>CM068759.1:2683948-3062135 GCA_035084275.1 Hydrolagus colliei
TACAACGACGACAACAAAATTACACTTGAATAGTTCCTTTCACGTCAGGGGGACGATGCTATCTCATGAAACAAATATACTGTACTATACATCCCTTCCAAAATGTGTTCTGCATTAGCAAATGAAGAATTACGTGGTGACAATTTATTGAGTGAGAATATATTGGTTGTGTAATTCACATGGGGGAGATTCTGCACTCCTCCTTGGCTTGCAATTTTGAACTCTATAACGTGAATTCTCCTTTTTGTACCATTCAAGAAATGAAACACATTTCAAATTCAGTTAAAAAAAACGCAATCGTCTGCCCAGACAGCTATTCCCCTTGTATTACTGGCGTCGACCATTCTCACCAGACACAAGTCTCCTTCAACCGTTTAATTTAAAGCCCCCAGCTGTGTCCGTGGATAAACGGCACATTTTAATTTGGTAAATTAAGCCTGTGTCTTAAAAGAAGCACAAAAGCATTCTTACCAAAATACACTAGATTAATTGGTCACTCATTTAAGATCACTACTGTGCATATTAACTGCACACGTACCTCAGGCTCTTCTGAACTCACCAGAACGGATACTCAAACTATCAGCGCATCTTTCAGAATTGTAGTTAATTGCCAGACCGTGTTTTAAGCAAATATATTCAGTGCCTGTAAACGAAACATGCTCATCCATAGTCCGATAGCTGTATCAATGGCACTGCAGTCACAAAGTTCAAAGCGTAACCTTTGGTACATTGAGTGAATTGTACTAGCTCTCAGCACAGCTGATAGACGGAACAGTCGTGGCATCTGAGCTGCACGTCAGCAGAAGGGCTGTTAGTGGAAGCAATGGCTGCACAAAAGCCCATCTCCGATCACTGACCGTGCCTTGACAGAGAACACAAAGTCACGCACGATCATGGATATGCCATTCGACTTCCTGGGAAGCAATCAATGGGAAAAGCCAACAGGAGATTAAAAAAAAAACGTGTGACAATAAGGGCAAACGTAGATTTTCTTCATTAAAGCAGCATTTTCAGTTTGGGATTTGTGTCTAGATGTTCAACCCGCGAGGTAGCGTCCCCAAGCGCTTTAGCAGCGGCTGTTAACTGCCCAGAAGTGAAGCCCACAATTCTGTTGCCTTGAGAAAACAGTTTAGTCTGTGCGTACAAAGGGTTACAAAATACTGTAGCGGCAGAGCTGACTTGAACATCAAAGTGGTAATGGCAGCCAGACCTCTAGCTGAGCATCAAACGGCCGGTGAACCAAAGCCTAAACATCAAATATTGAAAGGAGGCAAATGTTGCTCACCGGCTTCAGAAATCTTATTCTCCATGTGTCTCATGATCGTGTAGCACGAACAATTAACCAATGAGGCTTTGAAAGTTTTTAATGCTCATCATTAATAAAAACACCTACAGTCAATTCACTTTACAGTATATTCTGTGAATTCTGTGAAGTATATTCTTTGAGACGTCAATAAGATGTGAAAAGCGCTATATCAGAGGCAAGGATTATTATTATTATTTATTCCAACTCGTCATGCATGTGAACTAATATTTAATCGGATGCCTTGATCGATTGTTGTTATAGTTATTACTCCCCCTCCAACTTGAACCGTAATTATTCCCCCTCTAACCTCCAACTTCAGAATCCTAGGGTAATTTTTGGTAGATCAGGGTATTATGGGATAAGGGGAGAAATAGGAGATTAGACTTGAAAGGATTGGTTGGGGTACAGGTCAGCCATGATCTAATTAAATGGCAGAACAGGCTCGAAGGGCTGAATGGCCTACTCCTGTTCCTATGTTTCTATAAGTGCTCAATTTACTTTTTGACAATTTAAGGTGACAATACTTTAAATCTTGAGAAACAATCCCGAGCATCTTCTGATAATGTAAGTCCTGCTAGTAAGAGATTGCAGCCTCAAAAGGCAGCCACCAAGCCTCATTCAGTCACTGTGCTGTATATTAAAGTACTGTAGTAACCAAATACATTGCATCGACAATTTATCCAGGCCTCAATACGTTTCAGCAGCTACACTGACTGAATATTATTAGGCAATGTTTATAAAAAGGAAAGTCAGATAAGCACAGAAAGGAAGAAGAACTTGCATTTTTATAGTACTTTTCACAATAGAGCTTGACCCCAGATTGCCTTACAGAGACAATACTGGACAGAAAAAAATACAATGCCCAATACTGTCAGGTAAGCAGGGATTGTATAATTCAACTGAAGTACGTTACTGTACCTAGAAAGAAGGGCTTTTTGGCAGGAACGAAATGCGAGATATGAAGATGGAACCAAAGAAAAGGGAATGGACAGGGAACGTTTTGGAGAAAGGCAAATGAAATGGCAGCTGGAGAACAATGTACATGAACGAGAGGTACAAGCGTATGAGAATGACAGCCGTGTGAAGAACAAATGGATTTGATTCCCTGGGTAGCAGTTAAGGCAAGCGAAACAAAGAGTGATGTTGAAGAGAATAAATAAATAACTGAACAAAGCACAAAATAACGACACTGGAGGTGGACAAACAAGTTAAACAGATGCATATTATACGCGTTCAATGGTGCAGAGCAGGATAGCCACGTTGAGTAACTCAAGAGAGTTTTAATAAAGGTGAACAGGTGGCAGTGAATCATGAAAAGCACTGGAGAGCTAAGAGTGATAGAGAGAGAAGCATATTTGGTGATAAGAATCAACAGGAAAATAAGTGTCAGCGAACGGAAAGAGACAAGCGGATAAGAAAGACACCGAGGGCAGTGCGGAGAAGATGGGAAAATGGATGAGACCTGACAGGACCTAACAGACAGATGTAGGAAATAGCAACAGGCGAAGGGACATCCACTCGTCAACAGAACAGAGGAAACAAGGTGTGTGGGGCGAGGGGGAGCCAGATGTAACTCGTAAGAGTAACACTGTCAGAAGGAGACGCCGAGAGCAGCAGGGACGTTAGGAGAGTGAAGATAGGAGCAAGAGTGGGCCATTTGGCCCCTCAAGCCTGTTCCATCATTCTGTAAGATATACTGCTATAAGGCCATGACTGATCTGTACCTCAACTCAATTGGACTGGTAGACAAGAGAGACGCAACATTCTGGAGAAGGACGTCAAGTCAGAAGACTCCAGTTTAAAAAAATGTAGATTTAAGTACAAAAAAAAAGTAAAGGCTAACTGCATAATCTAGCACTTTTCGTAAAAGCACAGCCCTAGATTAAACGACGAATGGAAAAAGTATTTTTGGCAAGTTAATCAAAAAAAAAAGGCTCCCATTATATAAGAGATATAAAGTAATGAATTTTGGATGAGAAAGATGAAAAATCGCCTTCAATGTGCTTGTCAAATTTTAAATTCCACCATTATATATGCACTGTTCCATTAACGACACAATATTACACTTCGACTTTCTGCCTTGATACCTGCGTTGATCTGATTCACTTGTGATTTCACGAAACGGGGGGAAAACAAACTAGACCCAAAGTACAGTGCAATACGATCGCTACTATAGAATTCAAAACTTTTGATGTCAACACATTAGGGGGAGGGGGTGGGGGGGGAAAAAAAAATCAAGGGCCAAGTCATTTTTTTTGGCTTTATGAGCGAGGCAAGACGATCGCACTGATCTGAGTGATAGGAATTAGATTAGTTCACGAATCAGCTTCATCCACTTCTAGTATTATCAATAATAATCATTCGTTTTTATGACCACAGATGCAAGTTCGTACGATCGCGATGTGCGACAGTCCACCGATGTAGGGTGCGAGGATTAGGAGTCCGCAGGGTACGATACCTCTCGGGGCAGGCTCGAGGGGCTGAATGGTCTACTCCTGCTCCTAATTCCTATGTTCCTATGTTCTACAGTGACTGTACTCTTGACAACTTGTCACTTGTGTTCAGTGACTTTCAGAGTTTGGTGGCGGGGCGGGGCGGGGGGGTGAATATACATTTGGAATGAAACCAGGAGGTACGCTTACCTGGACAGTGCAATCTCAGACTTTTGCCTGGCAATGGCCGCTGCTCGCTGAGCTCCTTCCACGCTCCTCTCCACCTTCTCCCGCAGCTTGTTGGTCCTCAGGGGGATCAAATGCTTCTTCTTCCCTTTGACCAATATGTTGTTCTTGTACTTGCCTTCCTCCTTCTTGCCGTCCAGGAACGTGGTGCAGCCGTAGCCGTGCCTCAGGTTGTCCTGCCACTCGCCCTCGTACTTGAGCCCGCTGGACCGCTCGCTGACCCCGTAGCCCGAGCGCTTGTCGTTCTTCCACTCGCCCATGTAGCTCTCGGTGGTGGTGGCATCGATGTCGGCCTCCACGGGCGGGAAGTCCTCGCCCCCCTCGCCCAGGCTGACGGTGGAGTTGGCGTCGCTGGCCGCCGAGCTGAGCCCCGCGTCGCTCTTGAGGAAACTCAACTTGCTCCGTTGGCTGGACAGCGAGGTCTTGGACTCGCTCTTCCTCAGCTTGCCCAGCAGGGAACCCCGCCGGAACAGCCCCTTCCTCTTGGGTTTCTGCTGAGCCTCGCCCGCGTTGCGGAGGCTGAGGGCGAAGCCGCCGCGGCTCGGGCCAGTGACGGGGGCGGCCACGGGCAGGTTGGCGGGTGGCTCGGCCAGGACGTCTTGCTGCAGGACGGTGCCATTGCTGTGCTCGCTGCGGAGGGAGGTCAGGGAGGTGCGCAGGGGCGAGCGGATCAACGTGGCCATGCCGTAGGGCACACTCTGCCGAACTCCGTAGCCGTGTCGCATCCCTCCTGTAAACTGGCCCTGATACGTGCCTTGAACAGAAATGAACAGTAAAATAAGAAGAAGAATTTGACACGGCACCTTGTCATGTCTTCAAAGCGCTTCACGGAACACATCGTAAAGCTAATTGACTGTACGTCCTGTGGGTGAAATGAGGCAGCCAATTGCACACAGCAGTGTCCCACGAATAGTCGTAGATTGAGCGACCAAATTGTTTTTTTTAATGAAAGAATCATTATCCCTGGAAAAGCAATCCACCGATCAACTAACAACCAGGCTCCTACTTACTGCTTGATAAACAGACGCGTGGGGAGTAAGGAAGGAGATTTGCCCAATATTTTGCCCTGCCTAGGAATAATACCCATTAAAGGAGCAATGTCAACCTTCGATTCATCACTTGCAAAGAATCATCATCGGGACATTTAAATGGATATCCCACTGATGAGACAGGACATACTTTAAAATTAAAATAGCCTTTAGTTCCTTATGAGCAGAAAATGATCATTTAAAATAGAATGACCGAGAGGCTGGCAATGCTACCCACGTTTAATATTCAAATGTTGCAAATTATTCATTTGATATGAGGCACCAGAGGATGAAATGGAAGTTTAAAATATGAGCAGGGTGGCGACCGAAAGGACAAACTAATGCAAATCAATGTCCACATTATTGGATTTAAATAAGATGTTTAAGTGATATTTTATTGACATTGATTGGCAAGTAACTCTGAAACATTATTGCAATGCAGCTGAGAGGAAGGGTCCAAGACTGACCGAACCAGAACCCTAGATTCATGGGGATCAAAGTCATCATCCCTTTCTGTGAGCTGCAACTTCTTGAGCGATGTGAACTCCTCGGTTACTTCTAGTAGAAAGTACGATTCTGATTGCAACGTGCATGATTGGATCCCTAGGGTGTTTACGGGGTTGCTTATCGAGTTTTTTTTCAACACTGTTAAAATATTTACTGAAAAAAAATCCATCACAGATGTACTGCGTCACCTATAGTGTGGATCTGCAGGTAATTGTTTTACAAGGCAAAGTGAAGTCCTGAATCACTATGGAAACAAACCAACACCTCTGCCAGATATACTTTGAATGCAAGATATCCGGGCACGTCTTGTAAGATACGGTGGCACACTAAATAAGAAGCAGATTCCCCCGTGTATTATAAAAAAAATGCTTCGACCATAATACATAATATCATTTTATAATCCTTGCATTTGAGATTGCACCTTATCACGTCTTTGAGGTGTCTCAATGTACAGTGAAGTGAATTGATCGTATTATTTTGCGGGTGAAATGCAGCCACCAATTTTTTTTATGTACAGTACTTATAAGTGAATGTTACACCCTGGCAGTGGTTACAGCACTGTAGTGGAAATAACGTGAAATTCAATTAGTTTAATTGCGGAAACCCAAACAAATGGGAACTGGGCCTTTGGACATTGTAGGGTCAGAAACGTTTTCATTATGAAAGAGGGCAGAAGATGGAATATTGTTTCTCGCTGCAAATGTAACATTTGAGAAAAAAAAAAACCTCAGTATTTGATCAGCATCTTTGATTCCCCTCCCAATTATACCCATTATATTGCTCTTCGTGCTTTTACGTCGCATTTAGAAAATGGAAAATAATCAAAGTCATTCCCCAAAAAATATATATATATATTTTTTTTAATCTGGCTTTCAGTATTTCCCACAGCCCGTAAAGTTTTGACAGGCTCGTTTGGTTGAACTGCTTTAGGCTTGAGAATGTCAATTATTTCCAGTCTAAATGCAAAACTCAAATGGCAGGAAGGAAATTTACAGCTTCACCCTGTAAGACAAGGGTCAATGTGACGGTCGGCGGAAAAGTAAATTTTTTTAAAAAATGTTTTAGTTGCACATAAACCTAAAAGATGCTTTTCTACAAAAAAAAAGTAATTATTTGCCCCCCAGCCCCCCACCCAAATTAAAAACAAATCCACTATCAAGCACAAGGAAACATCTGAAAATAGTTGATCAACTCAAGTGACATTCTGGGATGAAGTTTCCTGTTTTCTCAGTAATCTCAACCCGGTTATGTGTGAAACCTGCTTGGATCTTGAAGTCAGGTTGTTTTCTGTGAGGAGGGTTTCCTAGGCTATGTTACAAGTGCATTGCATAACTGTGTCTCATCATAAGGAGGTCGGAGACACGGGGGTGAAAAAAAAGTGGAAAGGAAGTCAAAATGTGCAGGAAAACGCCTACAGTTAATGTAATAATCCACAGATTTGTCGATGCCGTTCCCAACAAACACACACACACAGAATGGACTCTGGCCATAGCCCTGCCCAGTTACTGTCGCAGTATTGTGACAGCCCTTTTGGGCTATAATAGTTTCACTAAATGGGAGTGTGGGGGGGAGAGAGAGAGAGAGAGAGAGAGAGGAATTGCCAGTGGAAACTGGAGAACCGAGAGTCTGTCTCTCCGAGTTGTTTTGATAGTTTTTGGTAAACTACAAAAGAAAAATCTCAGTCGCTCCACTCCCACATAAGCCCCAAGTGTGTAGACAACAGACGATGTGACTCACTGAGGGATACACATTCGTCGGGCACACCTGGCTATGCTGTTTGTGTGTTATGTCGGTTGGCTCAAAGCAAAGGAAAAATCAGTCGACACAAGTCGTATCGGTTGACGTATACATTTAACGTGGAGCTCAGGCAAGGTCTACGCGACGTTGGAACTTGAATACATCACAGGAAAGATTCAAAGCAACGTGGGCAGATGAACGATTCAGGCGATTATACATGAATTTATACGGAAAGATTTACCGCACACACCCCCGGATAATAAATAATAATAATCCTTGCATTTGATATAGCGATTTCCACACTTCTGGACGTCTCAAAGCGCTTCGCGGACTATACTGTCGAGTGGTTCCACTGTTTGTGCATCTTGTGGGCGAAACTCGGCAGCCAATTGCGCACAGCAGCGTCCCACAGACCGCCATGGATTGCAATGACAAATTTATTATTGTTGTTTTTTGAGGGATTAATCATCAGATGCCTGGAATCGAACCCAGATCTCTCGCTCGCAAAGCGAGTGCGCTAACCACTGAGCTGCAGGACTCCGAGGATCTCGGAAGAGGGGTGGGCAGTTTAAGGGATATGTGTGTGTGGGGGGGGGGGGGGGGGGGAGAGGGAGGGAGTAGCAAATTAACCAGGGGAAACATCCACAAATAGAGAGAACTCTACACAAGTCTTTAAAAGTGAATTTTAAGAGACTCAGAGTTTATGGGGTTGGGGTTACCATGACTCATCTGACTCAGTGTATATATACACACACACTCACTCACTCACTGACTGATAATTTCCCAGCTCAAAGCCAGCTGTATTTTCCCAGTTAAATGATTCACCATTTCCCAGTAATGTATGAACCTATTTTAGGAGGGGAGTGGGGTTGGGAGAGAGAGGGAGGGGAGTGGGGAGAGAGAGGGAGGGGGGTGAAAAAAACCCAAAAGGAACTTTTTGAACACTGATTTCACTTTCTTTTTCTTCACCCACCCACCCACACATATCTTATTACTGTGTGTGTGTGTGTGTGTGTGTGTGTGTGTGAGAGAGAGAGAGAGAGAGAGAGAGAAAGAGGGGGAATTAAAAAAAATCACTCCTACTCTGATGTGGTCTCTCATGAGGCCAGTATCAAATAGAATAGGTTTCTGTCCAAACAAACCCCAACACACACACACACACAGAGCGCGTTAACGACCAGCAAAACTCCAGCCTGTGGTTCAGTTCTAAAACTCGTGGGTATATGTTGATGCAGTTACCATGACAACTGCACTATCACAAATAACGTTGACAAGAAGCCCAGGGAAACCATTCAAAAAATACAACCGACACCGGCCTCAAATAATAACACAATATACCGAGAATAACACACGATTGACGCTCCCGGTTAATAAACGATAGATACCAATAGATCACGAATAATGAATCAACCATTGATTTATTTGGAGTAGAAACTAAATGCATAAATAAGGAAAGGAGGGAAGAATGGGGGAGTGTGTGGTGGGGGGGGGGGGGGGGGGGAGAGGAGGGGAGGTGTTGGGGGTGATATATGTATATATATATATTAAAAAAAACACAAGATAGATTTGAAAGTTAAAACACACACACCACTGGCTTTTCTCCCAAAGGAATTGTAGTTGGGAGGAATTTTAAAGGAAAGTAAAAACAATGATCACCCATTAATTGCTTGTCTCCCTCTCTATATATATATATAAATATAAATATTAAAAGATATGAATTATATATATATATTAAAGAAAACTTGGTGGTTGCGTTCAATAACTTATTACTATTCTTACATTATTATGATTTGGGATGGGGGGGGGGGGGGGGGGAGATGGGGAGTTAAAGATCAGATCCTTGTGATTCCCTTTTGAATTGGAGAACCTTGAGCAATAGAGGCACATATATACATATATATATATATATACAGAAACCATTTTAATTTTAATAATTAAGCAGCAGCATTTTGTTTAAGCTTCTCAGGCACTGTTAATAGAATCAGGACTTTTTTTGGAAAAAAATGTGGGTGGGTGGGGATGAAAAATCAGGTCACCCTGTGTAGATATATAGATATTTATACAATACTGTAAATACACACACACACACAGAGAGAGAGAGAAAGAGAATGGGAGAGAGAGGGATACAGTGAGTGAGTGAGTGAGTGAGTGAGATAAAGAGAGAGAGATAGATAAGATAGATTGAGAGAGAGAATGGACAGATTGAGAGATAGGTAGGTAGGTAAGGAGATAGGTAGGTAGGTAAGGAGATAGATAGGTAGGTAAGGAGATAGATAGATAGGTAGGTAAGGAGATAGATAGATAGGTAAGTAAGGAGATAGATAGATAGGTAGGTAAGGAGATAGATAGGTAGGTAAGGAGATAGATAGGTAGGTAAGGAGATAGATAGATAGGTAAGGAGATAGATAGGTAGGTAAGGAGATAGATAGATAGGTAGGTAAGGAGATAGATAGGTAGGTAAGGAGATAGATAGATAGGTAGGTAAGGAGATAGATAGATAGATAGATAGGTAAGGAGATAGGTAGGTAGGTAAGGAGATAGGTAGGTAGGTAAGGAGATAGATAGGTAGGTAAGGAGATAGATAGATAGGTAGGTAGGTAGGTAGGTAAGGAGATAGGTAGGTAGGCAGGTAGGTAAGGAGATAGGTAGGTAGGTAGGTAGGTAAGGAGATAGATAGATAGATAGATAGATAGATAGATAGATAGATAGATAGATAGATAGATAGATAGATAGACAGACAGACAGACAGACAGACAGACACACACACAGCAGACACACACACAGCAGACACACACACAGCAGACACACACACCAGACAGACAGACAGACAGACAGACAAGACAACACAAGACCGACCCAGAACACATCTCCCTCCCCCCCCAAAAAAAAAAAAACCACTCACCCCCATCGGCGTAGGTCTCGGTGCCGTACCCATCCTGCAGCCCGTTATTCCAGGTGCCCTGGTACCTGGCCTCGGTGGCCTGGCTCTGCCTGACCCCGTACCTGCCCTTGAAGCCGTGAGTCCACTCCCCCCGGTACAGCCAGCGGCCCTTGGTCTCCAGCCCCAGGCCGTGCCTCTTGCCCTGTGACCAGTGCCCGCGGTAGGCGTTGCCGCTGGGCCAGGTGTAGACGCCGACCACCTCGAAGCCGTGGTTCCAGGAGCCGGAGAACTCGCCCTGGCCGCTGGGTCCCGTGCAGATGCCGTGGCCGTGAGCCTTGCCCCCCTGCCAGCCGCCGCAAAACGCTCCCCCGTCGTCGAACTCGAACCTGCCGCCTCCACTCATGCCATGAAACGGTTGGGGAGGGGGGTTGGGGTTTGGGGTTTGGGGGGGGGGGGGTTGACGCGAGTCCCAGAGTCTAGGTCACACACTCACAGTCACTACCCACCCCCCTACCTACCTACCTACCTCTTCTCTCTCTCCTCTCCTATCTCTCTCTGTCACACCACCAGCAAAACACAAACCCCAAAGAGGAGGGAGGGAGGGATGGATGGATGGAGAGAGAGAGGTACAGAGAGAGATTAAAGGGAGGTGTAGAGAGAGGGGTGGGTGGGTGGTGAGGGGAGAGAGAGATGGGGGGGGGGGGGGGGGGGGGTAGAGTGAGGGGGGGAGGGGTAGAGAGAGATGGAGGGGGTGGTGGGGTAGAGTGAGAGGGGGGGGGTAGAGAGAGATGGAGGGGGGGGGGGGTAGAGTGAGAGGGGGGGGGGGTAGAGAGAGATGGGGGGGTAGAGAGAGATGGGGGGGGTAGAGAGAGATGGGGGTGGTGGTGGGGGTAGAGAGAGATGGGGGGGTGGTGGGGGTAGAGAGAGATGGGGGGGTAGAGAGAGATGGGGGTGGTGGTGGGGGGTAGAGAGAGATGGGGGGGTAGAGAGAGATGGAGGGGTAGAGAGAGATGGGGGGGGTAGAGAGAGATGCAGGGGTGGTGGGGGGTAGAGAGAGAGAGATGGGGAGGGTGGGGGAGGAGGAGGAGGGGGGGGGACACAGATAGAGACAAGAGACACACACACAGAGAAAGAGACACACACACACAGAGAAAGTGACAGACACACACAGAGAGAAAGAGACAGACACACACAGAGAAAGAGACACACTCCAACTTGCTCCCAGGGAAGGTGAGGGGGATAATGGAAGGAAATTGGTGGATGTGGGGTTAATGAGTTAATTACTGAGTTAGTTAATTGATTGATTGATTAATGAATGAATTAATGGGTGGTTGGATGGATCAATCAATTAATCAATCAATCAATCAGTGCAGAAATGTGTTACAAGAATCCACAGAGCTTTTGCTTGCAAGCCACCTTCCCAGGTATTGTTGAGCTTAGAGACAGAGAGAGACACATAGGGGAGAGACACACAGGGGAGAGACACAGAGGGGAGAGGAGAGAGAGAGAGAGAGACAGAGAGAGAGACACACAGAGAGGGGGGAGAGAGAGAGAGAGACAGAGGAACTCTTGCAACTCAACTGCTAGACGTCATTGAGGGGGGAGAGAAGGCAGCTGTTTGACTCTCTGTTCTCTCTCTCTGTCCCTCCCTCTCCTTTCCCTTCTCTCTCTCTCTCTCTCTCTCTCACACACTCCCCCTCTCTCCCTCCCCCCCCTCTCTCTCTCCCAGCAGAGCACCAGAATGTTTCAACGTACCTAACAAGGCGATCAGATCCCATTCGCTTCCCAAAATAAAATCCAATCAACAATCTCCACCCACACACACACACACTCCCCCTCCCTCACACACACTCCCTCACACACACTCCCTCACTCACTCCCCCTCCCTCACACACACACACGCTTTTTTTTAAATAAAAACATTTAAAAATGTTAGGCATTTCTCAACAGTTTGCCTAGAGTTTAATTTTTAAATCACCAAAACGAATGTCCAATACACACACATATACACACACGGTATACACATCACAGTGATCTGTGTTTTATTATTTGTTTAAACGGTTGCTGAGATTTGTGTATCTCTACAGCAGGGAGCAGGGAAAAAAAGAAATCCAGGATTAATCGTAATATAATCATATTAATACTCCTTGCGTGCGATGTGGCGCATCTTCCAGACATCTCAAATATCCTTCACGGAATATACTGTAAAGTGAATTGACTGTATATAATCCTGCGGGCCACAGAATTATTTATTTTTTTAAAAAAGAAAAACGCAATTATACTTCTCTTTCTCTCTCTCTCTCTCTCTCTACATTACCCATAACACATGTTGATCGTTGAAATATGTTTTGCTAGTTCATGGCAATAAGTCGTGCGATTATCTGAACTCAACCGACCCCCCCCCTCCCTCCCTCCCTCCCTGTCTCCCTCCCTGTCTCCCCCCATCCAGAAACTTGACAAACTTAAAATCAACATCTGAAGCTGTGTAAGGCTAATGTATCATTCATTACATGGCTTGTTTTCAAAGGTGGTGGTGGGTGGGGGGGGGGGGTTAGCGTAATTTACGGCTTCAAGATCGCCGTTGTTTGCTTCGAGGCTGTACTGAAACGCTCCCTTTGTTCTCCAGAGATGTGTTGGGGCCACGGTTTCCAGGGCTCGATTGTTCCAGGCCCCTAAATGGGTTTATTTAAGACGAGTCGTCCAAAAATGTCCCGAGAGTTGTAAACGAGAGGTTCCAGCGTTGCGGCCAGACCGAGGGGGAAGAGGCTGGTTTGGCTCCTTTGGTTTTTTCTCGTCGCGGGGTCGTAAGCAACCGAGAGGTGACCCCGCGCGGCTCCTGATATTGGTGACAGGCGAGGGTCCAAATATTACGGCGCCCAGCAGTCACGCAAGCCGTACGCTCGCATTACACCCAACCTTTAATGTTAGACTGCTTTACTCCTCCGTGAGCGTTGACTGCCCTTCCTACATCGGTTCTCGAAGGCGATTGTAGCTTTCAGTCTCTGTGCCCGGGCTCTCTGTAACTCTCCCTATCCAATTTCCTTTCTTCTGGACCCTCCTCTTCGACTAGCCAGGCCTTTTTGCTACCCTCCCTCCTACCCCCAACCCCTCCTTGCCCTCCACTCCCCCCCCACACCCCCCCCCCCCCTCCCCGCTCAGATCCAAATCCCTGACTGCCCAGCGCCTTGGGACGTCCTCCCGATGTGAAGGGCGCCATACAAATGTCATTTGTCGTCGTTGTTCTTGGAGATGTCTCGAATGCCTTCAAATCTCTTCTAAAAACCCTTCCTCTTTAACCGCGCCTTCCCCCAAACCCTCTCCCTTCCCACTTACCTTGTGGTTCCGCACTGCATTTCAAGACACCCTCCCGTGTGAAAAATGACACCTGTACGCTGTTTAATGCGCATTTTAGTCTGCTCGGGAATTGGCCCCGAGCAGGCTAAAATTGTACAGTCACTACACTTTACAGTGAATCTCCCGAAAATGATTTGAAGACATTTCAACAAGGCGAGAAGATGGCACGTCGAATGCAAGGATGATAATGACGACGATGATGATTAGTAACGAGCGGTTGAAGATTCAACAACAACAACAACAACAAGCGACACTTGTATCGCGCCCCCTCGCGTTGGAAAGACTTCCCAGGGGGAGTTTCATCCTGCGATGCAGATGGATTTTGTGGCCCCCGGCTGGGGATAGAGATAGATACCCGGCGCAGTTCTTTCCATCACTCGCTGTGTAGTGCACCCCCTCTTGAAAAAGAATAACATTGCACTCCATCAGATTTCCAGAAATCCAGGCATAAAATGTGACACAGTAAGTTGCCGCTGAAGCGAGGTTCTTCAGCTAATCAGCTGCTCACGAGCAGGTCCCCTCTTGCATTCAAATAACAAGCAGGTGTGTGCTGTCTTTTCTCAGGGGATACGGTTAAAAGAAGAAGCCATTCAACCTCTGAAGCCCACTCCAATTTATTAGGCCCTGGCAGCTTTTTAAAAATCCTATTTCCCCACCTTTCCTCCAAACCCCTTAATAACTCTGCTTCACAAGTATCTATGCATCTTCTTTTCAATTAAACCAAAGCACGTCACAGGATGTACTGTAAAGTGGAGTGAATGTATTTGGGGGAGCGGGGGGGCAGAGTCCTGTAGCTCAGAGGTTAAGAGCACTCGCCTTACAAGTGAGTAGACCCGGGTTCGATTCCTGGCAGGGCGTACAACCGCCCATACAACCCAGGGCAAGTTTTTTTTTACTCCACACGCCTGATAATAATCCCTCAAGAAAAAAAGAGTAATAAATGGTTTGTTTCAATCCGCAACTGTTTCTAGGACACAGCTGTGCGCAGTTGGCTGCGGTATTTCACCCACAAATACACAGTCAATTCGCTCTACAGTATATTCTGCAAAGCGCTTTGAGACATCTAGAAGACGTAAAAAGCGCCAGATCAAATGCAAGGATTATTATTATTTTTACTTCATTAAAAAAAATCCTTTGTTCTATCGGTGGTTTAATATATCTAAAAGTCTTGCAGTCTGCACTGTACAAATATCCTGAGCATTTCCTAAGTTTGTATAGAGAAGCACAGAGTCACTGTATCTATGCTCAGCCACATACCGTATGCATTGGTGCCCTCCAACTTGCAGAGAAAACAGGGGGATCTATTGTACGCATTCACCCAGCTCCCAGTGACTGAATTCCTTACTGACATGACTTTACAAACTTGAGGAGGTCAAGGTTCAGGCTGGAAAGTAGACGGGGCGATTTTTATGCACATCAGGTCCCAGTCTCTCAGTGGCATTCGAAAGTTATGACTCTCACACTTTGGAAGGAACTGTTGCATGTGACTGATCGATACACATCTCATTTACTGATTGAGCTACATATGTGTGTTTTTGAATAAATCTTTGAAAATAATTAGTGGCTCCTCTCTTCTTTTCAGCCAGCCTGTTCTTTCTCATGATTGAAGAAATCTGGTCAAGTCATTCTCTGACTGGGAGGGTTGAGCAGGAAACCTAGTATCAGGGGCTCTTGGATTGCCATTGTGTAACTAACTTCCGGCACATGTATAAGAGGGAGGCTGACTGATTTGTACACTGTATTAAAAAAAAACTTTGGAGTAGCAAAAAAAACAGATGATACACAAGAGTTAATGAACGTGCAAAATGAAAACCAAGAATACTAAATATTAAGCACAAAAAGGTTAACTTTGCGGTATTTGCTGTATTGGCTGCCACGATTCGCCCACAAATATATAGTCAATTCACCATACGGTATATTCTGTGAAGCGCTTTGAGACATCCAGAAGATGCGAAAAGCGCTATATCAAATGCAAGGATTATTATTATTTCTTGATTGAGAAATCCGGAAGTCTGGCACGGATCTTCAGGCAGAAACTTCAATGCAATCTACATCTTAAATAAGAAATCTATTTGAAAAAAAACAGCAAAATTAATCAAGATATTTCGCAGGAAAACAGAACATATGTTCAGAACTATGATAATGATAACAATAGCCAAATAATTGAAACTCAGTCTATAATATTGTATATTTAGATATATCTATTCTAAAAAAATTGCCAATGATTATAGAAGTACAGAAGAGGAAATGAACATGATCAACAAATAATGGAGCACCAAGTATAAAGCACAGTTTATTTCTCAGGAATACAAGTTCCATTTTGTTTGATGGATGGCAACCACAAAATTATCAACAGTTTACATTTATGTAGCACTTTCACACTGGGAGGAAGTCTTAGCGGATGAGACATCGTTTGAGCTGGGACGGTTGAAATTGGGAGTGAACATTTGAAAGGAACTTATTTGAAATTAAAGTATGGTGAAATTATAAAGCTTAATTTACGGTTTTTCAAAGTAAAGTCGCTCCGCTCATCTAGACTGCTTATTAATAAATAAATGACAGTCCTTGCATTTGATATAGCGTCCGTTCAAGACATCTCAAATCGCTTCACACATTATACTGTATATTTTGTGGGCGAAGCATTCCGCAAACGGTCGTGGATTGAGTATAAATTCATAAATGTCTCAGCGACGTGATAAGGCGCTAATCCAACGAAAGGATTCTCATTATTATTAATAAATGACATAATCCCAATCACATGCACAGATCTCAGTTCAAGATCTTTAGGTGTGACTGTACACAAGGCAATATTTGAACGTGTTTGCAATTCAGTTGCTCTGTGGCCAAGAAAAATAAACACTCACCTGGCGTGTGTGTGTGTGTGTGTGTTCCTATCTATTAGCACAGATCAAACCTGAGTCAGTTCAGTGGCATGTTACACACATGTGTACAGTGCACATGGATGGATTCGACGATTCACTGCTTCCACAGTCTCTGCCTGGTGTGGTGTGTTCATGGCACATCATTGCAATCGACACCAAAACCTGATGACAGGCTTATGGCTCCAGATGAAAAGATTGCAAGGAGAACCATTTCTTCACCTTCTTTCATTGGTCTTGTTGGTTTTTTTCCCCCCTTTTCAGCCCCTTATTTTTTTCTCTGTGTGTGTGTGTGTGTTTGGAATAAATTATGCATTAGGCGGAGTGTGTATGTGTGTGTGTGTGTGTGTTGTGTCGAGGGTTGTGATGTGAGGAGAGTACAGTGGCTGGTTGGAAGCTCTTCCTGTTTGTGGTCCTGATGCTGATGCTTTCTCCTCTAGCCTCTCTCTCTCTCTCTCTCCCTCCCTCCTCCCCTCCCTCCCTCCCCTCCTTCCCCTCTCAGTATCATGGCGTCTCAGAATTCTCCTGCTTCCAACTGCAGCTGGTGGCCGATCACAGCGACAGAGAGCGATGGCAAAGACAACCAGGGCGACCTGCTCGACAGCCCGGCTCAGGAGATGACAGGGAATCTCTCAGACAAAGACGAGAAACCCAGAGGGAGCAGCAACACTGTGTTATATCATTGGACCCAGTCCTTCAGCTCCCAGAAGGTAATAAACACTTGCCTTACCCTGTGGATGGTCTAAGGCAATAATACCTGGGAGTTTCCTCCACTCCTCTCCATCCCTCCATCACCTCTAAATCAAATGATGCCTGTGAGATATAGTATATACATATAGATATATATATATATATGTGTGTGTGTGTGTCCATTTCCTCCCCCATTGCATTGTTTAATAGATTATCTTTTGTTTCATTTGCTGGGATCTTTGATTTTATAAGGGAAGCCTTTTCACCCTCTCCCCAACCTTGTTTTTTTGTTGTTGTTGTCTATTCTCATTCTTTCTCTCTCTGTCTCTATGTCTCTCTCTCTGTCTGTCTGTCTGTCTGTCTCTGTCTCTCTCCCCCACCCCCCCCCCCCCCCCCCCCCACCTATATCTCCACCATCTCCATCATTCCCATTATCATCATCATCATCATTCAGGGGGAATGAATGGAGGAGAGCCGATGTTTCATTGTTGTGATAGAACAGGATCTCGAAATAGATGTGTCCATCGCTCAAAAAGGAG
This sequence comes from Hydrolagus colliei, assembly GCA_035084275.1. Taxonomy (NCBI): domain Eukaryota; kingdom Metazoa; phylum Chordata; class Chondrichthyes; order Chimaeriformes; family Chimaeridae; genus Hydrolagus; species Hydrolagus colliei. The sequence continues at coordinate 2,701,548 of CM068759.1, forward strand.
AATCTCATTGCCAGGTGCAAAGGAATTTTTTTATTTTGTTTTTAAAAAAAAACGCAGAGACGCCCTCCAGAAAAAGTCACACACAAAACACACACACATATATATACACACACACACAGAGGAAATAGATATGGTGAAGGTGTATCTATTGGATGGTGCAATGGAATTAGGCAGGGAGAGAGAAAAACACAGAGAAAAGGAAAGGTGCATTGTACTTCCAACTTAAGCAGCAGAAAGTACACACAGAATTGGTTTAAGGGGAGGAGAGAAATATTCAATTGTAGGATTTCAAGAGGGGTTTTTGTTTTGGGGGGGGGGGGGCTGATGAAAGGGTTAAACTATTTTTTATTTGCAATGCAACCACATTGTGTGTGACACACACTGTTAGGGAATCTATTCTCAATGAAAGGCGATGGGCTGGTGCGTTGTGTGTGTGTTTTTTCCCCCCATCCATGTTCCAACTGTTTACTTAAATGAACCTGGACTCGTTAAAGCATGTTGATGAATTCTGCACGTTGATTTCACTTGCTTTCATCTCATCTTTGTGTGAGTCACTGGGATCCCTTGGTGTCCCTCCCTCCTGTTTGATGTGTGGACAAGTGTGCTTCTTATCTATAGCCTCTAGCATTTCTGTTACAGTGGCTACAATACATAACAAGGCCTCTACTGTACTGCACATGATACAGTAGTAGTAGAAGATAATAACATTGGTTTTTACTCTAAAACTGGGATAGTCCAAGAGAAAAAAAAATGGTATTAGACCCCAAAGCATACAGGTTACCAAAAGTCTGATGGTACAAGTCTTAAAATAAGATTACGTCTTAAATAAAATTACAAATCTTAAATAAAATGATGATGTTATCTTTTAGATAACAGGAGAGCTGAAAGATAAGACTTGTTTGCTGGTCACCCTGTGTAAATAGGTCTACAGTACGACGCACTCGAAACGTACACAAAACATTTGGATCTCCAATGCTGTTATTTACTGGGATGTAAATATCCCTTTCGAGTTCAGTGGAGAAAACGAGCAGTGGCGCAAATTCCTGGATCGTGAATCCAACCTGTGTCAGAAATCCAATCCACCTTCCAGACCTTGCTCTTTGTCTTATAATCACGTGGCCGGTTGCAAATAGGGATTGTAACGGAAGCAGGCAAGTGGCACTTGCAAATGTGTAAGGAATAAATGGCGGAAAATGAATAGCAGGATCTGCGGTTATTAAAAAAAAACTGAAGAGAGCAGTAAATTTAATTATATCTATGTGTAAAAGTCTTGGGGAGATTTCTTACTATTAGATGTATTATTATTTTTATTATTGTTATCCATACCTTGTTTGCAGAGTGCCCAGTGCTACGCAATTGCCGGCTAATGTGCTGTGATACTAAAGTAATATCATAGGCTGTATTTTACTCATGCTACTCAAAGGGTCAGTACAGCTTTATTGCTGCTGGATTGTCGTCAGCCCATTAATAATAGAAAACAACAGGATTTGAAAGCAAACTGAAAAGATTTGAAAAACTTGACATCAATAAAATCTTAAAATACGTACCTGAAACTGGTTGCAGAATCAAACAAGTGAGCACATCTATATATATATTTTAAAAAACTTTCACTTAATACTAGGCTTAAAATAGATTACGTCTCTTTAGGTAATTCAGGGCAGTGCAGTTTGCTTCTGTTTAGACTCTAGCAAAACATGCTCTTCTCATGACTGAACTGGGCTAAGTACAACAGTTGTACATCAAAATAGGTTTCATACATATTGAGGTGCACTGTAGTAGTTCTAACTGGTAACACTTTAAGAGTCCGCTTATGTATATTACCAGCCCTGTCGTTCATTTTCCAGTGGCTTTGAGCAGATTGCTGGCTGTCAAAGGCAAAAGTAGGATCTATTTAATTAAATTAGAAGCCTGCTGTTTTGAAAGAAGAGCTGGCTGTTCAAAACGGGTGACTGCTCAAACAAAGTGAACTGAAGGTCAGGAGTCATAGAAGGACACGTTTCATGTTTCATAGCATGTATTCAGCTATTTGTTAAATTTCGCAACAAAACAAACGTAGCTTTGGCCCATTTCGTTGTTAAAAAAAATATGTTTTTAGAGCCTTTACGTTAACCAACCCTACAGGAACTGCCTGCTTTGAATTGTTCATCTTCCATTTTGTGACTGCTGCACAGATAAACAACGTTTCGCCCACAAAAAATATACAGTCAGTTCACGTTATAGTCTGTGAAGCGCTTTGAGACGTCACAAAGACGTGATAAGGCGCGATATCAAAGGCAAGGATTATTATTATTGTACAAAACACTGATTAAAATATGAAGCACTGTAGGTATGTTGCCCCCTAATAGTGAAATGTGTCTCTTGCTAGCTGGTTGAAGGAATGAACATTTTTCTTATAATCATCATTAATTCAGATAATGAGGTGTAGACCTTTGTCGACCCTCGTCCATGACGGAGGGAGGAGGAGGGCGAGGAAGGATGCAGTGGTCCAGCAGATTAATAGACCAATCATCAGACATAAGCCATGAGTTTTCTGCGTGCCATTTCCTAATCGATCTGGGGAATTCTGTCAGCTTAGACACGGGTCACAGATTGACAACTTCCCCACAGAACGCAGGAACAACATTCCTTGCAGACAGTACTGATAGAGGTTTCCGCTGGCTATTTTTGTATTGAAAAAAATGTATTTTTCTCATCACCAGGGAATATTATTGATAATAAATGGTTTCCATAGGAACCAGACTAACCTTCGCGAATGGTATAAAAGAAACAGGAGCAAAAAATAGGACTCAAACAGCTCAATAAACAGCACTGAAATCTGCTGATGAAAAAAATGAAATAAAATGCTAGGGGGAGCAAGGTTATAACTAGTAGAATTAACTATGCCCAGCCTTCATGTAGGAAATAAATCAATTCAATTAATTAATCTAACGGTGGCTCTGTCTGACTAGAATAATGAGTTCTCATTCAACACAAAAGCAGAAGTGGCTGGGAACACTCGGCAGGTCAGGCAGCATCTATGGAGAAAGGAAAAGTGAGTCAACGATTCGGGTTCACGACCCTTCATAGTGGACCCGAAACGTTGACTCACTTTTCCTCTCTCCATAGATGCTGCCTGACCTGCTGAGCGTTCCCAGCCATTTCTGTTTTTGTTTGATTTCCAGCATCTGCAGTATTTTGCGTTTTTGTTTAAGTGTGTTCTCATTGTTGTGTAACAAGTGCAATAAAGTATCTGTCCTCAGGTTCCCAATACTTTGTGTATACTAGCTGTAATATACAGTATTTTTCAACATCGTATTGGTAATTTAGCTAGTATGTACCTACATAATTGAAAGCAACATCATTCTTTCTGCCTAAATACATTGCATTACAGATTACAAGTTTTTTCACCAACAATCGTTCCTTTGGGTTCTGTTGTCGGTAAAAAGAAAAGCTAAAATATTATACAGGCAATTAGAAACGACGTTTAAACTCTGCAGCTGGTAAGTAAAATCCATGAAATGTAATTGCAGGAATTGGAATGAGGTTTTTTTTTCAATTCCGTTTTGGACTCATTTGTAGCTCTCTGTCACATTCGTTCAGCATAGGAGATGAAGAAAGCTGTCCAGCTTTGAATTAAAAGCCACTCTTGGCTTTGTTTTGTTTTCCCTCAATTCGCAATTTGACTTTTGCGCTGCAAGATTCTTCCTGCACCTTCTTTACCTGGAGTCAATTCCTGTTTTGTTCCGTTTTGACGTAAACCTCAAATCAACTTAACAATCTCATTCATGTGTAAGAGCCTTCTGACGGACAGATCATAGAATGGTAGAATTTTTCAGCACAGAAGGAGGCCATTCGGCCCATCGAGTCTGTGCCGGCTCTTTGAAAAGAGCTACTCAAAGTCAAACCCCCCCCCCCGGCTCTCTCTCTCTCTCTCTCTCTTCCCATAACCCCGCAAATCCGTCCTCCCCCCAAAATCATACGTCCCTCTCTTAAAAGTTGTTATCGAATCGGCCTCCACCACCCTTTCAGGCAATGCATTCCAGACTCAAATGACTCTCTGTGGTGTGGCACTTTTCCACTTGTTATCGTTCAACACTGGATTCAACTTTCAGCGTGGCGGTGTGGAGTAGAGGTGGATCTCTCTGAACTTTAAAACAGGGAAGAGCAACAAGGGAATGAATGAGTCTACATGACAACTGTGCCCTGATAATTAAACACTGAGCTTTCATGTTGAGAGTTGCACATAAAATTACTCAAGCAGCAAGGCTACTATGTTCCAGCTCTGGTTGGATTTGTCAGCCTGAAGTCGAGGAACGAGCGCGGAGGGAGGAAATGTATGGGAGGCAAGCACTTCTCAGGGTTGGAAAACCGCAGAGGAAGCTTTGTACCAAATCTTTGCTGCGCCTTGACCAGGATTGCTTGATAAGAGAGAGCCGCGAAAGGGGAGAGGGGTGGGGGAGAAAAAAAAAAGTGTCCCTTTGTTTCCGGCCTTGAAATTTATGAAATTTACCTCTTCTTTTCAGGTGCGTCTAGTGATTGCAGAAAAAGGTGTGTTATGTGATGAGCGGGATGTTAGTTTGCCGTTGACTGAGCACAAAGAACCCTGGTTCATGCGTCTCAACCTGGGTGAGGAAGTGCCGGTGCTAATCCACGAGGACAATATTATCAGTGATTACAATCAAATCATTGATTACTTAGAGAAAAGCTTTGTGGGAGGTAAGCCTTTAATAATACATCTCTTCTGCTTTAACAACAACAACAACTTGGATTTATACAGCGCCCTCCACGCCGGACGGCGTCTCAGAGCGCTTCACAATAGTGGGCCGAGCCAGGAGGAAGGGGGTAATAAAGGTGACCAAAAGCGCGCTCGAACAGAAAAGCCTTCAGGCGCCAACCTGAAAACAGGAAAGGAATTGGCGAGGCGAATGAGGGAGTGAGGGAGGGAGTTCCAGAGCCTCGGGGCGTAGTGGCTGAAGGCACGACAGCCGACAGTGGATCGGAGGATTTGGGGCACGAGGAGGAGGCCGGACTCGGTAGAGCGAAGGCTGCGGGTGCTGTTGTCAGGAGAGAGGAGGTTAGAGAGATAGTGGGGGGTGCAGAGGAGTGGAGCCATTTGAACACAAGAGTGAGGATCTTGAAATCGATCCGCTCTGAGACAGGAAGCCAGTGAAGTCAAGGCAAGGACTGGGGTAATCGGGGAGCGAAGTTTAGTAAAGATCATCATCTTTTTTGGAACTTGGATAAATTCATGTTGGACCTGAAATGCTTGATTTTATGCTGGACTGAAGTAGGATTTTCCTTCATACCCCAAATGCATGTACGTACACACAGTATAAAGATAGCTGTTGGATTTTTCCAAGATCTGCAATCACTTTGGTGCATATTTGGTTACAGTCCATGGGGCAGTTGGGAAGCCAGGGAGTTTACTATGATTTGATACCTTTGCTTCTAGTGGTTATTATTATTACAGTATTATTATTATTATTTATGCCTGCAATGTTCAAGCATTTTTTTTCCGTTGTGTTTAGAATCTGAAATGTAGCACTTGCAATGGAGTTTAGTAGTGATTCCGTGGGGAAACGTGGAAAAAAGTATGTGGTAGGTACCATTAACAGTGTTAAACATATCTGTTGTATCATTCCTCTAGCTAAGTTGGAAGTTGTTGAGCCTGTGGGGGAGGGTGGAAACATTAGCTGTGTGTTTGTAACTACTCTATGTATCAAATGGAAACTTTTGCCCAATATGACTCTTTGGTGGTATTGTTCTTAACGGATTTTATAACTGGCCCTTCATATGAATTCTCAGCTTTTGTCTCCCACCGTGATTTGTGGGAGAGGAACAAGATTTGTGCACCTATGATGGAGAGGGGGAGACAGCTTTACGTCTACTAATTCACAGCAGAAATGTTTAATCAGGAGTGGAATATTGAGAGAATGTATCAACAGATGAAACCTTTCATCGACCCCCACCAAAAATGACAGTGGTACTTCTACTAGAAACTTTCCAGAATTTTTAAGTATATTCCGCATCACTCCTGCCTTATTACATGCTCTATGGTTCTACTTTGTTTTGGATGCTTTGGTTAAAATCTACATCTCAAAGGCGATGTATTAAGGTTGGGTTTTAACACTACTCCAATAATAAATGCATCAATTGAAGCCCCTCAGACTATTCACTTGTATTTTGTTAAATATTTGAAATGCAACAAGGTCCAATGGGTTCAGAATTCACATTATAATAATCTACCGATCGTAAAAAGGCTTATTCCAAAACTGAAACGCACTAGCTTCTTCCCTTATGTTCAATCAAGACTGCGCTAAAAGTGTTCCTGAATTACGATTTTGGTTTGCATATTGTGTTTGCGTCAGTTAATTCATTGTTACGTATTTACCACAACTTTGGGTTAACTCTATATATGCAAGTGCCTGGATATTTGTGTGTGTGTGTGTGTGTGCGCAAGTAAGTAAGTTTGCGTATGTATGTATACGCATCTGCAACAGATGTAATTCTTTAAAAGCGCAATTGCATTTGAGGCGGCTTTGGCAAGCAGTTACCACTCTGGTTTTGTTCGACACGTAAAATTGTTGTGATGTACTTGTTGAATTGATGTGGTAACAACAACAACAAAATTACATTTGTATCACATGGGAGAATGGGTATGAGGCTGGTTTCAAAAGGCTGCCACAAATGTTTTTTTGCTCTGTTTTTGTGAAGTGTGTGATACAGTTGGTTGTGTGTGACCGTGGAAGGCACAGGCTGAGTGGGCTGAATGCTCTTTCCCCTGTAGGTAAAGAGAAAGTATTTGACGTATAAATTATTTTTTATGAGGACAAGGAATGGCTGGGGTCAAAGATAATGAGGGCAATTAAATTTAAACATCTAGAATACATAAAGCAGTAAGATCCTTACATGCAAAGTATACTATATGGACAAAGTAAACATTACCAGCATAATTACCTCAAAATTGTGTCTTAGCCAATGAATCCTAAAAAGCAAGTGTAACATAATACTGTAGTTGAGTTCTAACTATGATTTCTTTACTATTTCATTAAAGTAATGTGAGTTCCAGAGAAAGTCCTTTGACTTACTGAGAACAGTTTTCAATCTTAAAAAGTCCTGTAGTGCCCAGATAACAATATCAAAGTGTTGAATTGTTCTAATCGCAGGGAAAAGGAGGAAAAGCATCAGAGTATATATTCAAGATTTCAAAGCTGGGTTCTAACTAGCGTTAAATAGATGAAGTTTTATGTCTTAACAGATGCCCTACTCTCCAACCGGGAGAGCTACAGGATTTCAAAGTAATTTCAGTGGGCAGTGAGCTTTGTGGTAACATTATGTGGTAGCGAAAGGCAGCCAAGGATCGAAGGCTGCTCTCAATACATGGGCAACTTCCACTTTAAAACATTCAATTTGTTGGTACACGAAATAATTAAAGTATATTAGCACTGGGATCAGCCAGGGCAGCAGTTTCAGTGTGTAATAATTGGCCTCAGTGCCCTTGGGATCTGGAGATCCAGAAACTGTGAATGCATGGACATCAGGTGAAGAGACAATTGGATACATACAATTGTGTGGCATCTGAATGACCTGGTCCAACGCTCACTCTCTGAGGATCTAACAGCCATTTGGGCAAAGATGTTGGAGGTCTGTGGCTGTGGTGAAACTTTACCCACATTGGTGGTGGTGGGGAGTGAGGGGAATAAATCAAACACCTTTAAAAGGAGAGGAGAAGGATTGGTGGGAAGAAAAATGTGCCTTTGTGGAAGCTGAGTATTTTTTTAACACACACACACACACCTTTCAATTTCCAACTATGACAAGTGCACTTGCTAGATGGCAGCCCAGTTCAGGTGGTTGGTGCTTCTCTCATTTCTGGATCAGAAAGTTGTGGGTTCAAACCCCACATCAGGACTTTGATCTCAGTACTGAATGCTGACACACGCTGCGCTTTGTGGTAAGAGGTGCCGTTGTTCAGATGAAATGTTCTGAGCTGCCCTCCCAACGTAAAAAGTGCCAAATCAATGTAATCTGCATTGTTTACGAACCATCTTGCTGGAGCTAGCTCCTTGTATGAACTCTCTAATTAGTCCCATTTCCTGGCCTTTTCTTTATTCCCCTTCTCGGTGCATTATTTAATTCCCTTTTTAGGAGCTATTATGGATATTATTTTTTTTATTACTATAATTTAGTCCGAACGAGCCAAATAAATTCCATCATTCTAATTTAAAAGTGGAACCCTGCTTTGCTGTAGCAAAGATTATCTGTAAGGATTATAAAGATTAACCCTAACACCACTCTCTGAGCTGAGTTGAGTTGTCCTGTACCAGGTGTCCTGTCGCTCAGTGGTTAGAGCACTTCCCCCACAAGCGAGAGACCTGGGTTTGATTCCCATCAGAGCCGAAATCTTGGGCAAGTTTCCTTACTTCACACACACATAATTACGCCCAATAATAGTCAATTTACTTTACAGTATATTCTATGAAGCACTTTAAGACATCTAGAATACATGATAAGGCATCTGTATCAAATGCAAGGATTATTATTAGTATTATTATAAGAGAGAGGGCTGTGTTTATTTTCATTGGGTTTGTAGGTTCTTATGCAGACTAAGTCGGTTGACTAAGTAGAGTAAACGGATGGAGGCGGAGGTAAATATAGTGACTTTCATCGAACCAAATAAGAAATGGAGTTACTTAGAAGATAAATTGCAAACCAGTTCCTTGCACAGTAAAATTCCATACATTGAACTCCCAAGGTCATGATTTTTTTAGCTCAGCCATTGGAGGGAGCCACTGAGGAGACTTGAGTGAAATATCATCAACGCAAGGGCAGAACAATGTCAAAAGATCGGCATTGCATGAAGTAGGGAACTGCATTCTTCTGATCCTTCCGAAACCCCAATCCCATCTTTCCATTACAGCAACAAGTCATTTCTTATATGAATCCAGTGTCCTGAATCTTAACTGGGCAAGGAAAGCCAAGTTGAATTAGTAATAATCATAATAATCCTGGCATTTGACGTCGTGCTTTTCATGCCTTCCAGACGTCTCAAAGCGCTTCACAGAATATAGTGTAAAGTGAATTGACTGTATATTTGTGGGAGAAATGCGGCAGCCAATTGCGCACAGCAGTGTCCCACAAACAGTCGTGGATTAAAATGACCAATTTATTATTGGGGGGTTTTTGAGGGATTATTATTAAGCTTGTGGCGTAAGGAAACTTGCCCGAGGTTTCGCCCTGACCTGCCTGGAATCGAGCACCGGTTTCACGCTTGTAAGACAAGTGTTCTAACCACTGGGCTACTTGTCCACTTGCTAGTACATAGTTACAGTGAGACACTAGTAGAGGTTTCAGAGCAGGTGTCTGCAGACCTTTTTTTTTCACTAGAAACGCAGACGTGACGAGAGATCTTCAACTGAGATACTGGAGGTGATAGTATAGAATTGTCGAGCTGCATCTAGATCTTATTTCTGTGTGGGTTTCACAATGTAAGTCAAGTACAGCAAGGGTCACTTGTGCAGAATGAATACGAAAGCAATCTGCCAACTAGGTTGTGGATTCAAGACCCGTGTCAGGACTTTTGAACAGTAAAACAGCAGCATGAAAATCAACCTGAAATTTTAAACCATTTAAGTGCAAAAATGGGATTAGTTGACAGAGTTTATAAAAGTGCTGAGGTAAATAGTTTTAAATCTGTATGAACCACATACAGCTGTATGAACGGATGCTATTAGTGCACATTTATAGAGTCAGGCAACATAAGAATTAGTTAGTGTGGCTTTACCCTTCCCTTATACTGTGTATTTAGGCTGTGAATCCCCACGATTTGGGCAATGATTCACTGGCAATACACAGTTCAATTTACAATGGTACCACTTATGTCAGTGAGTGATGATACAGCTTCAGCAGTGATACAGTTGTCACCAGTGTGTCGGTTGCGAATAGTGCTGAAGTTGTTCCCCTCATACTCCGTTCAAAGCGCTTGCTTAACTCTTCCATTTCAAGAAGCTTATGCGATTAATAAAAAACAACAACAACAACTTCGATTTATATAGCGCCCTCCACTCCGGACGGCGTCTCAGAGCGCTTCACAGTAACGGATCACGGGACCAAGCCAGGGGCAGGGGGTAGAAAGGTGACCAAAGGGAGAGAAAGGTCTTTAGCTGGGACCTGAGGGTGATCAACAAGATGGTTCTGTCTGAGATATTCCACAATGAGATGTCCTGAATGATTGTTGTCTCATGGCAGACGGGAAAGTAGTGCAAGTAAATCAATAATAGATGAAACAACAGTTCAGTGAACAACCATGCAAATTCTCCGACAATGACACTCACTTCAAACTGCATCATTTTCATGTTTAAAATAGTCTGTGGAACTGCACCAACATGCATTTTTTTTTAGTCACGTGGAATGCCAAGGCTTATTCAATAATGTAAGTCTGTGGGAATTATTTTGTATTTGCCATTTTAAAGTGGGGTGTACAATTGTAGCCATTTGCATTAGCAAAAGTTTGCGTTAAACGGTTTGATAACAATGAACTGCAAGCAAACACCTCGTGCACCTTTACTGGAGACATCAATAGAATTCGGTGATTTTATTTTCCCATCAGTGGAGTTCACAGATTGAATCCATTTCCTACGTAGGTAACCCACCCCAATCTCACTCTGCTGCTCGGCTTACTCTCCCCCCGCCCCCCCCCACCCCCACTCCCCACCGCCATGTCACCCTTGTTGGCCCTTCTCCCACCCACACCCCCCTCCCCCTCTCCATCCAATCCGATCATTGTTAAGGGCTGCAAAACTGTATCCCGTGCGAAGAGCACTAATGTAAATGCAAGTTGGTGGATAAAATTTGTACCGTATCAATTATTGCTGCTTGATGCTTTATAGCAATTTTCTTAACTTAAGATTTGATTGTTACATCACAGGAAACGTATGTCTCATTTCATATCAGGAGGGCTCCTTGGCTTCACACGGCTAGCTGGTTGCTTACGCTGCAGATGGGGGGGTGGAGGGGGATTCGGGATGGAGAGGAAGGGTGGCCATAGTACTGTACAATAAAAACGATAGGTGGGGACAGAAGGAGCAAAGGCGGAGGATCTTCTGGTTGGAGTATCAGAGAGCAGGGTCAGTGTTGCTGAAATCTCACCATCTGATGATGGGGCAGATTGGGCGGGGTGTGGGTGGAGTAGGGGGGTGTAGGGTTGGGGGCATGGAACAAGCCAGTGTTTATTTAGCGGAGGTAGTGCGCAGTGCGACTGGACTGTAGGAGGTCACTGTGATGTATGGTGGTGGAGCAAGGCCACAGATGGGGTTTGAAAGTGAGGACGAGGATCTTAACCTGACCTTGGGGGAATGCGGATGGATCCAGTGAAGCCAAGCGAGGTGGGGAGAGGACACGGGCTGCGGAGTTCGAGAATAGGGGAGTTTGGGGAGCAGGGCATTGGAATGATCAAAAGGGTTGATCTGCAGTCAGTCGTCTGGCAATACACCAGGCCCACAAGGTTACCTTGGGGTCTTGCTGGGTAAGAGATGAGCCGGATAGAATGACAAGCATTTCCTTGTTCCCGCATTCTCATTCTCATCAATATTATAAAAATGTATTTAGTCTTGGTACGTTGCTGCAATGTACAGTGAAAAAAATGATTCCAATATCAATAGGTCCTATCAGTTACATATGCAATTTGTAATTATCGGCTCGCCCTCCCTATTTTATTCAATATATGTTGGGTACTCAGTCAAGTCCTTGATAACGGCTCTTTGGATTCAAATTGCTTTAAAAATTGCCAAAGCTTTCTGAAAACTGGTGGAATTATCAGGTTTCCTGTATCTCGTATTACCAAAGGCACAATTTATAAGGCAGGGTGACACTTAAAGATGCTGCAGAAAATTGGAAAATCTATCGCAGACAACTGATAAAACATCTAAATAACTGCTGAGTGTCAGCACGGGATATTTAAAAGAAAATCAGAAGGTGAAGTGTTTAATACAAAACTAAGGCAGAAAACTTGGACAGCATCGGTAGCCATTGATGACGGAGCAATGTCTTATAAGGTATCTGTGAGATACCTCTATAACTAACTCTCCAAAGAGAGCCAAAGGAAAGTAACTAACACTATCCAGAACCAGATGTTCAGTACCAGTTATTCTGGACCTGAAACACCCCACTCACTCAATAATATACTGATGAAGATGATTAACTGGGAGGAGTAGAATCCGCCTCTTAAAATAGTCTCAAAGAGGCTTATTTCCTTGCTGCAGCAGTTTTAAATATTTGAAGGCGGGAACTCAAAGCGAATGGCAATTAATCGGTCACAGAGTATACTGTCAAGTGAATCGACTTTATATTTTGCGGGCAAAACACAGCAGCCAATTGCGCACAGCAGCGTCCCACAAACAGCCGTGGATTGAAATGACCAATTGATTATATTTTAAAACGTACATCTTTTAATCTTTTACAATGGATGTTGAACACTTTTACCATAGATTGTTGCTTTGATTTCCTCTTAGATTTGGTTGATATGCAATGCGCTACGTTTCCTAGTTGTGAGGACTTCTAAGAGGGGAACATTATGTAGTGATACCTAATTAAGTCCGAATGTTTCTCCGAGGACTAAATGAATTAATCGAGATTGTGAAAATGAATTAGAAGTTGTCAGCATCTGAAATTGGATCTGTGGCGGTTTCTAAATTTCACTTCCTTTTATCATCAATAATATTCTCCCTTCACCATATTAAAATTCCCATTGATAATTTGCTCTTCTGCTCATACTCAGCTCCTATTTACACGTTGCAAACAATTTCCATTTGCTCCAGTGCATAGTTTGTCTCACTTCCAATTCTGTCTTACTTTTATGTTGCAACTTTGTTCTCTTTTCTTTGCCTAGTTTTCTGAAGGATCCTGTCTGGCACTCTAGTTCAGATAAGTTAAAAGCAGCAGATGTGAGATGGTCTGAGAGTCACACATCATTCACTATCATTGGGGGAAGTGTCATTGTTTTTTGTTCTCAATTCAAATAGAGCTATTATTTGGTAAGCTAAGCTTGAGTGCTTAACTTGCAAAAACAATGAAAAGCTTCAAATTGACAAATTAAGTTTGGGTCATTATTTTGGGGGCAAGTTTCTCGTCGTTGTTGTTGAATATAGCCTGAAATGTAATCATTATATTATCCTCTGGAAGGGGAGGGGGGAAAGATTTCTTCCCTAACCAACAATGTACTGTATATTGACTGCATTTTAGTGATGCAGTAATAATAATAATAATATTACAGGCTACAGTTTTTCCAACTCAACTACTCATATCCTGTATTTTACTTTGTAACATTGAGGAGTAAAATAGATCTCTGGGATGTGGTACAATTGGTGGATTCAGTTAGGATCGTATGACCTTTCGAATCACTTCCATTTTGTTCTGCTATCAAGTGAGTAAATATAGTTTGTTTTCTTGCCCTGAGTAGCTACGCTGAATAGGCCCAGACTATGTCGGTAGCATTGAAAGGAAATATTCTTATGAATTTTAGGTTCATAAGATGTATAAAAAGGTTTGCGTCATACACGTAACTAATCTTCTGAATAACGCAGTGGCATGCAGGACATCATTGATACTTATTATTGGTGTTCCTATTTTTCCTTCAGAAAACGTCCCGACATTAATTCCCGAAGCAGGGAGCCTTGTATATTCCCGAATGCAACATTACAGAGACTTGCTGGACTCACTTCCGATGGACGCCTACACTCACGGCTGCATTCTGCATCCGGAATTGACGACGGATTCCATGATCCCAAAGTATGCCACTGCTGAGATCCGAAGTAAGTTGACACCTAGACAGACGCGCAGTTCACCATTCGCTGTGTGAGATGCACTGTTCAATATTCTGTTAAGGCAGCCAGCAACATTTTTACATCGACCAAACAATGTAAAAAGAAGAAAAAGTTCCCTTCTCAAAATGTGCACAAGGACTAAAGACCTCTCGACTGGTATCAAGCAGATGTGTTTTGTTTAAACCATTTTATTTACTGAATGTGGCAGTGAGCTGTGTGAAAATGCACCCAGTCAGCTACACGTAGCGTAAACTGAAATGTTCATGGTCTCACATCATTCGTTCTACAGTATTTCTATTTAAATACAGTTTCAAAAGTGTTGCTCTCTTCAGGGCTATTTCAACTACCTTTAATTTTACCATTTTCAACTGGCACCGAGTCGTAGAATAATCTCGACACTGACAGAGCTGACGATCTGAGAGGCAAGATCCGAATCAATTGCATCAAGACATCCTGGAATCAATCGGCAACAAAACCGAAGCCAAAAATCTTAGTGGCAACTCAGCATAAAGAAAGAGTACACATCTATTTATTTATTTATTGATACATGTCCACATATGTATTCTAAGCAACCGCCTGAGAAGCTATCAGATCCTGAGAAGAAGTCAGATTACTGCAGGATTTTTCCACAGCTTGAACACAAAACCACATTGGCAAAGGCAAAACAATGTCCTTGACTGATAATCCTCGTTTCAAAACACAAACTTTGGCAAGTTTCGAGCCTTGGTTTCCCCCCCCACCAACTCCCACCTCTGTATTATTCGATATAAATACCTCAGCTAATAAGAGAAGCTAATCTGTTAAAACTGCAGTAAAACCACAATAATAAAATTGGTCATTTTCAATCCATGACTGTTTGTTGGGACACTGCTGTGCTCAATTGGCTGCCGTGTTTCGCCCACGAATATACAGTCAATTCACTTTACAATACATTCTGTAAAGTACTTTAAGATGTTCAGAAGACGTGAAAAGCGCTATTTCAAATTCAAGGATGATTCTTATTATTAAAAGAATTGCTAACGTAACGATTCTAAGATTGAAATGCACCCTTTTTTTAAAAATAATGACGGGGCGGGTTTAAAAATAAATCAACAGGCTGCTTGTCCTTGGAACGAGGTCCACAGCCTTGGAAATGTTCCAATACAGGAAACTATAGACTGTAGTTTCCATTTTCTGTCTCTTTAGTCTTCTCCATACCTAATCCTTGGGGGACATTGAAGGAGCCAGATGAACCACTAGAGGATGCACTGTCCTTGTGCATATTTTGAGAAGGGAACTTTTCACTCTTTTTTTTCACTCTCCCTTGTTCTGGTTTCACTGGGGCCACAAACCTTTTGCACCTAGGCTTAGTTACGTCAAGCGCTCTAGAACGCTACCCTGCGTGAGGGGCAGTATACAAATGTATACAAGTCGTTGCAGTAGTGAGTGAGTCTGCTGTTCCAGGGCTGTCTGCATACGCTCTCCAGAGCCAGTCACTGTTAAGTGGAAGAAGTCCAGTGTTAATTCTGACTCTAATTTACACTCCTTGGCTATTGTGAGTTGCCTGGTGTTCATTCAGCACCTATTTAACTGCATTGCTGCTGCAATCAGGCACATGGAAGAGTATATTTGTTTGTGTCCCTCCCTCAAAATTCTTCCACATCCAATAGAAGTCTATATACACTCAATTCACTTTACAGTAAGTTCTGTGAAGCGCTTTGAGACGTCTAGAAGATGTGAAAAAGCGCTATATCAAATGCAAGGATTATTATGCCTGCAGAATGGCTACAGATGCCATCACTTGAACCCTAAGTGAAAAAGCTGAGACCAACGATCGATGGCAACGCGTCGTTTCGGATACCTGTTCATTGCTTTACTCTTATGAAATGAGGTTACGCTGTTGCCCGGATCCACCTTGGTCCAGAGAGTGATGTGGCAAGTTCAGGGCAACTTTCCAGCACGGCCAGTCTCACTGCATTGGTGAAATTCACATCCCTCTTCCGCAAGAATTTAGTGCCATGACATACTTGCAAGAGAGAGTAGCCAGGCTAAAATAGTCTTTTTCCCTTTGTCTCATGTTACTCCGTCAATCCATTGAGTGAACTTCAAATGTAACCACATCAATTGTGGCTTGCAATGTGCTTTATGAAAAGCGAGGTGATCTGACTGTGTGATAGTACTCTTCGATCGTGCCTTCCGCCGCGCCCCCAACTCTCTCCCTCTACCTCCCAACTCTCTCCCGCCTGCCCCTCCCACCTACCCTGCCCCTCTCCCTTGGTCAGATCCCGGACCTGGCTGTTCAGCACCTTGGGACGTCCTCCCGACGTGAAAGACTCTCCATACAATATAATTTTGTTCTTGTTGTCGTAAGTTACCCTGTAAAGAATCTTACCAAATGAAACTACCGCTGTGCCCATCATCTGAAGGTTTCGGCTGATCATTGGGTTTGTGTTGAGAACTGTCCTGCCATTTGTAAATGACGGATTCATCTTCAAACTTGGGTATCAAATGATGGTGTTTATTTCTCTCTTTCTCTCTGATAGGACATTTAGCAAACACAGCAGCCGAGTTAATGAAGCTTAACGAAGAACAACCTCAACTCACAGAACCATATCTTTCCAAACAAAAGAAGCTAATGGTAATGCCAACCTATCCAGCTATGATTCTCCAATCAGTTTCCCCCAAACAGTAATAGAAGTTAGCAAAATTTGGATTTGGCATATCATAGATCAATGTCTTAAGACTGTGGAGTCCTATAGTTCAGTGATTAGAGCTCCCGCCTTACAAACGAGACATTTAGGAGACATTCTTTACACAACATTCTGTGAAACGCTTTGAGACGTCTAGAAGACGTGAAAAGGGCTACATTAAATGCAAGGATTATTATTATTATTATTTAGAAGTGAATCATGTTATTTGGAGGCTCACTTTGTAGTGTCCGGAGGCATTTCTTTTTTCTAAGACGGGGTCACAAGCTCACAGTAATTCAAACTACCAAATCAATATTGGTCATTCACTTTATGGTTGTTTGTGGGGGATGCTGTGTGCAAATTGTCTGCCACTCTCTAGAAAATAATAGGGCCGTTATTCTTTGTAGTAAATCTTGTCAAGTGCATTGAGGCATGATCCCGATGCGAAAAAAGGTTATACCAAATGCAAGGATGATTATATAAATGTTAGGAGTCATTTCAAATGTGTGGAAGTCCTCACGGAGTCCGCAGAGCGGATCACAAGATCAACATAAGGTGAAATAGATCGCGTTTCAACATTCGCGAACTCAAATTGCAACTGCAATGCCACGTTAAAATGAATGTAGACCGGGCGAGGGTAGAAGCAGTATTGAAAAGTATTGTGATTTAACATGTGGAGGACTTGGGGAGTTTATTGTGTAGAACCAACTGAATGAAACAGATTGAAAGTTGGTCTCAATTTAGTTTCAAAAGTATTGTGAGATTGGTCTTCAGAATTACTAGTAGGTTATCTCCGTTTGCAACCATCCTGCTTTATATTCGGTTGACATTTCGTGAGAGTGTGCGTCTTGTGGGACATGTGCCGTGCCTTTTTGCAATTGGAAGTGTTACAATTTGAAACAGTTGGTCAGAAAACCTTTCTGCATAAATAAATGTCAATACTACAATCTCACGGTAACCAAAAGTCAATTGTACTTTCTTATTTCTCCTTGTTATAATAATTATAATCCTTGCATTTGATATTGTGCCCCATCATGTCGTTTAGATGTCTCAAAGGGCTTCACTGAATATATGTAAAGCGTAGTGACTGTGCATTTTGTGGGTGAAGCATGGCAGCCAATCACCCACAGCAGTGTGCCACAAACAGTCATGGATTGAGTGACCAAATTATTATTATTATTATTTAAAGTCTTGTCTGCTTATGGACAAACTAGAATACAGTATACATTAGTTAGACTGTACTGTAGTTCCATTCCGACCAGAAGAGATTCAAGGTTATCAACAATAACTAGCTCGGCAATATTTAGAGCTCCAGGGATTTCTACATGTTCAGTTTCAGGACTGGTGTCTTTGTAGAATGCTCTACAATGTTTAACATTAGACTTTATACAAAACTTGTTTCTGATTAAAATGGAGCTTCGGCAGAAGTGATAAAAGCCAACATCGGATTTGGTCAAAATCAGATCGGATTCAATTCCTTTTTTTAAAAATAAAACATACTTTTCTTTGAAAAATGTCCATTGATGTCATTTGACTTGATTTGTTTTAAACAAATACGGGTTGGAATAAGCAGGGGGGGGAGAGAGGGGGGAGGGAAACTTTACTTGCAATACTTTTAATAGTTTATAAGTGATTCGGAACTAATTTGACTTTGCCAAGACATTAGCCCAAGAATTTTCCATTGTTTGGTACAGTGATGAATGATTCGTGCATTTAGGAATGTGCTCACATTATACTACATGCCATACCTTTTAAATATTGCTGTTTAATCTAAGTACTGTACCAAGTTGCCTGTATAAGTGCATTGTTGTGTTATTAAAATAAAACCATGTGTCCTTTATTATGTCCTGAATAATTATTATTATTATTATTATTATCCAGGACATTCATTGATTTGCAAGTGTTTTGCAGATTTTGTAGGTTCAAACCTACTGCAGCAGCAATTGTGAAATTTCAGGTTTACATTTATCATCTATAGATGATATCACACTATACTGTCCATTCGCATTATGTTAAGAATGCAATTGAATAGTGATTAAATTGCTTGCTATTTTAAGTCATCGAGAGAAATAAATGAACTTTCTTTTTTTGTAATTCTCTCCTCCACAGGCCAAAATATTGGACCACGATGATGTAAACAACCTAAAGAAAATCCTGAGCGAGTTAGGGAAGGTTTTAGATGAAGTGGAAGCAGAACTTGAGCAGTGGAAACAGGAATTAGCAGGTACGGTTCCGATAAGGATGTGAATATCTGGACAGTACAAAAAGTAACAACAAAATTACACTCGTATAGCGCCTTTCACGTCGGGAGGACATCCCAAGGCACTGTACAACATAAAGGGCCAAGTAGCACCATCATATTAAGAACCAAAGCATCTTTCATCTTGCAATCATAGTAATAATAATCCTTACATTTATATAGCGGTTTCCATGTCTTATCGATGTCTCACATCTATTAATGTAACACACCTATGAACCAAATGTCTGCTGAGCAACTAATTCACCTCTTTATTCCTATCCCTCACCCACCATCAGCCTGGGGGAGGAGGTACGAAGGTGAGATTGTGTTATCAATTGAGAAAGGTGTTTGGATTTTTTAAAAAAAGTACATTACTGGTATGAATCATACTAGTGCAGTAGTTTCCACCAGTATAAATTAGTCCTGAATTTTATCTACAGTACTTCAACTCATCTTGCACGACTTGATAGGGTAATTATATTCTTATTGAATATATTCCATTTCCCACAACTCATGGTGATGTATATTTCAATTAAATAAATTAATTTGATTGAATAGAGAATGCTTATAGTATAGAGTAGTATAGAATGCCAACCATGACTGAAAAACAGGCTCTAGTATATCAACAGAAGCTTCCAATTTCAAGAGCTAGAACTGGAAGGGAAACTCCATTTAAAAAAAATTGAACTAAATGCGACTGAATGGATTATGCTTTCAAAGAACCAGGAGGGACACGGAGGGTCAAATGAAATCCCCTTCTTCTGTGCTATAACTTTCCACGGTTCTATTAGCCCACGGCTTTCATGTCTGCTGAAGAAACTAATTAAATCTACTCTGTATCAACGAGAGGAAAAAACGTATTTTCAGTGAGCATATTGGAGCAATTAATTCTTGAACCAGTTATGTTGAATGCGCTGGATACCATTTCATTATTAACGCATTTGAAAACAGGTTAGAAAACTTGCCTATTCAAATCAAGTAGGATTTTGTCCGGGAACTGGTACAAACCACGAGGCTCAAAGGAACTCTAGTATGAAAGTAGATGAAGTCTGTGGAGCTCCTGTGGCTCAGTGGTTAGAGCACTTGTCTTGCAAGCTGGGGAGACCTGTGTTCGAATCCAGGCAGGTCAGGGTGAAACCTTGGGCGAGTTTCCTTACTCCACACACCTAATAATAATCCCTCCAAAAAAACCACAATAATAAAATTGGTCATTTCAATCCACGGCTGTTTGTGGGACACTGCTGTGCGCAATTGGCAGCCGCGATTCACCCACAAATATATACAGTCAATTCACTTTACAGTATATTCTGTGAAGCGCTTTGGGACGTTGATAAGACGTGAAAAGCGCTATATCAAATGCAAGGATTATTATATTATTATATATTATGTCAGTGAGTGTTACTGTGACGTAGTTCTTCAATTAAGGCAACCAGCTTGAATTGACCACATATTAGAAGCTAAGTCAAATGAACCTCTAAAATGGGAACTGATAACACATCATTTTCATTGAATAGATTTTTTGTTGTTGTTTGTTTTCTAGGACAAAAATGTGAAATGTGGCTGTGTGGATCAGTATTTACCTTAGCAGACATTACTCTTGGAGCCACGTTACATCGCCTCAAATTCCTGGGCCTTTCTAAAAAGTACTGGGGGAACGGAAGCCGAACCAATTTGGAAGCATACTTTGAACGGGTGCAGAAACGGGCTGCGTTTCGAAAGGTTTTAGGAGACATACACACCACACTGCTGTCCGCCGTTTTGCCGAATGCATTCCGCCTTGTGAAACGAAAACCGCCTTCTTTCTTTGGGGCCTCGTTTCTAATGGGAACCCTAGGTGGAATGGGATATTTTGCTTACTGGTATCTGAAGAAAAAGTATATGTAATGTCCTAAATGTAATTCCGTGGTCTGTGTAAGTGTGTGATATTATGGAATGTTTAAAAACAAAAAACACATGAATAATCTCTCCAGGTGAATTCTGTAGTACTGGGTAACATTCCATGCACTAGGATGGTATATAATACTTTAACTGCCTTTTTTTAGGAAAAAAAAATCTTAATTCAGACCTCTGACATTCACCTGGGGCAAGACCTTCTTTAAGATGCACAAATCTCACCAGGTAGTAAAACAGTTAGAAGCAAAATCAATACAGCTTTAGAAAAGTATGTTGTACTTTACCTTTAAAAAGCTTGTGTTCTCATGCAACTCTTTGCCATCAATAGAATTTAAAATCCAAACCAGTCACGACAACCTTAAAATTTAATTTGAGCGATTTAATCATGTGTTTGACTGCTACCCAATTCAGCTTTAGCTGACTGGATACACACTGGATGATCGGATCTATACAATCCCATTTGGAACAAACACTTATTTTCCGCTAATGTTAAAATGTTTTGACTCCACTTTGAAAGACTTTAGCTCAACGTTTCAAAGCCCAGTTTGGGGGTGCGCAACACATCTTATGCAACAGCAGAAATAAATTGAGTGGCATTCATGCTGAAAAAGGTTGAAGGCCAAATTCATGACTGCCATTGAGGAGATAAATTAAAGTGCACTTATTCCTCCTCAAAATTTCCCCTCTTATTTTCTCCTATCAGAAGGCACAAATCTTGCTGAGATATACAATTGTTTTACGGACAGTAGCAATCCTCCAACCACTTCATCGCAGCCTGAATTTGCATGCAACCAATGTCCATTCATACACGTTCCAGTAATTTGATAGGTGATTGAACCATCCAAACAATTGCTTGACTGAATTCAGTTAATGGAGCACAGGCCAGGGATCAAACTTTCTTAGTCTATATGGTTATTATCACAGTATCTGGTACACAATCAACAGAACTATTAAAAAAAATTAGGACAAGCTAAGTACAAACGACCACACAAGCTGATCTCTGATAGTTGCTATACTTTGTAACGGAGGCAATTCCATTGCTAGGCCCCTTTCATATACAAAATGATTGAATTGGGATTTCTAACTTAACTAAGAGCTAACAACACACATACAGTAACACAGCAGCTTAGACGAATCCTCTTCACTAACTCCAGAACAGGTTTTGAGTGGACGCAAAATCTAAGACCTGTTATGCAACAGCAACATGCCAACACAAGCCAATGAAACTGTAATGTATCTGAACCAACCCACGCATGAAACTGGTTAATAATAACCAGGGGTTGTGTTCCTCTGGATCATCATTTAATCACAGTACCAAGTGAGAACAGATTTGTGTTAACAAGCCTCATAAGACCAGAAGGCAGAAATGGAGACAGCAGATAAAAGGGAATAGGGAATACTAACAAGCCATTAATATGAGGATCATTAGTTAGATGTCATTGTATCCACAAATCATCATTACTTTGGCCAACTACTTAATTGAAGGTGGCTGTGTGAAGGAACAAGCTTGAGATGGAATAAAGCTGAGCTAATCAGAAGCTCTGTGTATATCCAATTTTTCAAAAATAACACATTGCGTTCTACCTCACTTCCATAAATCTGGTTCAGTGAAATAGTTTTTTTTCCATAGCAGCAGCAAATACAGAGAGGTCTACAGGTTGTACTGTACCAACAAATCAATCAAATTTCCCTTAAACAATCACATTCCTCCAGACAAATCACTACATCCGCTCAGCTCAATTTCAATGCAAATATCACTACACACGAATGGAACTTTTCAGCCTCAGTGTTTACATCAGGATTCTAGCTTGATCACTCAAGACTCAGGCCACAATAATTATAATAATCCTTGCATTTTGATATAGCGCTTTCCACGTCTTCTAGACATCTCAAAGTGCTTCACGGAATGTACTGTAAAGTGAATTGATTGTATATTTTTTGTTGGCGAAGAAATAGCAGCCTTAGCACTACACTGTTATCAAAATCGATACCACCTCCAATATTTATTGATGACTGTTTGCTCTATCACAATATACCTGTCATTAATATTCACTAAAGTGGCATTGTGCAAGCATGTCAGTTATTGGTTTCCATGTCTTCCTTCCCTTTGGAAAAACTAAGCCCAACAAGTTTAAATGTGCTTTGAACACTAAAAGATTTGTCTTTGCACAAATACAAGACTTGTGTTTTCTAAATGGAAGACGCCCTTCCGCTATATGAGCTAGTTGAATTTAAACGATGTATTCGTTTACAATGTTGTTACATTGCTTTTTTGAACGGTGGTTGGAAACTTTTACAAAAGCATACCACGTCACATCGCTAATATTAATATGATACGTATAACAAATTCAATATTAAGACGTGGCAACAGTTCTACATTGTGGGTAACACAAAACTGGAAAGCAATTTGACAAATGTCCTGCTTTCAGCCTCGACACTCACCCTCAATCCCTCCAAATCTCCCTTTTTTCAAGTTTCAAGGAACCCAATTAAGAAAGAAAATCTGATCTCTATCTATTGATATCTTTGGAAAGAGTATGAGGAAATCAGGTAAGCGTAGGATCTGGCTAGACTTGATGTTCCCCTCTATGGGTCAAAGAGCCTACCAACAATCAGTCTACATTTGGATCGAACAATATGCCCTTGAGCAAGGTGCTGCAAGGTGGGAAGGTGTCAGTAGAATATCTGTGCAACTGTACCCCAGCGTGTTAGCTCTTTCAGGAGAAAACAGTGGAAAAGCAGTGTATATCCTACAATTCCTGGTGGGTGGGGGGGGGAAAATCCCAATCCAGTACAAATTCACATTTCTTGAGGTCATAATTTCCAATCGTAAATGGTTTATTACGTGTTCACAGAATCCCAGCCTCAGACGTGCAATGTTCTCAGCAGGCCTGTGTGGCCAGACATTTTACCTATTAATTCTTTCAACGACAAAAAAAACAGTGCAGTCAACATGTTGTGGCAGCTGGTTTGATTCATCCCACGTGTATCACTATTAAAAATCAATATGATACATGGAATGAATTAAACATTAACACCCTGCAACAGTTCTACAGTGTTGTTAAATACAAAAACCGGAATGGGATCGGTAAATTCCCTGGTTTTTGGTGTAAAAATCTGAAAATAGAAGATGGAGTACATTTCGGCTTCCCCCTCCACGGAACTAACTCATGGAGTTCAGGATGGAAAGCCTTTAAAATGGTGTCATGAATTGACAAACTTTGGAAAGATGCCACCTGTTCAGCCTGGTTAGAAGTTACATAGAGTGCTTGTGTCTGGATTTAATGGTAGCTAAACTGTGGAAAGCAAGCACAAGGAAATTCCTGAACATATCCATCATGATACCCAAATAGGGGCATTAATTCATGACGGGTCAGAAGCAAACTTCTCATTTTGGCTTACATTTTAAATGAATTCTGCCTAAATCCTTGCGCAATGGATTCCTAAATGCAGAAGAGCATAATTTACAGAAATTTGTAAACAAGAACAAGAGCACATATTTCAGTTCTCAGTTTAAATTTAATTCAACCAACTTTCCAGTGAAATTGTTTTTGAAATGTTATCACTTAAGATTTGTCCACAGTTTAATAGGTTTCACAGTGAGGGAACACCAAGCGAATCTGCATTTCAGGCACATAACATGTGTTGTTTCACGCGATCAACCGTGGAATGTGATTGTCAAATTTCTCGCTTTTGTCTGGTCAAAAGTCAACTCGACTTTTAGCACCCAATTGGCATTCACACCAGCCCAAAGAACATCCACAATTTGCCCAGAACTGTATTCATATCTAGTCACATGGACATTTTTTTTTGATCAGTTGAGTGTGTGATACATGTGTAAACCTCTCATCACTTAGAGAATCCAAACCAAACAGAGTTCCATGCATCGCACCTAATACAGTACATGGAAATTCCAGAGAGCTAGAGATCACCTGGACAAGAAAGTTATCTGGGCTTCATCTTGATTAATTATCTTGAAGAGTGATGATTTTTCAACAACAAGCATGATTCTGTGTTCACTAAAAATTTCACTGAATGTACTGTTACTACTGGCAATATTCACCTTGCACATATACTCGAGTTCTGTTCAGGTATTTTATTGTAAATGATTTATAACATATTATGTACGAACATAGTGTTACGGCAATACTATCAAGGGTTTTACTTTTTGATGATGTGGTAAATAAATGAGAAGTCACCATATTTTGATAACTCGTAGGCATTAGCAATTATTGGCTTTCCACAATCATAGTACTTTACTTGCTTGTAACTGATGCAATTGTACTGATGCAAGTATTGTAGTTTTTCTTTGTGTCTTCCACCAACACTGCTGCCTTATTTTGTATTGTTAACTTACGATGGAGCATTTGATCAGATCCAATGTTCAACCTGGTCCTCAGCTCAAGAACAAAGACATTTCAAGTTAGTCTTCTTGCAAAGAACACAGTTCCGAAGAAAACGATCTGAAAAGCAAGTGCATAATGTAGACCAAATGGTTTAACACTCCATATTTTATTGTACTGTAATTGTGGAACTCATTTATTAAAGATTAATTGCATTTGCTTCTGCCTGCCTCACTAGGTTAGTTCTACATTGCTTTTGTGTACTGAATATCCATCGGAAACTGTCTACAGTGTTGATTTTGGGATCACATCTTTGGCCTAAGCCTCAAACTAGTTTCTGTCCACATCATTCCATGCAAAGGGCACAAAGGCACTTTTCTGCTAAAGCTGTATATTAAAAAAAATCCACAATTGCTACACTAAAAAAAAATCACAAGCAGAAATACACAGGAGGGAAAGGATTTATTTACTAGTAATGCAGATTTGCCTTTCAGAAGGAGCAATCATACACAATCTTCACTCAGTGATAAAGATCTTAATGCCAATTGTTTTGTGCTACTACAAACATTATTTGTAGTACATTTCCCCTTGTCAGTAAAATGTCACAGTTCTCACCTATTCACCCAAAACTTGTCTTGATACCCCACCATAAAAGGCTTGTGGTTTACCAAGGGATATATATGTAGCAATAAAATAAACCATTTCTATTCAAGACAGATTTTGTCTCTCTTTTGGGAAACACGAATAACTAAGGAACTGATTTGAAAAAACCATATGAAATTTGTATAAATGACAAGAGTTTCTCCTTGATCAAAATAGAAGAGATTGCAACTCCAAAAAAGTTCAAATGTTAAATATTTTAATCATGCAAGCATTCATCTGCTGAATTCTGAATATGCAACATTACATTTTGTCACGTTTGCACATTAGTTTCCAAGCTGTAAAAATCCAGGCAAGAGGCCTCTAAATTCTGGAATAAACTTATAAATAAGATTAACTATCAATACGACCCGAGCGTAATAACTGGTTAATATATAAATAGCAAAGTCAAATTTTGAAACCACTATATCTACAGTTCTTGATAGATTGGGTAATAAGTTTAAATTTAAGAAATGATTGCAAGCAAAGCAAATCAAACAAACGTCCCATCCAAAATACCTTATTATAATTACGTGCTTGATAAGGGAATAACATTTTGCCAAATCTTTATCAGCGTTAGGAACACTTTGACTTCAATATACTTTTTTTAAACAAAAATACACTTTTTCTACATTACTGTGTCATTTCTTGGTGAGGAAATATTTCTCAGCTGCAAACACAGTTACAAGACAAGGGAATATCCCAAATCATGGTTGCAGCGGGTAATACAACAATAACAAATTATAATTTTATGGAATCTTTCATGTCAGGGCGTCACAAAGCACTGGATACTGTATCAAGTTCTTGAACTACTGGGAGTACCTGTACATTATTCTGAAATTTAATAATAAGAATCCTTACATTTGACATAGCATCAAATCACATCTTCGAGACGTCTCAAAGCGCTTCCTAGAATATACCGTAAAGTGAATTGACTGTACTGTATATTTTTGCAGGTGAAACATGCCAGCCAATTGCACACAGTAGTGTCTTACAAACAGTTGTGGATTGGATCCTGTAGCTTAAGGGCTTAGTTAACAGTTTATATACAAGGCAATTCCTTAAGTTCTTAAATTTATTAAGTACCTGAAATAAACTAGGACATGGTCAAAGCAATTGCAGTGTTCCCCACAAAACAATTGGAGGATGAAGGATGAGTACTTTCAGGGCAAATAAATATTGTTCAGACATTTTGGGAGAATCATAATAAAATTAAGATGTATCTCATTGGCCCCTGAGCAAGAAATGACCTGACCCGATTGATCTTTTTTTGGCAGAGGGAGGGGTAGAGGTTGGGTTATCAATACAAAATTGGTTTTAATATCTTCACTAAGCCATACGTGTTGAAAGATTACTTTTTTTCACAACCAACTTTCTACGCGTATTTGTCTCCATTTACTGATGACGTTATAAGAATAAAAATACCTTCGGAATCCATTTGGATTCCAAGCCAATCTGTGGAGAACACTGTGTAAATATTGAACTGGGCAATAATGTAATACTGTACCCCCTATCCCCAACACCCCCCCGCTTTGTACATTTAAAATAAGACCAAAGACAAAAATAATTTTGGCCAATGGAAATTCTATTCTCGGTCCCCAGTGACTATCGTTACTCCCTCTTGTTCTCGGTTTCCAGCGGCAGTCCGGGAGAAAATGGCTTCTTGTACCAAACCTTGTACGTTGCGTACCAGGCAGCAATTCCAACAGCCGTTCCCAATATTTTATGGGGCAAGTCATGGAAATAGACGGTGGTGCAGGAAAACATCCAGACCCACAGCAGGAGCAACGTATTCAACGCAATGAACAGTGACTTGATGATGGTGTCTGCTGCTTTTCCTGGCTTTTCCTTCAGCTTTTGAAATGTGTTCATCACAGCCACTTCTTCCGCCATTGTCAGGGCACAATACGAGAGCAAGAAGCAGTGGCCAGATATGTCAAACCCAAGCCACAAATGGCCTCCCCCCTTGCAATCGTTCATGCGTTCGAACTTGGGGACCACGGTCATATTCTGCGTTTCGTAGCATTTGCCGGTGAAGTTTTCTACCACTTGGAAGGCTCTTGTGCAAAGAAACCAAATCGCAGTTCCTACGACTACTGAACTCGAGCGTCGCAACACGAACGGAATATTCTTTCTAATAAAGTAGTTTGAAGTGAAAATGAACGGAAGCAGCAGGCCCATGGTCCAACCCCATGAAAGTTTGACAAAATACCTGTAAGAAAGTATTTCAAAACACAACTTTAATGATAATAATAATCCTTGAATTTCATACAGCGCTTTTCACGTCTTCTAGACGTCTCAAAGCGCATGACAGAATATACTGTAAAGTGAATTC
This sequence comes from Hydrolagus colliei, assembly GCA_035084275.1. NCBI lineage: Eukaryota > Metazoa > Chordata > Chondrichthyes > Chimaeriformes > Chimaeridae > Hydrolagus > Hydrolagus colliei. Next base: position 2,729,465 of record CM068759.1, read on the forward strand.
ACTGTACATTTGTGGGCAAAACGCGGCAGCCAATTGCGCACAGCAGGGTCCCCACAAACAGTGGTGGATGTAAATTACCAAATTAAAAAAAACTCAGGGATTATTATTATTATTATTAGGTGTGTCAAGTAGAGAAACTTGCCCAAGGTTTCGCCCTGACCTGCCTGGAATCAAACCCAGGTCTCTAGTTTGTAAGGCGGGAGCTGTAACCACTGAGCTGCGGGACTCCAGGACCAACCCTCTATGGCGGACTCAGAAGGCGCCCTTATTATCTTGAAAATGTTTTTTTTTCGGTGAGGGGGGGGGGGGGGGGGAGAGGGGGTTGAACCTTCCCCAAAACCAACGACTCACGCTCCACGAGCACTGGTACACCCCCTAAGTCTGCGTCTCACTAAACTACAATTCTTTATGTCGTCAGCCTCGTGCCCACCATCCAATTCAACTGTGTCCACATGTGTGGACTTCCAGCAGGAGGCACGATAGTGAAGCCAGATCCTGCCACAGCCAATATCTACAAATGCTGCCGTCAATGATAAATCATGAGGCAGGAACTGGGTTGAGTTTTGTGTTCAAATTGATATATATTATATATATCAAACTTACATTTATACAGCACCTTTCACGTTATACATATGTAGCCACACACACACATATATATATATACATATATATAGCAGAAGGGATGCTTTCCACTCAGTTCCTGTTGAACCTTACAAGCCAAAGGCTTAATGGAGCACTAGGTAGGGGGTATTAAATATATATACCTGTGTATATATCGTATGTGTATATATAATCTATATGAATTTTAACAACAAAATTCTTATGTTAACAACAAAATTCTTATTTTAACAACAAAATTCTTATTTTAACAACAGAATTCTTATTCACGTCCTCCCGACGTGAATAAGAATAACATTAATAATCCTTGCATTTCGACGCAGCGGCTTCTCGCGCCTTCGAGACGTCCCCAAAGCGCCCGACAGAATACGCTGTAAAGTGAACCGACGGCATGTGTGTTTGTGGGCGAAACGCGGCAGCCAATTGCGCACAGCGGCGTCCGTCCGTCCCCCCCCCCCCCCCCCAACACGCAAACAGTCGCGGATTGAAAATGACCAATTTTATTGTTATTGTTATGGTTATGAATTAATGAATGAAGGGATTATGGATTACATTTAAATCTGACCTGGGGAGGGGGGGGGGGGGGGGGGGGGGGGGGGGGCAGGTAAACCCTCCCTCTCCTCACCCCAGGGAAAACAGGTGCTCCTCCCCCTCCCTCCCTCCCTCCCTCTCCCTTTAACCCCCTCTCCCCTCCCCTCTCCCCTCTCCTCTCCTCCTTCCCTCTTTCCTTCTCCTCCTTGCCCGCTCCCTCCCTCTCCCTCCCTCCCTCCCTCCCCCTCTCCCTCCCTCCCCCTCTCCCTCTCCCTCCCTCCCTCCCTCCTGCCAGACACTCACACGTTGAAGACATTCCGCCGGTTGGAGAAGTACGTGTCGGGCAGGAGGCCGTTGGCTTTGATGAGGGAGCCCCCGAGGGTGAGGAGGGTGAGGAGCAGCGGGAGGTGATGGCGGAGGCCGAGGCGGTGAAGCCAGACCAGCATCCGAACCCAGGCCTCCAGCGACATCTTTATTATCGGCCGGCAGCGTAGCGAGTCCAGCGAGCTTGCACGCCTTAAAGGCCACGTCGTGACCTCCTGTCAAACCTCTCCTCTTGATACGCTGGGTCGTGAGCCGCGGCTGTGGACTTCCCCTTTAAAACACCGCACCTCCCCTTTAAAACGCGACGCCTCCCCTTTAAAGCACGACACCTCCCTTTTAAAGCGCGACGCCTCCCCTTTAAAGCTCCTCCCCTTTAAACGAAGTGTATTTTTGTTGTGGGGGGGACAATTAATTTACTAATAATATAAAAACAATCCCAAACTTAATAATAAAACAACAACAGCAATGGCTGGTTTACATTTGTAGAGCGTCGGGAGGACGTCCCACGGCGCTTGCAGAATCCAGCTGGGGGTGTTCAGGACCTAGTATTATATACAATAATAGATGAAATAATATATCATCATAATAATCATCATAAAATAATAATCCTTGCATTTCATTACAGCGCCTTATCGCACACGCCCTCCGGACGTCTCGACGTGCGCTCTGCGAGAATTATGCCGCCTGGTTCGAATTGGGACCGTGCACGCGCCTCACACATCTAGGCAGACGACTCACTTTACGGTGTATTCTGTGAAGCGCTTCGAGACGCCTCACGGACGGGTTAAGGCGCGATATCAAACGCAAGGGCGATTATTCATTTTATTTATGATTATTATTTTGTGGGCGAAAGGCGGCAGCCAATTGCGCTCGCGCATCAAAGTCCCACTTAAATCGACCAACGGGCAAATCTGGTTTGTTCCACGCTCCTATGCGGGATTCAAGAAAATATAAACGACCCCAAAAGGCGATGTGCAGACAATTTATTTGGTGAGGTTGTCGAATAGTTTTATACAATATTAAATCACCCGGCTGACAAGTGAAGGGCTACACTTTTTGTTAAATGAGACAACACAACACGAAAAACAGGGGTGCCTGCTGTTTGAGCTGTTAACCTCACGCCTTCCTATGCACGTAATTTCTCAGTGGCTCTATCAACTGTGTGGGAGCGTCTCAGGAATAGACGCTCGAACATCAAAGAACGTCTTCGGATTCTATAAATTTATCGCACATTACGGCAAATCCTGTGAATCGCTTTGAGACAGCCTCGCGACACGAGAGTCGCTGTGTCAGGCGTAAGAATTAATATTTATTACTTTCAAATCACAGAGTCTGAGAGACAGACTCACAAGAGCAAAAATAAAAGGCCTATGTATCCACTGAGAGAGAAAGCGGTGATGATCCAGCTTTTGTTTTCTACGCAACATAATCTGACAACCAACAGATGGCACTGCAAAAAAATTGAACAACGGCTTAAATGCTGTGTGGTGGACCTGACGAGGGATTAGTAGAACACTGTATAATGGAATTATCCATTGTAGGGTCGCAACAAAACATTTGCCACACTTAGCGAACAATGCATTGTCATTGCTGTGCGCAAGTGTTAAAACAGTGGACAAATAAATCAGAAAAATCCTCGCCTAATAACATTCACCCAACTTAACCTGCGTTCTCCTCAATACAAAGATTGCGTGAAACGGGCAAGCAAGAAACTAAAAAAAAAACAGTTTTGAGATCAAGACCTAATCTAAGAATGCATCAAACTATGAGAGCTCTGAAAATGCTACTTGAGTACAGTACAGTATTGTAAATCCAGACCCCAGTTACATTTCGCCCCCTGGTGATCAGTGTTTTGTCCTCGGTTTGGCTCAGTGCAAACTGACTCAGAATTATTCATCTATCAACTAGATGCATACCGTGAATTTACGAGCAAAGCACTCACCCAATTTCCTATTTATTCCACGTAACTGCATTCGTCCAACCCGGACAAACTAAAACTAAACTAAAAAAATTGCTCGAGTTAGTTCGCCTCTGCAACAGTAATGTTTGTCCTGAATTCTATCGATGCGTGTATCAGAGTGGCTTTCAGGGCATTGTAGGTCTCAAAGCAACATCTTTCAGTTTAGATCCAAGAATAGGAGTTTCATGTTTATCCAGCGCCTCGGGACGTCCGCCCGACGTGAAAGGCGCTTCACAAAAATGTAATTTTGTTGTTGTTGCTGTTATTTCGGTTCAGACATGCATTCCTCATATTACCACTGCATTGGGGTGATTCTCTGATTGACAATAAAACGACGTCTAAAATCTTGTCCAGATCCCCGGAGAGACACAGAAAGCAAAAGATTAGTCTAAGTTGAATACAGTTTAAATACTTCCAATTATAATGTGGCTTTCACAGGGCTGAAAAGCCAGGCACAGATTTCGGATGGGTGCGCTGATTGATGTCTGAAACATCGAGTGGTTTGAAGCCTTGAATGTTTTAAATGCAATTTTATTGAATGAGGTAGTGATTTATGACAGTGTTTCATACAGTATCAGGGGCATTATCATGGACTTTTCAGTCGTGTCAATGCTATAAACTTAGCACATTTCTTCAATACATATCATAAGACAGGCAAACACTCGCGGTTTAACAACTCCGAGTGGCTGTGTACTTTATTGATGTGAAATCACAAACCGATTCCCACGCTACAGCAGTACTTTTGCTCCAATCTGTCACACGAACACCTGAAGAGTGACGTCTTGCATGATTTATAACGGAGACTTATGGAGTCAGAAAGCAAACACTCTGCCCTGGCTCGAGTGTTCTGTGGGTTTCACTGTGACATTTCTGATAGCAATAATATTGCACCTAAGGTTGAAAGGAGAAGCCTTTCATTTTCTCATCCATTCTGACTGTAGCTCTGCTTTGATCCACAACTTTCACTCAGCTTTTATGACAAGAATTTTCTTTTTTCACAGGCCAGTGAAAATTTACACTGGTGAAGTGCTCATCGTATAAAACATGTACCTTTATTTTTTGGTGCCATCTTTTTCTCTGGGTCCAGATCAGAAGTAGTTGCAAAAGACAGAATCGTTTTTGGATTAGTAATACTGTATGTCAAAATGCCAACTGTAGTTTACGTATTTCCTTACGACCCCAACCTTGGCCTCTTATCAATCTGATGAACTGCTTTTCAGCTTAACGTCAATAACTAGTTAAGCGGCGATCGTATAATTGTGCATCCCTGTAAATGAATGCGATATCCTATCATACAGAAACATATGTTTAAAGCAGTAATTGTGTTGCACGGAGGAGGCCTGGCAGTTTCAAAGTGTTTATTCAAAGTAAAAGTCGATAATTATGGCAGTTAATGAAAGAAAACTGCGGCGGCTGCTGCTGCCAATGTGAACTGAGTGTTCAAATCTCTCAGACACGTTAATCTTTATGGCAAAACACCCGAATGGCTGTCACTGATGGAAAAGAATCAAAGCACACATTTACTTAATGCGTTGACCTCGCTTATTATTGCATTATGAAGCAAACATGGCTAGAATATTGCAGCATCACTGTCTAACTTGTTTTAATAAACAAGGGTAAGCAGTCGCATTTTGTTACCTGGAAAACTCGAAAGAAACGACTTCACTGGAAACGACGTTCAATAATTTACCATCTATTATGTTTGGCAAACCAGCCATGGTTACTGAGGCATCCAGCAGAGAACAGCACAAGACGCTCATACTTCAAACTATTAAATCCGTACAGATGTGTCCAATGGAATAGACTGTAATGTAGAACAAGAGCGGAGTTTATCAAGCTTGAAATGTGGCTGCTGGAATAGGGGCTTTCTGTTAAAACACTGACAATCTTTGGGACGAGGCCATCTTGGCTTTTTACCATTGCGGGGGAAAACTTCAAATAGGTCTCCGGTAATATTTATTTTATTTTCTCCAAACTAAAACAACATGGCTTGGGACTGTTAGTTTAATTTCTTGCTAAGAGAGCACAGAGTAGACACTGCAGCATTGCAAGCAGCTTCTATACTATGTGCATGGACAGAAGAGTGTCTAGACTTCAAGGATTGATGTCATAGAACCAGGACCTGTTGCCACTAAAATAAATGTCTGGGGTGTATCCTTTTGACTTCTGATTTTGGCAAAGTTGATAGAGTACAATCCCACAGATTGGCTTTCAATTTGAGAAATAATCACCCTCAGCCCACTGTTTTTGTTATAGATTAATAACAGCTTATTGCTCCTATCTTTTGGGGGGAAAATGTCAACTTTGAGACTGTAAAAATCAGTTTATACACACCTTGAATCTATGTGCCAGGCACTGATTATTGCAGCAAATCATCTTTTAGTTTCAATGTATAATATATAGAGATACTGATCATGCAATTTTGCCTCTATTTGACTCCCACCATGTGAACTGCAACGCGTGTTAAACCACATTATTTTATATATTTCTTATCAACATTTGTTTCAATTTAACATCTACATCGTTGAGAAATAAATTAATATTCTACTCTGATATTCTAACCTTCATTGTATGATCAACCTTTAACAAGCTTAAGATGAGTTTTGAAAGTTCAACCCGTAATTAATAGTTTGTCCTTAGAGTTTGGGAGGCAATGTGGGTTAAATAAGGTCTTCCCACTTCAGAGATCTGGATTTTTAATCAATTTCAAACCAATAAAGATGAAGTCTGTGTTTGCTGGTAACTCTGTGAAAGGGTGTGGGGGATGGGGTAGGGGGTTGCTGGAGAGAGGCTACAGAGATTGTGCATTTAAGAACAATTAAAGAACAAACGATTTCAGATTACCAGTAGCTAGAAATCTTGCTCAGAGAAGACAGAAGTCTTATAGTGACACATCAGCTGGTGAGGATAAGGCAAGTTATCCTCAAATAAGTGCTTCTGAGATTGAGGATAAGGCAAACTACATTTTGGAACAACAAGGAGCCTTACATCTCTGGCAATCAAATTTGGGGCAAGTACGAGTCTGGTTTCTGCCGTTGCCTAGTAATAATACCTCGTCTCATTTCAGTCTTATGAAAAAACGAAGCAAGAGTCAACAGCATGGAAATGTTGATGGAGGCTCACGAAAGAAACCAGATGATATTTTTAGTAGCAGCCACGCTCGTGTCAATTCTATCAATTGACTCACACATCTCTCGCTAAATATGGAATATCTAAAAATGCGAAAAGTCTAAATCTGGAGCGCGCGGAAAGACGTTAGATCCTAAAATAATCTCGGGCCGAGACAAAAAAAAAAGCTTAGAATGAGCAGATATGCCAGTTGAACTCTTTTGCCTCTTATTTTTAAATCTTTTAAATCTGTGAATGTAACATTTTTTTTATATTAAAAAAAAATCCACGTAGATTGGTTTCATTCAGAATGATGTGGCCATCGTTGCGTGTTTTGGCGATGGAAACCTTTCTGTCAGTTTGTTTTTTTCAGGAAGGATGCTCCCAAATAAACGTTGAAAGCAAAGACAGGGCTGGAATAGGTCACCGATGCAAAAAGAATGCATCACATCGCATCACAGTCCACAGAGAAACAAAGAAATAGCTCTCTTTTTTAAAAAAAATTGACCAAAAGCGAAACATTCAGCAGGATTTCATCTCAAGATTTAAATTAACTTAAATTAGAAAGAAAAAACAGAAAGTGCATCTTCTGCGAAGATTTTCTGAACACTGGGTCCATCCAGAGCCTTTGCTGCTGTTTTATTACGGTGTGTTTGTCACACATTGTGGAGTAGGGTAATCCAGGGTACCTTTGCTAAAAGCTTTGTGCATGGAACTCGGTGAGGACATCAGTAAAGGCATCGATGTGGACATCTCGTGCTCTGCAGCTTGCTGTAGTCATCATGGATTCCTTCAGCAGTGGGGAATAAACCATTTGTCATTCTCAAAATAACTGTGATTAGTTGCAAAGTATAAACTTTCAGGGAACTGGGAAGTGATTCCGCTCAAACAAATTAGATCCACTGTAATGAAGCTGGGGTTTGAGAGGTTCGGTGTTGTGATAAAAAATAAAGAAAATAATAGAGCCTGTTGTGTGTGTGTGTGTCTGTTTTTTAGTCTATTTGTTTAATGTTTTTCATACAATTTTGAAGTCTGAAAAGTTAATGAATTGTTAAAGTAAAGGATGGATCAGAAAAGGGTTGAACTATCCCACAACGCTCACCCTAACCACTTCACTTTCCTCTTTCAAACAGGGGTCAGGGTTACTTGGATGTGGACTTCTGCACTGCCAGGAATAACAGCACTCTCTGTATGGTCCAAAGGGGCAGACGCTTTCTGCCAGTTTCCTGGCTAATATAGATATTTCCTCCTTATGAGATGTAATACTTCAGTGAGTTGAGAGACCGCATCATGTCCCAGCAAAGTTCAGCCATGGGACCCAGCCGTCGACTGTAGATGGATTGAAATAATACCCGAGTTTGGGATTTGATATCAGAGCGACTGAATGAACACGGGTCATGTCACTTACAGTCTTCACATCAGCATAATGCTATTAGCCTGATCGAACACAGACCAAGTGATTTTATCGCTGCTGTGGGAATTGATTGATCAGCTAAGGACAGATAAAAGTAACCTAATCGGATGGGTAGAGCGAATAGTTTTATAAATCAATTACTTTCATTATATATATATATACTAATGCTCCTGTGGCTTAGTGGTTAGAGCACTTGTCTTGCATGCTGGGGAGACCTGTGTTTTCAAATCCAGGCAGGTCAGGGCGAAACCTTACTCCACACACCTAATAATAATCGGTCAAAAAAAAACCACATTCAATCTACGACTGTTTGTGGGACACTGCTGTGCGCAATTGGCTGCCGCGATTCGCCCACAAATATATTCAGTCAATTCACTTTACAGTATATTCTGTGAAGCGCTTTGGGACGTTGATAAGATGCGGAAAGCGCGATATCAAATGCAAGGAAAAAAAACAACAAAAAAACGTGCTGACCCGGGACAAAAGTGCTTCCAACTGAGCCAAACCGACACAGTATCGGAGAGACTTTGAGGAACAAAAGAATGATTCCGGGTGACGTTAATCAATGCAAAAATCAAGAGTCAAATATTATCTTAAGAAACACTTGCACAGGCGAGCATCTGCCAGATGGACCTCAGCTGCTGCTGAGCTTCGGCACATAGTAAAGCCTTTCAGAACTTGCCAAAAGTCACTCAGGGTAGTTCTGTGTAGTTCAGTTCTACTAATGCAGTTTAATCGCCTATATTTCATAGTAACAGTGGCTTGGTTTAGGCTCACTACAAAGAGCTTCCTGTGTCCACCCTTGCACCTATTACTTGAAAAGATGACATGCGTTCTGAGAATCAGATTTCTGCTCTCTTTTACTTCATGTCAATTATCTAAACAGGCCAGTTCTGTATATGTTATGTAACCTTGTACATTGGAGTGGTGACGCGCCATCTCAAAATTGGTAAATGGCACTGGTAGCTTTTGTGTTTTCAACTGTTTATTAGTTGCTATTATTCATTTAGATTTATTCATATTCGGTTTGCTGCCTATTTTACACTAAGTATTTTTTTATGACTTTGGAGTAGTTTTGACTATTTCTTTTTGGTATTTTATATGGCACAATAAAAAATACTTTCATGGTGCCTTTCACGTCAGGGGACATCATACTCATAAATAATAATCCTTGAATTTGATTTAGCAGCTTATCACGTTGTTGAGACATAATAATAATCCTTACATTTGATATAGTGGCTTTTCACGTCTTCCAGACATCTCAAAGCGATTCGCAGAATATCCTGCAAAGTGAATTGACTGTATTTGTGGGTGAATTGCGGCAGCGAGTTAACCCGAATCCTCTCACTTGTGAGGCGAACAAGCTATCCACTACTCTACAGGAGTCCACAAAGATATCTGAAAGCACTTCATACAGTTAATGGGAGCCTTACCTGGGGATGGGATAGCTGAGGAAGTGGAAAAGGTGTTGAAATCTCCACCGGTATGCGAGAGATTTAATTGAGGCCAATTAACGTTAAAATCCTTTGCCACATGTAATAATCTGTGAATTTGATACAGCGCTTTTTCACAGTAAAGTGAATTGACTGTATATTTGTGGGCGAAACACGGCAGATAATTTCGCACAGCAGCGTCCCACAAACAGTCGTCGATTGAAAACAACCAATTTTATTATTGTGGTTTTTTTTGGAGGGATTATTATTAGGTGTGTGTGTGTGTGGAGTAAGGAAACTTGCCCAAGGTTTCGCCCTGACCTGCCTGGATTCGAACACAGGTCTCACGGTTGCAAGGCAAGTGCTCTAACCACTGAGCTACAGAAATCATAAGAAATAACCTAGAGAATAATAATAAATAATAATAATCCTTGCATTTGATATAGCGCTGTTCACATCTTATCGACGTCTCAAAGCATCTCAACGCGCTTCATAGAATATATTGTAAAGTGAATTGACTGTATATTTGAAGGTGAATAGAGAATGGACTTCTTATACATCTTGCAGTGGCTGCTATTATATCTACTACATTATAGGTAGAGATTTGCCATTACCTATCTACTAGAAATGCTGATCTATCAGACGAAATAACATCTGCAGAACAGCTGCCGATATGCTAGCTGAAATATACATTGTTTGGTTTCCCTATGCAGGAAAAATGTTACGGTTTTACATTTCCAACCTGCAAAAATAAATAATTTCATTGTGAAGTACGAAGCAGACTGATTTTAAACTGAATAAAGGCCCTGTTCAATTTGAACGCTTTTTTTTCTCAGAGTTCACAAAAGGATCATTGTTCTAATACGCTTGATAGCTTCGGGGATGTATATTGTCCACCTTGACACCCCACAGGGCAGTGCAAAGGTCCATAAAAAGCTATGTTCCTCACCCTGTCACGATGGTTCACCCAAATGTTTTCATTTCATTCCGTTGCAAATATATTTAAACAATAATATTTGCAAAGCGTTTGGAATTCTGGTAGCCACTCAACCATCTTTTGACTTGGAAACTGTTTGGCTTGTCAAGGTGTCATTCATATCATCGCTTGCTTTTCTGAGATATATACAGTATATATTTATATATTTGTTGAATGGCTAAACTTGACAGTTTCTTTGCAGTAATTCAAATGTGAATATTAGCTTGATGAACTGATACCATTTACCCATTCCTGCTTCCAGATTGATAATTCCGCAATGATTACCTCATTGACATTTGGGGGTATAATCGGTAACCTGAATGGTGCATAAAAGCTACTTGGAAGAGAATGTTCTTGTTGTGAAGGTCAATGTTAACACAGAGGTGTTTGTTTTTATGCTGTTGACCTCTGTTCTACATAATAATAATAATAATCCTTGCACTTGATATAGCGCTTTTCACATCTTCCAGACGTCTCAAAGCGCTTCATAGAATATACTGTAAAGTGAATTGACTGTATATTTGCGGGTGAAACACAACAGCCAATATACACTGCAGTAGGTTTCTGGCTCTCCTCTAAGCAAAGTATACAAATCAGCCCGACGAGTTTGTAAACTGGGAATCATAAATATCTGTGGCATAAAGATCAATATCATCATAAAAGTTCCAATATGATTTACACGACTTTAAAAATATATGGACTTCAACATACTGTACATATAAATTGTCAAAATAGAACTGAACATGACTGGATTAATCTCTTGAATACTGACCAGAACATTCCCATTTTCATGATCCAGTGTGAAGTTATTTTCTGTCGTGCAAATATCTGCAGAAGTAACTGCTCAATATATTCTATTTGGCAAGTATTTGAAGCAATGTTTCAATATTTTTCCTCCGTCGTGTTGTATTCTGCACTGAGAAAACAGGATATTTATTCTCTTTGATGTTCTGATAATAATAATACTAACAATAACACTTTTCATGACTTCTAGACGTTTCAAAGCACTTCATAGAATATACTGTAAACTGAATTGACTGTATGTTGTGGGCAGCCAATTGCGCACAGCAGCGTCCCACAAACAGTTGTGGATTTCAGTGACCAATTTTTTTTTGAAGGATTATTATTAGGCGTGTGGAGTAAGGAAACTTGCCCAAGGTTTTGCCCTGTCTTGACTGGAATTGAACCAAGGTCTCTTGTTTGTCAGTAGAGTGCTCTCCCACTACTGTATATATTCCCTTCGGCTTTTAAAATGTAACACTGTATCGTGCAACCACCATCAGCACATTAAACACACAGTTGGTCTGAAGTAAGTCTCCAAAATGGAGAGCAAATAGATGATGACAAAGACAGGGTCAACTTCCACGACCTTCAAGGCTCACACATTCTGCCTTCGAACTCATCAACTGGTTAGGTCATATACCATATGACGTGGTTGCAGGAGTTTTTGTCAGTGTTAAACGGGCATTCAAAGTGCCATATAGTTCACAAATAAACAGACCCTGTTGAATACACCTTTGAAGTGAGCCTAAAATATTTTTCTAAGCCAATTTGAAAAGAACCAGCTGAGCTTGAGCTGCAAGTGAAGGGTTGAGCAAGCTCAGGGCAGCCAGTTGACCCCATACCAGAGGGTACGGGACAATGACCGAGTTCTCAGACGTGATTTGCAAAACTGTACAATTAATGGAACAGAGCCCTGAAAGTCATTAAGTACATTTTGTAATACCAGTGGTTTAAAAGCATAAAATGTAAAATGTTCATTTAATATGATGGTAGAAAAAATTCCCATCAATAAATAAAGAATGGTAACGAAACATGAAATACTACAGAAGTTGCTTTCCTAGTAGTTTCCCAGCAACTTCTGAATAAAGAATGGTATATGTTTAAAAACGCCATAATTTTCACCCTCCAACACACACCCCCAACCCCCAACCCCCAAGTCTAATGTTTTCATAGTTAAAAATATCTGTGTAGGATTTGTGAATTGCGATTTTCTGTTTGTTCACAAGTGCTTCTGTCCAAGTTGTTTGGGCTGACGAGAATCTCACTGCATTCTTTCAGAATGGGAAGAATTTACCAGACAAGTGAAACCATAGATTTGCCAGGCCGAGACTTGATTCAGAAGGAGAACGGCTCAGAAATACATTTCATGGAGTGCTGTAGCTCAGTGGTTCGAGCATTCTCCTTGCAAACAAGAGACCCGAATTCAATTCCAGGCAGCGTGGAACTTTGGGCAAGTTTCCTTACTCCACAAGCCTGATAATAGTCCCTTGAAGAAAACCAATAATAAGTTGGTCATTTCAATCCACGACTGTTTGTGGGACACTGCTGTGCGCAACTGGCTGTCGCGTTTCGCCCACAAATATACAGTCAGTTCACTTTACTGTATATTCTGTGAAGCGCTTTGAGACGTCTAGAAGACGTGAAAAGCGCTATATCAAATGCAAGGTTTATTATTATTGTAATATATTATTATGTGTTTCATTACTGGCAAACAAATACACTTACCACTTCTTACCATACGCAGGTTATGGTGATAAATACATATGTGCAAAGTCCAACCAGATTGATGAACACTTTGAGGCAGTTTAGTATTCTATAGGCTAGTGGAACATTTAGAGATTCATTTTCAAGTGGTTTTAATGCAATTATTATTTTTAATGCGCACTTTCTCAACAAGAAGGCAGCCTGTGACACGCACATTGCGCAATTTAACTTCAGCAAACAATTGATATGTCTGTCTTCTGCTCGTTTAGTCAATAGTCCATTGTTAAATCTGATTTCTCATTTTCTACCACTTCTATTCTTTATGTTTTCGCTGAAATGTTTTCATTTGGTTTCCCTGCCAGGGTATGGTGTGGACTTTGGCACCCGTTTTAGTCTCCAGACAGTATATTACACCTGTCAGAAGGAGAAATAAAAGTCTGAACCATCTTTCTGGATGGACGTTGGAAAATGTGCTGATTAAGCAAACGATAGAAGCAAACGCCACATTCACAGAAAGAACATAATATTGAACCTTGCTCCACGATGTCCCTCCATAGCCTTATTTCTTCATGTTTTTCGAACGTTTTGTGAACTACATTGGTCTGCGCTTCTGCAAATCGCTGCTATGTACAAATATTTCCGGTTGGAAGGATGAATTAATTCACGTGGAGCTGAATTATCCTTGTGCAACCTTGGCTAGACTACAGAGGTCAGAAAGTAACAGACTATACAGAAACGCAACAGGTGTCCTTTAAAGAGAGTCCACACAAAGAAGAAAATGTTGCTCAGTGATTGAAACACAGTTATTTCCACTTAACTCTTTAATTAACACATTTTTCACATCAACAGTTCAGGAAACTTAACCCTAAAATGATTAGTTATTCAAATTTAGCAGAATTCTGTTTAAAATTATTTTGCAGTAGACAGAACAGCTGGAAATTCTTTAATAATAATAATTTAATTAAATTCCAGAATTCAGTTTAATCTTACATCCAGACCTTTGAGTTGCTTCATTATTGTAATATAGTGCAATGATAAATTTCAAGTACATTGTCCTCCCTTGTTCACTTGTGATACTCCTACTCATTCAACCAGATAAAGGATAAAACATATCCCTATAATCACTGCACTCATACAAATGACTGATCACATGTTACTCATATCAAGGCCTGTTTGCTTTTACACTTATTATATAATTCCCAACAAAGCACTGATCATGAATGGGAATTTCTTAACGTAATGATATAACTCAAATATTTATTTGTATAGCTTTCAGTTGATGCTCTGTTCTTTGGAAATGATGAACTACAGATTTTTTTTTAAAGTCCTGTACTGTATATAGCCCAGTTGCAATGTTAGATTGTTTCCTTTGCTAACGTTAGCTGGGAGATTCTGTGTGCTATAGGCTTCAGCTGTGTGATTGGGAGCTTGGTTTACATTCAGTAACTTTCAAATCATTTTGTAGGTGTGTGTGTGTGTGTGAGGCAAGTGTTAAGTGGGTTTACTCCTTACTTGATCAAAACAAATCCTCTAAAAAAAACCTGATGATGTATGTGCCAGTGGACATGAAGCATGAAATACTTCAATAGCCTATCGCAGATCTTCCAAAATGTTGACGTTTCCCTGGGGGAACTTTAAAGAAACGGATCAGTCAGTCTGATCGCAGCAGAAGTGTGTTGAAACTGTCTTAACCACTTGTTCAGGAGCTCAGTTTGTGTGAGAACACCAGGCTTCAGTCTGGGTCGCTGCTGTTCTTGGCTGAGGTATCAAATAAGGTATGTGGGACACGCAATATTGTACCATTTAAATTTTGTTTCATTTTATGCACTTTCGCCTCCAAATTAATTCCCTTTGCAATGTTCTGTCTGCTGCAAGAGATGGTGAAGTTTGGAGAAGTTCTTTCTAAAAAAAACTTGTGGGATAAGGTAAATCGTTGAGAGTTTTAAGCGCAAATAAGAATGTATCGGTTTGATGTTTGACGCCGGTTTCAATGTTTGAACATACAGGGAGTTTTACTGGAGTGATGACTGTATTACACACCTGCCTGTGCCTGACGGGGTTGGTGCTATGGATCATTCAGGAGTCCAGTGCTTTAGTGCTGTCTAACGTCACCGAACTTCTGCAACACAACGCTGAGACAGAGCCAGCACTCAGGAGGTTTCCGCAGGCTGACAGCGTCCCCCGCAGCAACAGGCGCAAGAGATACATCTCTCAGCGAGACAGGCTGGGAATCCTGGAATATCACAACTGGGTCAGGTCGCAAGCCTTCCCGCCCGCAGCGAACATGGAGTATATGGTGAGTGGTTCCCTCCGGGGGGCACAGAGTGTGAATTCCCTTCACATTCTGTTTTGAAATAATCAAAATAATCAGAATCATAATAATAATTCAGTCCACTCGATCTACAATTGTGTGTGTGTGTGGGGGGGGGGAACGCTGCTGTGCGCGATTGGCTGTCGCCTTTCACCCCCCCCACCCCCCCAAAAAAATACAGTCAATTCACTTTACAGTTGATTTGGCAAAACGCTTTGACAAGACTCAAAGACGTGATGAGATGCTGTATCAATTGCAAGGATTATTATTATTGTTATTCCAATCCAACAATCTCTGAGATTTCTATGTGGAGCTGAGACGCATGGAAGTCTCAGTTTGGTGTGGTTATACTTAAGCATGGTGACGGGTTTCCGCATTCCCGTCAAACAGGCAACTGACGCCCATAAAAATGGTGAGTATTCAGTCCATTGCTCGCTCGTTTTCTTGATGGGATAAAGAAGAAATAAAACTCTTTTTTTGTTAAATGGAAAAAACCGTTTGGTTTATTTCGTAATTAAGCTTGTTGAAGGAATCCATGAGCCCAGTGTAACAAGCAAAATATCCATCATCTTCCTGTTTTCCCTCAAAAACGTTCAAGTTGTCTTTATTTTGGACTAACACCAGAAAGGTTGATGAATGCTACTATACCAATAATATATCCTTGCATTTTACATAGTGCCTTACCGTGTCATCGAGACATCTCAAAGCGCTTCACAGAACGCACTGTAAAATTAATCGACTCTATTTGTGGGCGAAATGCGGCATAATGCTAACGAATAAGTGCAACGACTTGAAATAAAATGTTTCTATACATTAAAACAAAAGGGATCGCTTGGAGGTTCCATTGTGTGGATGTTACCATTGTATCTCTCTTTCTATCACACATCATTCGCTAGATTTTATCCGGTGGGGTGGGGGGGGAATCTAACCAGAGAATTCAACAGTCACTATTTGGCAGCAACACAACGAGGCTTACGAACGGTTGCTCACAGCTTGAACGTTTACAAGCATTACTGTTCTGGTATGTCGTCGTAACCTTGCTGCTGTTGAAATAAAGGGTCAGTTAACGATGTCTCAATTATTGAATCCGCACAAGAATTATTGAACGCTTACAAAAACTGCATTGGTTCCCCACCCCCCCACCCCCCAACCCTCATTGAACAGCTTGCCAACAACCTCATTGCCAAGTCACACACATGGAACATGGGCACTTTGGAGTGGTTTCGGATTCCAGCAGTACCGGTGGAAAATAGTCAAACTGTGAGTGAGGTTTAGCAGGCGAGGAAAGTGGTTTGATTGGAAAAAAAGGGAAAAACAATTGAAGGCAAAATAGAAACCGATAGCGTTATTATTAATAATAATAATCCATCCTTAAAAAAACAATAATAAAAATTGGTCATTTCAATCCACGACTGTTTGTGGGACACTTCTTCTGTGTGCAATTGCCTGCCGCGTTTCGCCCACAAATATACAGTCAATACACTTTACAGTATCGTCTGTGACGCGCTTTGAGACATCAATATTAATATTAATATACTGCAATTTGAAATATAATTCCTTAACTGCTAGCAGGTAGCAAGAAAGTTGATTTAACCAGGGTCAGTGTGAAGTCAACTGAGGGCAAACTCCAGCAGCTTATTGAGGAACCAGTTAGAAAGCAACACATACAAGTCTAGGTCAACCTAAGTCAGTTGGAAGCATTCTTGTGGCTGGCTCGGAGATTTGTGGTTTGACGCCAATATTGGAAATTTGAACTTGCAGTCTATGAGAGACTCCATCCTATCCTTCAGATCAGACATTAAAGCAACTAAAGGCCTCTCTCGTCTGTCTGTTCAGCGGGAATGTTAATCCCATGGCACGATTTGAAAGGAAGGGAGTTTTTCCTGGTGTGCTGTCCAACAGTAAAAAATTTTTTAAAAATGGTCATTTACTTCATGGCTACTTCTGGAATATGTTGTGTGGAAATTAGTAAATTGGTTGTTTTGTTCACCAACAAATAGACTACAGTTTACAGAAAATTGTTGCAGTGCGTTTTGATGTTATAGTTGCTGTAACAAAGCAAGGATTATCGTTATAACATTTTGCTGACATTTGTCGGTCTGTCCGACACTGCTCGCTCGCTACAAACACTTGCCTTTGTAGTTAAACCCGAACAGTTCAAAGCTGTGAGTACTGGCAAGCATTGATATGTTGGAGATGTTGGAGCATTTGGCAGGTAACTGGGATATATCACTATATTGTGGAATATTTGGGATCACTAAGCAATGACTTCACACCTCTTCCATGACGAGAGGCCACTTTGGTCTTCGGATGTTTACAGTGTATGAATTGTCTTTCAGTTGAACTGAACTGTGCCATGTCACCAGCGGGGATTTTCCCAATGGGTTTTAACATTATGCGAAGAGTATTAACGCTAAAACCTGAGGATAATATAGGTTCCACTAAAACACAGCGAGTTGAACCTACATTTTGTTTTTCCGACAGGTCTGGGATGATAGACTAGCGAAATCTGCTGAGGCTTGGGCTTCTCAATGTGTATGGGATCATGGACCTCCTAGCTTGATGAGATACATTGGTCAAAATCTATCTATTCAGTCTGGCCGGTAAGTACAATATAGGAGATTTGTTGCAGCTATCAGCAATTAGGGTTATTACACAGAGTATCAAGACTTTTTAACTGAATCAATGTAATGTTATATTCCCACTTCATTATAATACTGATCAGAAGAAGAATGATCCTTGCATTTTATATAGCACCTACCATTATTAGTATCATGTCTTTGCGATATCTCAAAGCTGAGAACTTTCAGGCATGAGATGAGTCAAATTTACCCTCAGTTTATGCTACAGTTTTATTGACTCACAATAGGTTGAAGCTCCAGAAACCAATTAATTTGTAAATCGTGGAAGATATAGAGGTTTCCTGTAACCACAGATATCTGGAGTATGGATGCCATTAGCAGTCATTAGCAATCACAATACACCATTTGTTTTTCCTTTTCGAAGCTCATTACATAAATTGAGTGCTTTACAAAGGAAATAAATTCATATCATTACTAAGTTTGGAAATTAATTTTTTTTAACCTTGGTATTAATCTCTTCCTTCACCCGAATAGAATATTTTGCAAAATATTTCATATGTTAATCTACGAATTGGTCATATTTGGAGACAGATTTTGTAATACTTTTATTAAACTATCCATAGGTATTGGCATTTTAGAGATCTATTTGGTCCTGTGGCTTTCTGTTCAAACCTGCACAAATCGGGTTAAGATGATGATGAGATAACAGTTCATTTTAGTTGCGCATAATCATTTCGCTCTTGTTTTTCTTCTCAGTCATCGATCCATTGTAGATCTCGTAAAATCCTGGTACGATGAAGGTCGTTATTACTCCTTCCCTCATCCCAGAGAATGTAACCCACGCTGTCCGAACAAATGCAGTGGAACAGTCTGCTCTCATTATACACAGGTAATAATAACATTTCAGTTAATTAGCGGAAGACACTGACAACCAGTCAATTACCAACCAGTAATCCTAAACCTACCTTCTTTTGTGGTGGGGAGAGGAGAGAGGAGGAGGAGTATTCAGGGTTACCTTGAGGCTAAGTTGAGCTCTAAATTGACGTGCATGACAAATAAATACCAGCATTGAGCCAATCCTTTATGGTGGTCCTAATACTTGAGTTCCTGAGACAAGTGGGTCTGTAGTATTTCAAGATTATTGAACGACAAACCAGCCAGGTTAGCCAGGGATTCTTCCCGCTCAGCTCCTATTTTTCAAAATATAATTCATATATATTTATATATTTTCATTCCCGTGATAACACACGCCAAAAAAATATACCTTCCCCACCGAGACAAGTGCGCAACTGCCACCTGCTTTGTGGAAACAGTTCCACTCAGCTCCTATTAAACCCACAAGCCAAGACTCTGACCAACTGGTTCCAGATGAACTTCACGAATGAATGGATTTCGGTCGTTGTATCTCATGTTTCAGATGGTGTGGGCTGCATCCAACAGAATAGGCTGTGCCATTCACACCTGCAATAACATGAATGGCTGGGGAGCATCGAGGCGTCGCACGACCATTCTGGTGTGCAATTATTCTATCAAGTAAGTCTAGACCTCACCTTCTCCAACATGCGTGAACCTGCGTGGATGTTGATGGAGCAAGTAAATGTAACCAGAGATCGTCCTGAATCGGAAGTCAGAACGGAATTCAGAAAACTGAATTCAGCTCCTCAAACTGGTTATGACAGATACTGTATATTCACAGTAACTCGATCCGTTTAACACCCACTGCGTTTATGTAACAGCTTCATGTCACTGCGTGACCGATAAAATAATATAATAATAGTAATAATACCTTGCATTTGATGTCGTGTCTTATCACACCTACTAGACACCTCAAAGCGCTTGTATAGAATTTACAGAATGTACAGTAAAGTGAATTATATTTCAAAAACGATACATTTATATAGAAATTTGGGATGAGTGCTCTGTGTGCAATTCCTAGCCAGATTCCAATCTGAAAAATTCTCTCAGTTAAGGCTTGTCACATTTTAGAAGGAGTTGCAGAAGGAAGGAAGGAAGGACGTACGAAAGTGAACAGCAATCAGCTGCAGGACTTTACACGGTAAAATAACCAACGCAAATGTTTGTTTCTCTCACAGGGGAAACTGGATCGGAGAAGCGCCATATAGATCAGGAAAACCCTGTTCAGCTTGTCCTCCCAGCTACGGAGGCTCCTGTAGCAACAATATGTGTTTCCCAGGAGTAATATCAAATAAATTGTTCTTCAACTAATTTATGGTGTGTAAGAAACATTTTTGTGGGAGAGGGAGGGGTGGGTGGGGGACTTACACAGAAATACTAAAGTACTAAATGGTAAAGACGAAAATGCCTTTTGCCAATATAGGAGAATTGTATATTGCTTTTCATTGTTTTGCTTATATTTCAGAATCCCCAGGCTCCTCTCCCCATACCCCCCACCCCCACCCCTCCCATCCCCCCTAAACCCTTGAGATGGGGGTGAAAATAAGGGCTGGATTGGAAGGTCAAGCCAACTAGGTTTGAATATTAAAAAATAAAGTTTTCAAATGGGGAAATAATCAAATTCATTACTTTTTTTTCAATAAGGAACGTTCGAGTTTCAGGCTTTGGTGGGACGTTTTCTGAGGTGCGTTCCTTCAATTTGGTGCTTTGCATAATTGCAGCTGATTTGCCCATTTCTTTCCTATTCGAAGGTTTCAAGAGCCTCGTGGCTACCCAGTGTTTTCACCAGGATTTAATTTCCTGTGTGTCGAGGGGCAAAACAAACATGGGTACAGCTGGTGTTCGATTCCTGAAAGTAATCCTTAATCAACAATGGAAAGTGCTTGATGTAGCACCTAAGCACAATGGTTGTCTGTGGTATAACATGTCCCCAGTGGGAAACATAGACCAATTGTATATACAAATGCGTGACGAGATGAAATTGTAGCAGAACAATCTTTTCACAAATGACACACTTGCTGGTCTGCCGGTAGCTTAAGAGATGCCTATGTTGCCTTTAGGGTGCTATATAAATGCAAGTTGTTGTTGTTCTTCATTGCAACACGTGTGATCAACCTCATCATTGAAGTTCTTGATAAATGACAGTATAATGTGTTTCATTCAGTGCGTTTTGAGATCAATGATGTGAATTTGGTAAGTGTGTATTGGTGCCATCTGGTGTTAGCATGATGTACTCCCAGTCAATTTAGGGCAAAATGACTTACAATCAAATCGCCTTGATTGAATCCTGACTAAATTATTGGGCTTCTAACCAGTCTGCAGATGATTGGGGCTGACGTGTTCAGTTTGTGTACCAATATTGCTGGAAAAAAAATACACAATTTTTTGTGCTACTTCATTACAATCCCCGTTACCCTGACTCAAAATAAGAAAGGTTTTTAGCAACTCTGCTTAATGCTGTGATGGTAAAGTAATACATTTCATCCAATTAGGAAATGTAGTGTTTGTGCTACATTGATTTACAGAGTAGATCAAATTTTTTTAAAAACCTACTGAGGTAGGAAAGTGTATAGACTTGCACTGTGTGTTTACCTAGCTTTAAATAAAAGTGACTTTTATAACAATTTATGTACAGAATTGTGCTTTATACACCTATAATAATCCTTGCTTTTGATGTAGCACCTTGTCACACCTTCAAGGTGTCTCAAAGCGGTTCACAGATTAATCTGTAAAGTGAATTGGCTGTATATTTTTGTAGGCGAAATTAATACATTTCATCCTGGTGATTTAATTATTGCTCTTTTAACATCTAAGGTCATGAAGGGCAGAATACATGTTTTCATTCTGGGCGAAAACATAACAAATGTATTATCCGGTCTTGCAGGAAAATCTGTCGCAGATTGCATCGTCACGATTTGTTTAATTAATGAGTGGAGATCACAAAACATGTTGCCATTTTTGTTAGTTGCGCTCTGAGACGCCATCTGGCGTGGAGGACACTATATAAATGCAAGTTGTTGTTGTTGCGGTAGTGGAAAAGGTTAGGAAATATTCACATTATTCAGTAGGTGGTGCTGAATGACACTATCACTGTCTCTTGGATTGATAGGTCCACAGCACCCATGATAGCCAGACCAAGATAGTAATCTGTCTGTCCAATAATTTCAAAAAACGAGCAACACCCATCAAATAATGGAAGTTTTAGAATTACATTTTTTCTCCAATTCAATCTGATATTCTAGATAAACAAAGCTTAACATTGTGTGGGTTCCACAACTCTGCCTTTAGTTTATATTAATTTTATTTTATCTCTATTTTTAACCAACACAATCATCCCATCAACTGCATTCAGAATGACTAACCTGTCGTCAACCGTTTATTATCTGTTGTAAAGTGTCTGTTGCTGCGTGTTTGTGGCGCTTGCATAAGCAGAGAAGTGCAACTTGCGCTCTTTCACTGTCAGACTTTTCAGAAAGTGTATCGGAGAGAGACGGTGTGGGCTTTTGCTTTATCAAATAATAATTTGAGTAAACTCTTGCATTTTTGAGCGGAAAAAAAAAGGAGAGGACATTTTCTGTCCTAGATTCACTGCCTTCTGTTCCGACCTGTGCATTGTCAATAATAAATTATGCCTTTGCGTGACAATATAATCTAGGAGCTGCAATAAAAAATGTTTGCCTTTGCTATCTCTCACACCCTCATAAATCAGAGCACGCTGAGGTAATGTTCTTATTGATTTGCTTTCGGCAGTGCTCGGTTTGAAAGATGGGGAAGGCCATTTTTAACATGTCTGCCAAGTGAATATATACTATTTTTTTTGCTCAGTCGTGTGTTTTTCTTGGACGAAAGTAAAGAACTTAAGAGAAAATTCATTTCTAAAGCTAAGAGATCATCAGAAACATTGATGCATCTGATGTTGGGAGTTAGCTATGCGTACCTTCCAAGAATTTGACCATAATTATACTCTGAAGTGATCCCTCCACGATTTGCTAAAATGGTTCAAGGTTCATTAAATCAAGGCTGTACCATAAAGCAATCAGTTAAATAGAGTCTGCATACTGAGCTCATACTATTCAGGTGCATATACTAGCAGGGACAGCAAGCAATCCATTCTGATACTGACTTGAGCGTAACCCACCTCTGGTTAGTAAGATTTGCACAAGTCAATGGATATTAGATGGTGTGTGCGCGCTGACTGAGCAAAATAAAATAAATATATTTATCCACAAGACCTGACGCGAGAATCTGATTTAAAATGCATTCACATACGAGGCTGATAAGTGCAAGCATGATTCAAGTTCATCTCAGTGACATTATAATCTGAAAGACTGGAACAAACACTTTAGTTTGTGTTCTGCAGAACTGATTCCATTTTAAGCAAAACTATCTGAGAGGTAATAATAATCCTTGAATTTGATATAGCGCGTTTCACATCTTCTAAATGTCTCAAAGAGATGGGAAGTAGTTTATTTCAAGTGAAAGGTGAGGACTGGCATGAGAAGATTCCTACCGTTTCTGTGACATTTGGTTAGTGTGCCACAATATGTTCAATGTGCACTATTTCAGCGCCTTAGGACGTCCTCCCGATGTGAAAAGCGCTCTGTAAATGTCATTTGGTTGTTGTTGTTGTTGTATTAACCCAAAAGGCAAAACTTGAAGTGCAAGCTTACAACAACAACAGCAACAACTTTGATTTATATAGCGCCGGACGGCGTCTCAGAGCGCTTCACAGTAAAGGATCCCAGGACCGAGCCAGGGGACAGGGGTAGAAAGGTGACCAAAGGCACGGTCGAAGAGAAAGGTCTTTAGCTGTGAGTCCGCCGGTCAATTAGCCCTGCTCCTAGCGATAATTGAGATGTAGCTTGTTGGATAGAGATTGATAATTTATGTTGAGAGTTGCCCTGTAACAAACCCATGCGCATTGTTCAACACGAAACGCTCGTTTCATCACAAGTTCTCTCCTTTGTCGAGAGTTCAACTGACTCCTAGGACTTTGGAATCACATGAACCGCGTTTCTTCAAGGCGTTAGCCACCTCGGCCGGCAAATCAGCCATTGTCCCGCTATCCCACAAGTACCGTTTAAACCCATACGTCTACCACAGGCTTAATTTATGTTGAGATGCAACAGTCGCATGTCAAGAGCTACTCGTGCGGTCACACTGTAAACAGGTCAGACACTTACCTTTGTTTGCTGTACATTCAGCTACAATAGTGAAATGTACACCCAGAGATCTCTCCTAATCAGGCACCTATTCAATTCTGTTGTGTACTGATTAAACGTTCATCTGCCAGAAATTCATGAACAGAGTTATTGCAAAACAACAACTTGTAGTTATATAAATATATAACTAAAATAATAAAATTGGTCGTTTCAATCCACGACTGTTTGTGGGGACACTGCTGTGCGCAATTGGCTGCTGCGTTTCGCCCACAAATATACAGTGAATTCACTTTACAGTTTATTCTGTGAAGTGTTATGAGACGTCTAGAAGACGTGAAAAGCGCTATATCAAATGCCAGGATTATTAATATTATTATTATTAATAAATATATCTGAGGAGCACCGCATGTGCTCGAGGGAGAGAATTCCGAGAGAATTCCGAAATGCTTGAGATAAAAGAAAATACAGGACAGGAAGATAGCATCAGCTACAGTAGCCAAGGGATATAACCACTAGTCCAGGGCTCCGAAAAAGACATGTACTTTTAGTTATGTGGTTATTACTGTTTGCACTTCTGCACTGTGACATTATCAGTTTACATTGCACAATCCAATATTTAAAAAAAAGGCTGTTAGCTGAGCAGGTTAGCTCAGCTGTCAGTTTACACTGCTGTAAACCAGCCACCTTCCTCCAGACATTTCAGTGGCAGTTTTCTATCTGTCATGTTGGAGACATTTCATTTATTTGTGTTCGCCAAGTGGGGAAACGAACGTAACACTTGCTGGTTTTTATTGAAGTATCCTTTGAATCTAAGTCTCTGAAAACTTACTCCGCCTTCCCGAATGTTCACGTTTCTCATCCTCCCCTTCGCAGCTCTCCACGGTCTTGGCTCCCAACGACCTCGGCGATCTACTAAACCTTTACCGACCTGTCTATTCCCTTCGCTTGGGAGTGGCACTCTACCACTCCCAAGTTCCCGTCCCTGTCCGCTCCACCATCGGTGGTCGGGCCGTCAGCCTTTCTGCCCCCACTCTCTGGAAATCCATCCCACAATCACTCCGCCTCGCCCCACTATTGACTGTAAGAGTACACTGAGGTAGGATCACCATGACCTGGTACTCTTGGTACATTCGGCTGTTGAATTCAGGTCACATCACAAATCGGCTATTGGGGAGGGAGGGAGGGAGTGGGGGGGTGGGGGCACATGAAGCCTGCTAACATGCTCCCTATTCCAGTCGTCAAGAATGAAACAGACAACGGTGGTTTCACTTTTGACCAACAAACAACAACAACCTGACTGTGTAAGGCATCTATCATACAGGAGAGTGTCTGATCGCGTGGGGGAATCATGGTTGTGAAATCATTTTCCCTCCCGTCCAAGATACAAAGTGCTACCCCAAATCGGCACCCCCCTATTTCTAAGGGTTCTTGTCCGCATTGTATACCGAGGCCAGCTTTGTTTTTCCGCGTGTGTGTGTGTGTGTTAACATTTCATTATTAATGCAGTCTCGACTGCTTAATCAAATGTGCCATTCTGATGTCAGTGACTGGCCATTTAGCTGTTCAGTGGAGTGATGGTTCCTGTGAGTGAAATATAATAACAGGGATACACCTGTGTGAATTATTAACAATTGCAACTAATAGTGAGGCATCGAGTCGGTTCATGGCCAGTGAGGGAGACGGAAAGTGCACAATGGCTGATTGCTTTAATCACCTCAAGAGATTCTCCTTTCCCCCGTCAAATCGTTTCGAGACAACTTTAGCTGTCGGTGGTGAGACAACTACTGTCTATAGATGATGCAAAATGCTGTCCTGTTTTTCAAACTCTCTTTTTCAAAAGACTTTGTTTCTGCTGGCGAGTTAATCAGAATAAACGTTCTGACTTTGTTAAAGGCTGTCTAAGATTCCAAGGATTACTCTCGATGATAAACAAACAGAACGCCTCACTGCTGAGAGTGAGTTACCAATATTCTTTCACTCTTGCAAAGAAAGGACAGCCACGAGGCCACTCATAAGTCTTTCACGTCGGTGAGAGACATTATAACCCCGGAGGTAAAAGCCTTGTGTATAATTTCAGCAAAAATACAACAATGACAAAAATCTGCCTTTAAAGATTGGCTTGAGACAAAGTTAAAAACCACAGAGGTAGATGCGGTCTTTTAGTTTGTCTAGCCTCCTGATTGCCATAGTAACTGCTCTCTTATAGATTGTCTTCCCAAAGAGCCTGGTTACTGTTTAACATCCCCACCCACATTAGTCTTGATTAGAAGAATCAATATGATAACATAACGCACGGCGATCGCTCGGAACTATTCGGATCCAGCACCAAAAACCCAGAGAAAATGCCCTGTGTTAACTTTCACCTCACTCCAGCAAATTTCTTTTAGGCCAGAGTTTTGAAACTTCATATTGGGAAGAAAGGAATGGTCAACATCAGAACACAGCTGAGTACAAACATGGAGATTCCATATGGTGAGTTTAACTTTATTTCTATATTACTAACTAGCTGTGAACAAAGGCCATATGCAATAAGGGTCAGCTGGATTCCTTAATTCTTTTCGTTGAAAGCGTGTGTGTTTTGTTTTATTCAAGCCTGGGATATCCAGTGGGCTGTTGTGCTGCTGTATTTGAAGCAACTGCATAGAAACATATAGCCGTTTGATCAGCTGTTCCTGCTTGAGTCTTGCTGTAAATTTAATGTGGTAATGCGTTCCATGGCAACAGGTACCTTTGTGTTCTTTTCAGTCGCAGTTTATTGCATTTGCATTGCTGTGACTTTTGCTCAGTAAAAACGTTACCTTCTCGAGGCTATTTTGATCAGGTAAGGTTATCATTTATACCCTATTATTTTTAGAGATGGGTCATCATTTGGGCACAACTTCTAGATTTGTACCCGAGTTCTGTTGAGCAACTAAAGTCAAACTTCTGCAGATAGAAGTTAAATAGATCAAATAGATCTGACATTTCAGGAAAGGAATAGGAGGCTTCATTTAGGAAAGAAGTTTCCTTTCCCAAACTAAACCTTTTTAAAAAAAAACTTTTTGGCAATATTTTACCCGGCATAAAATATAATGTTTCCCAAAAAAAGTATTGTAAGAATATCGTGTGAACAGAAGATAGTGCTTAGATTTATACATATCTTAATTTTGTAATAAACAGAGTTTTGATGGTGGTTTTGCTTAACACATACAACGGTTCCATAGGGACGAGAGGTTACTATCCAAACATTACATGACGGTGAACATTAGGTACAGAGCAATTGCATTTGTAGAATGTTGTGAACTACAACAGGATCTGTCATTGAACTGAATATACCAGAAATTACTGAAAGAATCAAATGACATTACAAGCCTGTATTTCGGTCCAGAGTGTGGCTGAGATGTGCTAACCCAGGGCAATGCTCAAACGTCCCCAATTGCAGCTGCTCGCACCTTTGTCTTTTGGATGCTTCTGTAATCTTTTCTGCAGAGATTGGAGGGGATGAGTAGTGCCAGAGACACCCACCTCGCCTGTAACTAAGAAACACAGCCGTTTGCGGCCGTATTTCTTGTTGAGAGGACATATGTTTTTTGTTGCAACATTACGAATTTCTGCGTTTGAAAACTCATTGTTCAAGACGATACCAGTTTTCAGCTCTGTAAGAAACAGCGCAGCAGCAACAATAACAACAACAAATTACACTTGCAACACATTCAATGCACGCACTCCTTCTTGTCATGTTCCTGTGATTGGTTTCAGACCTGTTGAATTTGGACGCTGTATCACGCTGGAGTGCACTCTGCCAAAGAAAGAGCATTAACAGTTAAGGAGTGACTGAAAAATGTCAGCTCTTCCACAACTGAGCTCTATTTACGCTGCAAAGGTCAAGCTGGAGTGAATCTGATACAGACTTCAATTGAGGAATTAATGTAGTGTGAACCCCTCATGCTCAGTTTTCCACATCGCTGTTTTGTGACCTCTGTTGAATGGTGAGCAGATGCAGAACAAGAACAAGATTGAGATTGGCAGCTATACTCAACAGCACGGTGCAACATAAATAGCCACATTATTGACGATAAAAAAAACTATAAAATAATAGAATACAAAATTACATTTGTGTAGCGCCTTTCACACTTGGGAGGAGGCTAATAAATAATAATCATAATAATAATAACAATAAAAATCTGTGCTTTTGATATAGAGCTGTTCATATCTTCGTAGACGTCTCAAAGCGCTTCACAAAATATACCATAAAGAGGATTTGTGGGCAAAACGCGGTAGCCAATTGCGCACAGCAGTGTCCCATAAACACTCGTGAATTGAGAAAAAAAAAATTATTGAAGATTATTATCAAGCGTGTAGAGTAAGGAAAGATGCCCAAGGTTTCGCCCCACTTAGAATTGAACCCATGTCCCTCGCCTATAAGGCGAGTGCTCTAACCACTGAGCTACAGGACCTAAAATTATCTAATTAATGCAATAACTAAGCATAGGCAATGGCAATGCTACACTTCTGAAAAAATGCTTCTGAAAAAACCATTATAATAAAAAGCACAGTTTCAACACACTCCAAGTTTGGAACGTGGTGTTATTTTAGGAACTTTTATTAAAAAAAAGGATTAATTAAAATGTTATAAAGTTACAGTATTTGAAAAGTCCAAAGCACAAGAAACCTAATGAAATATGGTGCTTTCGAATGATGGTGTAGATGAAAATGGGCTGTGACAGTCCTAGACTTCTAACACAAACCGAGGCCACAGTAGATATAGGTGCATCATCAATTGCGGATTAGGTGTGTTGGCATCAACATTGCAGCTGCAGGAATTTAATCAACGGCAGAGTATAAAGAATCCACAAGATAGATAGAATACTATCTGATGATGTATGTTTTGATTCTTAAACAGTAGCAATCTCCTCTGTAATACTCTTTTCAGTACACTGATTCCAGCTCCTTGGGACGTCCTCCGGACGTGAAAGGCACTATATAAGTGTAATCTTGTGGTTGTTGTTGTTGTTGATTTAACAAACAGATGAACGAACCCCAAATATTGTACTACAGCGACTGACAGTTTGATATTCACTTTGCTAAAGGTGCAGCAACAGAAACTCGAGTAACATCGTTTACTGCAATTACCATTAGGCCGGTGGCTTTATGACACACGAAAAGCAAATAGAACCATATGGTATAATGTTTTTTTTCCGAACACACTTGTAAAAGTGCACTGGTTAAAAAACACTGGAAGTTGGACAGCATATAGAACAGTATAGGAAATACCAGATTAATTGCCCTGTTGTAGATAACAAATGATGGTGGGTATCACTTGGCATTTTATGTATTTTTCTCACGAAATAGGACTCAGGGCTGATCCACGATGGGCTCTTCGGTGATATCCTCGGAGGGTGAAGTTGAGGTCAGGTTCTAACTACTCTATACATACCATATGCACTTACTAGTA
The DNA here is from genome assembly GCA_035084275.1 of Hydrolagus colliei. Taxonomy (NCBI): domain Eukaryota; kingdom Metazoa; phylum Chordata; class Chondrichthyes; order Chimaeriformes; family Chimaeridae; genus Hydrolagus; species Hydrolagus colliei. The sequence goes on from CM068759.1 coordinate 2,758,720, forward strand.
GCCTAATGTCAACAGGAGTTTGACACAATAAACAAACACAAGTACATCAAGAAGGCTTAGCCACATGGCCATAAACGGACATGTGTCGTCAAAAATAGTACCATTGCTTTATTGTAATACTTAAACCACTCTAAAAGCTGAGGGAAAAGTGAGAAGCAATTTAAAAAAAAAAAAAAATACATGTGAGATGGATGAGATTTTAATCGCAAATGTGCGTGGATGGATGGCCGTCCCCAGTTTCGGTAACTAGTGCATCATTCATAAAATGTGCAGCCTTTAAAGGATTTTTTTTTCGAATTGGTTCATTCAAAGCACCTACTTGACGTGTGGATGGGATGCATGACGATCTTACGTTGGTTGGATACCCATAATTATGGCGATGGGTTTTCGCATGAGTCACGACACCCCCCCACACCCCCCAAAAAAATGGACTTTATACCACCTTCTACAATGCTCCTGCAAGTGATACAATCTCTCACAGCCCTGCCCTGCCCTGCCCTGCCCTGCTCTATTTCCGACAGTCAACATCTTTACGTACCACCACAACAGCAACAACCTGGATTTATATAACGTCCTTCACACTGGTTAGCATCCGGGAGCGCTTCAGCATCTGTTTACACTGTAAAGCGTAGTGACTGTGCTTGTAGGCGGATACAGCAGCCTATCGGTGCACTGCATTTGTTGCATATTAGATGAAATGTAGCGAGTTGGGATGTGGACACGGGCAAAACTAGAAAACAACAATAGTTCAGTGTGCAACTGATCCACAGAAAACATCCTGTGGAGCTGGGGATAATCCGCTAATCCACCTTCACCAACTCCATATCCTGAGCTCAGATTATTGGCACCAGGTCTCCGGATAACCAAAACATCAGACAGGATAAGATTCCCGGAGTAACACAGCCAGGAATGATAAACACCAACAGTAGCTAATTAAAAAAAACTTGCGGTAATTAACCTTAAAGCAGATAAAAGGTCATAGCACCAACTACTATTCTAAATTTGTACACACAGTGTTTACAGTACACCCCACTGAATGCAATTCATAGTGAAGAACTACCCACAACTCATCAGTTTCACTCGGGAATCCTACAAGGATGGATCAAGCAGTAAATAGAGAATTCAGGGCCTCCTGTCAAGGATGGAGTTAAGGCAATTCTCGGGTGAACAGGAGGGAGGTTTGTCCAAAGATTTAACATAACTGTTCTTTAACTGGGATCACTAGAGATAGCCAGTAGGTGCCAAATTCAGACAAATATTGTCTTCCCCAGCACTTTCCATTGGTTTCATTGGCCAGTCTGTTAGGTTAGATGGTTTAGTTAGTAATAACGCATGATTGAATTTACGATGATTAAAAAAAAATAGAGAATGGGCTGCCCACAACACACATGTTTATTATTTAAAGGCCAGCAAGATCCATATTTACTTCTTGATCTACTAGTCGGTTAACTGTGTGTGTATCCATTAATTTTCTGACCATCATAATGGGAACCGCAGAAGCACCAAAGAGGAATACGCCATTGTGTGTTTTGTAGAGCAAGCGCAAAATCCAAGTATTAACATTACTGGAGGAAATGTCAGGATGGGAGTCCAAAGATGGGATTTACAGGTTAAGTCGCTCTGTGTAAGATAAGATAAGTCTGTGTAAGACTCTAAACCAGTATCTTTCAATTCACAATGTTAGGCACAGTTCCAAACTTTAAATCTATTTTTTGTTTATTTCCTGTGTGGTGAGCACCTCCGTTTGTATATTCTATTCTGTTTGCGAGTGAGGGACTGTTAACACTTTAACTTGTTAGGCATTAAGTATAAGTATTAAGCAAGTAACGGAATGTCAGCCTCAGCAGTTTGAAAGGGATGAGATGGCAAATTATAAACTAGGAGAGAAATTACCAAACCTCTTCAAAATGCTTCAAGCAGAACGGAACCTCAGAATGTTTGGGTAAAATCCAGTAGGTTCAGTTTCAAGATATCATGAGAAACAAGCTTGGTTTGATGGTTTGAATATTCGAGCTCTTCATTGAGGACGTGAAGCAAAACAACAGCAACAAATTATACTTGTATAGCGCCCTTCGCGTCGGAAAGATGTGTCAAAGCACTGAAACTATTGGAAATAAAATGTATTGTAATCAAATCGATTCATTCCACACACACACACACACACACCGTGGTTATATAATAACATGCATCAAACCGACCTACCCTTGGAAATGAAATGGTTTAAAACACTCAAATTTTCAAGGTTCGGTTTTCCTTGCCAAAGTGTTTCCACTCTTATGATCCTCACCGTTGAAAGTATTGGCTCTAAAACAAATCTTTCATTTGTGTTTTTTTGTCTATTTGCCTTTTACCAGGTTGGTATTAATCAGATCCTTGATGAAATCATCACGTTTGCTTAGGCTGGCCCTTCCTTCCTTCCTTTCTTAATTTAACTCCATCTATATGCTCCATCATCTTAAACCACATACAATAAGAAAGACTGCAAACTATTTTCATCGTGATTTACTGAAAGGAACAATTGTCCCAGTGAGCCAACGCAGGACATTTTCAAAGACTCAAAATGAGGAAAGTCTGTGTAATTTCCCCTGAAAAAAAATCTGTCCTAAGCAAGAGGGTATTACTCAGTTGAGGGTGAATAACTTACAATATATATTCAAAATATATAGATTCAAAACCTTGGCCTTTGATACTGTCAATTAATAGCAATTGTTTCAAAATACTTGTACTACGCTTCAACCAAGATTACTAGATGGTGACACCTACAGCTGACATTGTTACTTGGGGACTTTGAGTCACGGATTATCCAATTCTGAGAGATCCAGTTTTTGTAGCTGGAAATCATCAGAATGTTTAGCCTTTATTTTATCCTTTCGGTAAATCTGGGCTTAGAAATGGGCATATCGTCCAGCCAAGAGCTGGGATCTTGGATCAGTCAGGTTTAGCTTTCTACTGGAGCAAGCTTAAGATTCGCATCGTGAATGGGTTGTAAGACAACATTGGTTGCACAGGCTGTCGAATACAATACTGTCTGGCCAATGTGTACAACCACAGTTGTGCGCAATGATCCGATCTCAATTGCAATCCACAGTTTTGAAATATGAAAGACGGGGGTGTGGGGGGAGGGAGGGAGGGAGGAAGGAAGGAAGTCTAGGAGATAGCGTCACGTGCACAGATAATTTTCCTTTACATTATTCACAATTATGCAGCAGTTCTGATGAACACACATGCTTTTTAAGATGGAACGAGGGCCGAAGTGAGTGTGTTCTCAATGAAGAATAATAATAATAATAATAAAGCAACAGATTTACTTCAGAGAGAATAGTGATGCATCCAAGACGATGGTGATATTTGGCAAGGAGGACATTGGCTTTGGCCTCTCACCACTGCCCTCAATTACATTAGATGGTGGTGTACATAATCTACTCTCACAAGTGGTCTAAAGTCGCCCAGTAATTTAATTTCCTGAGATAGTCATCTGTTCATCTTATTCATCGCTTCACAAATGCATTGCAGCATTCAAAGAATCACTGTGCCAAAGGGGTTAATCCATGGAGCAAACCACTAAGAAGGTGCCGTTGAAAAGATACAACAAGAATAAAGCAAACTATGCACTATGCATTAGGCTATTTACTTCTGTCCCCAATCAAATCTCAGTGTGACAGGAATTAAAGGATTATCCTTGTACGCCACACGCTTGGGATCTTTCACTCGCCCTGAAAGAGTTTGTTAACGGAAGGCCCCCAAAGGGTTGTTGGGCAGTATTTCCTTCATGCCAACCGGACCTCCTCCCCGGTCATTTACGAGCAGAGTTGCGGACAACATGAACGGCGGTGATGGTGTATCGCTCCACAGAACGCTGGGTATCGAGTCCTCTGTGTCATTGGCACAGACTGAATAAACCGCTATGAATGAACGTAAGAGTTTACTGCAGAGCAAGCAAAGGAATTAGACTGTAAGTGTGTAATTTGATCACGTAATCAAAAGACCTCTTACGGATTCAGTAATAAACAATAAAAGCAGTCACGAAGGTCTGTCCGCCCAACATACCTACCGTCTAATTAATGCTGGTAACATTACAAATTTTGCAAAAGACATTAGCCCTTAACGTTAAATATATTTTGTTATTGATTGTTATTAAACTCATCAGAATGCGTGTGTGATAATCAAAATCAGGATTGCTTCATTTTTTCCCCCCCGCTCAATGTGTAAATTGGCGGGCAATGGTTAAATAGTGATGTTTTCGCCCACAAAATATACAGTCAATCCACTTTGCAGTATATTCTGTGAGGCGCTTTGAGACGTTTTGAAGATGTGATTAGGGTGCTGTATCAGATACAAGGATTATCAGTATTATTTATTCTTATGTTTAATTCACGGCTGCCACCATATTGGGTTGACTCATATTGTTCCATTGAAATCTCCATCTGGTGAGATCATTCGATTTGCAAAGGCATTTGTTGTGGATCACTGTGATGGGAGTCTGAGGATGGAGTCTGGTTGGTCCAATGTCTACTTAGCTCAGGAGAATGAAGTTTCGGAGACATTATAATCCAGAACCCTTGGGATCGGGGTGAGGTGGGATGGGGTGGGGCGCGGTGGGGAGGTTAAGACTCGCGCCTTGGTATCTGAAAGGTTAGACGAGTAAAATAGAGTTACTAAAGCGTCCTTGACGTAATAAATACTGACAAGCCATTCTAGTTTATGTGCAACTCAAACCATCACACACCCTAGTGTCATCGACCTGGTACATCATAAAAGACATCGCTTATGTGCGTTTACGATGTATGAACTAAAATGTATCGTTGCTGAACCACTACTAAAACGGGATTCGATCACACAACGCAGACAACGTCGTCCTCCGAAAGCGAAACAATTTTTCTTTCAAGTTCCAGTCAAGTAATAGAAATGTTGACTGACCAAAAATGTTTCCCTCCTATCTGTGTTCACTCATCGGGCAGAGGAACGGGCTGACTATCAGCCACAGTCCTGTTAATAATTGTTCCATTTTATCAAAACCTGTGATTGATTTGCAAAATGGTTTTGTTGAAACTTTTCACCGAACGTTCGTTTTAACTGGCTCCAAAAATGCAGCTTTTTACTATTGGTTTTGTATTTCTAATTGTGGCAGAGTGCAGAATTGATGTCGAAGTTCTGTTCAAAGCAGCTGTACGCAAATTCCGAGTGCTTATCATCTGTTTCGATACTTCTGCTACCCCTGCTCAATATTGATGGCATTACTAGAAAGGGTTATTTTTCATACAGTTGGTGAACTGTAGTGGCTTAAAAGACAGCATCACTGTTAAACCAGTTAACCCTTTTCTGGAGCATTATTGCTCACTGCCTCTACAGGTGAATTATAGTATTCGCTAGTTTGGCTGGATTGTGGCATTTGCTGTTGGTGGAAAGATTGATAGGAGTTAAATCAGTCGGACTAGATTTAACCGATTACATTTATAATAACAAGTGACATTTTGTCAAAGTGTATATTTTGCACACAATGTATGATTACCCAGCAGATTAGTTGTCCCAATTTGTACCTTTAGAAATGCTAATCTACTATTTGTTCTCATGTAACTCTCTTTCTTTACTAACTCCAAGAATCAGGCTAATCTAAATACGTAGAGAGATAAACTCCAAATGTTGGAAATCTGAAATAAAACCAGAATGTTTTGCAAATCCTGGCCGGGTCAGGTCAACAACTCAAAACCAAAAAAAGATGGGTTACTTTCGGGAATGAGGTTTCTCCACAAAATGATTTCTGGTTATATTTGGTTATAACACAATCATAATAAATTGGTCATTTCAATCCACGACTGTTTCTGGGACAACGCTGTGCGCAATTGGCAGCCGCATTTCGCCCACAAATGTACAGTCAATTCACTTTACAGTATATTTTGTGAAGCGCTTTGAGACGTTGATAAGAATGTGAAAAGCGCTATATCAAAATGCAAGGATTATTCTTATTCTTATATTTGGTGGGGATTTGGGTCAGAATTGGTTTTCATTGATGTGTAGATTGAACCTCTTTTAAAATAAACCCAACACAATTCTCATGCAACTTCTAATTGAATAGGCTCCTGATGCCTTATGTCGATATGAAAGACGCTATCCAAATATAATTTTATTATTGTTGTTGAGGGGATTTCAGTGCTCCCTAGTGTAGAATCTCGGTTGAAGTACAGCAGCTCACAAGGTGACAGTGCAACTTTATTGTGTTATAGGTAATCCAGTCTGTCAGTCGCTGATCAGCGATCCTTTCCTGTTTAAGAAAAGAAATACGGTATTACTATAAATAGAAACAAAATCTAAATCCCTGTCACTGTTCAGTTTCCTTCAAACAGATCGGACCATCTGAAGAAACTGCACAAACATCGCTCAGGGCACAATGTCCATTTGTGTACAGGGCGTTAGACCTTTTATGGAGTGTCGCTCAAAACTTCACTAATTTCTTTGTGAAAGTTCTCCAGCCCACACTTATGCCAAGGAGGTCAAGCCCTAAATATATGCATATAAATATGCAGGTTATCTTTCATTATCTTAGAAATAAAATACAATATAATAAAAATTTGGTCACTCAATCCACGACTGTTTGTGGGACGCTGCTGTGCGTACTTGACTGCCTAGTTACTCCCACAAATATACAGTCAATTCACTTTGCAGTATATTCCGTGAAGCGCTTTGCGACATTTAGAAGATGTGAATAGCCCTATATCCAATGCAAGAATTAAGATTATTATTATTATCTTGTGGGATTTTTTAAAAATCATGAACCACCAAGAAATTCCTTTATTTTGCGCATGCGACCAGCATTATTTGAGGACAATAAACACATACAACAATGGTTTGCTTGGCTGATGAAGAGTATGGTTTGAAACATTAGTTGACGTCACCAGTATAATCCAAAGATTGTAGTGAAACAAAAACTAGCAAAGCACAATGGGCCACAGGATCAGATGTGGAACATGCCTTTGGAACTCTGAAGTGCAGAAACACAGATAACAATTGTCTGGATAGATCCACTCACACCATAGAATGCAAGTCAGTCAAGATATGCAAACCAATGGCTCATCTATCTATCTATCTATCTCTTCTGGTATTAAGGGAGTAGAATAGCTTGGAGAAATTTACTAACAGCAGCAGAACCTTAGGGTTGAGTTTCTATCTTTGGTCTTCTCTCTGTATGTTGCCACCTTTTGTTAGATGGATTTAGAACTCGCCAATGTCAATTATTCTCAAATTTAATCCAAATTATAGCCATCAGTGCAACGAGATCGACTAGATCTGAAGCTGTTGCAATGTGGGAAACAAGGCTTACTGCAGCAACTGTATAGAGACTTAAGCGCTCTGAGGAATTATATGTGGGGGTGAAGTTGTATCAATGCATGTTGTTTTTGTTGCCTTTGTTGTGACTGTTGTTGGAAAGCATAGCATGAGATAGAAAATGGAAGAAATAAAAAAAAGTTTGGTGCAAGTTTGATAGTCTTCTAACGATCATAACAAACCCCATTCAGGTGATGATGTTTTTATACAGATTTCATTTGGTACAAAATGCAGACAAAGTTTGCAGTATATTTGGTTCATTGTGCAAACAAAGAGACTGGTACATGTCTGTGATCTGGAAAACATGTATTGGGCAATAACAAATCAACCTTATTTGGGGGAATATATTGCGAAACATTTGAACCACTTCAAGTAGTTTATAATTACCTAGTTCCCTCACTAAAATCCTGGACTTATCAACACAACACAAACATGGAACGGACGAGAGGATAAAGATTTATTCTTTGCAAAGCAGACCCTGAAATATTATTTCTGTCCTTTTAAAATCGGAAAATAATAAAGATTTCTAAATTAAGGAGATTCAACAGCCTGCTTTAATTTCAGGAGTGATAGTGGAACTGGCAACGTTGTGATTATATAAGTAACAGACCGCAAGCTAAAAAAAAAACAGTTCAGCATAAAAACTTTTTTAAAAAAATTGAATTAGAAGCAGAGGATTGTTCATGTCTTTCATTTGAATACTGGGATTTTCTCTTGACCTTACATAGAGTCCAATCACTCGCCTCCGAGCAGCAAAACTCGGTCAAATTGGGGAAGCACATCAGTATGGCGCTTGTGGACGCAACCCCATAGTCTAAGATGTCACTGCAGTGGGTGGGGTGTGGGGGGTATGTGGGGGTGGGGGGGGCAATGTGGTATTGTCAGAGATGTCGTCCTTTGGATGAGACATTAAAACCGAGGTCCCATCTGCCTGTTCAGGTGAATGGTAAAGGTCCCATGGTGATCTTCGAAAAGAGAAGGGAGTTTCTCTGGGCGTCCAGGCTAACAATTCCCCCAAATAAAATGGATTGACTCACTCTCCGAGGCTGATTGTGGGACACTGCTATGCACAACAGGCTGCTGCATTTCACCTACTAAATATAGCTAAACAATTTTTACAGTTTATCCTGTGAGAGGTCACGATGACAATGACCTCTCAACCATCACATTGGACATCAGGGCGTGCATTCCTAGAAGGCAGTACGTTCATGGGTACACTGTGTAACAGGATAGATTTCAGAGAGAAACAAAGATTTTGGTTTCAGCCTGGCATTCACCTGACACCAGCGAAGCACTCAAACTTCACATAAAATGCCTCAGTTGACTGGGAAACATAAGGACATTTTATGGTTGAGCTGCCCAACTCTGTCATTGCAACGATTATCAGACATATCCAATCCATAGTCATTCCCAAAAGTGAAACGAAACTGGGAGAAGGCACTAAAATCTTTTACCCCTTTCCTCCTCGCTGAAAGGCACTTCAGTCCTATTCCCTTGACAGGGACAGTCGTCGGGACTGTTTGTTCTTGGGCTTCGGGAGGCATCCACAACAACAACCTGCGTCTATCTTCAAGACGGGTAGATTCCCAGAACGTTTGAATGCATCCCAGCTGTCCATCCCTGTCCTCATATGAGCACCTCTAGGGAGGATGTTGACCTCCCTAATTTAGCACCCTGAAGCCAAATTTAGGACTATGACTGAGCTCAGCTAAATCACCATGGAGTACCGAACCTTGTACTACCTGTCGCTGAGCCAACGGAGGGAACCCTGGTTATCAGTTAATTAGGTGACATGCTGTTTCCACAAAATCAGTCTCGTATCACAAGTGATATACAGGAGGCCTAATTATGGCTGCGTCAGAAACTGCCCATGTCAGCATCAGAGAAAAAAAAGCAACCAAACAAAAATAGCCAACGACAGATTCAGGAACACCTCATGGATCGGTTTAGAAGTAGCCCTCAGTAGCAAGCTTCAGAAGACCATGTATACACACACACACACACACACACACACACACACACACACACACACCTAATACAGTACATTCATTTCCAAATCTATACAAGGGATTTCAGTAAAATTGTTTTGGATTGAAATTTTGCAGAAGGACTAATTGAAATAACCACAAAGTCGTTTAAGGACGTCCCCGTGAAACTTTCACTTTGACTCCCTGGCACTCGAAATATAATTAGTTTTAATGCCCTTACTACTACCTCAAAACATACCTTGACTTTGAAGAATTACGATCAGTTTCTCGGGTGCTGAAATCTTTTTTTGTTCTCTCCATAGTGTAGTTCAGGAAGTGCTGTAATTCGACCACACATTCTCGATCCCAAGGAAGCGGATACCTTTGCAGCACTTTTCTTCGCCTCCTCCAGGCTCACAGGACTATGATACTGGGAGTAATAGTGAGCAGTGAGTCCAAAAAAGTTTAAATAGTCAGTTGTTTCACTTGGAGTTTGGTCAATGGTCGGAGATCCATACTCTAAAGCAGACAGGACTTTGTCCACAAACTGGAGTTTGTAATTTCAAAGCAAAAAAAAAAAGCAACTACATCAGTCAGTGACAGGGAATGTTGACCTTAATCCTTCCCTACAATTCTTCCTCTCGTAACTAGAGCAAGGAATTTTGCAAGAATCTCAAGGGCAAAGAAACCAACAGTCAAAAGAGACACAGTTTGGGAAAATTAAAATGAGAGAACTCTACTCTCCCATAGCTTTCAACTGTTTCACAATATTTTCTCCAAGACCAATAAACCCTTTGATGTACACGGCTTTTGTTATCACAGAATGTCACAGCGCAATCTGTTAAGCAATCGCTCTTTTTCTTCACACATTAGACATAGGGTTCTATTGAGATCTAAAGCAATGTGATTTTCCCACTCTTTCCTTGAACTGAACGTATCGTACAACGATAAAGTAAAAATAGAGCTTGGAAATAATTCCCCTCTTCAACACAGGGGTTAGAAAGTGCTACATTTTATTTCCGTCTAAGAAATATGCTCTAAAAAGAATGCATCTAAATTCCAGGAGGTAGGAGAGGCTGATGATCTTTCTGTGAAGCGCTTTGAGACGTCTTACAACATGATAAGGTATAATATCAAATGCAAGGATTATTATTATTATCTCACCGAGTTCCTTGTTCCTTTATCCATTATCAAACAGAATAATATTAATAATAATTCTTGCTTTTCATATTATACCTTATCATGTTATTAAGACGTCTCAAAGCGCTTCACAGAATATACTGTAAAGTGAATTGACTATATATTTGTTGGCAAAATGCAGCAAACAATCGCACACAACAATGTCCTGGATTGAGTGACCCCAAATTTTTTTTTTACAGGAATTATTACCCCCAGAAAAGCGATTTGCCAAATGACTAACAACTGGGTTTCTATTAACTGCTAGGTAAACAGAGGCGTGTGTAGTAAGGAAACTTGCTTAAAGTTTCTCCCTGCCTGGGAATCGAACCCGGGTTCGCTAGTTTGCAAGGCCAGCGCTCTAACCACTACACTACAGAACTCCACAATGGCATCATTGTGCCGGTTATTCATGTTTTAATCTGTTGTTCAGATCTGGAATTCATCGCCTGAAAGGGTGGCGAAACTTCTCTCTTTTAATAAGAGAGAAGTAGATCATTATTTTGTGAGGACAGGTTCGTGGGGCTACGGGGAGAGCTGTTGGGGAACGGGATCGATTCGGCTAACGCCTTTCAAAGAGCCGACACAGACACGATGGGCTGAATGGCCTCCTTCTGTGCTGTATAATTCTATAGTTTTTAAAACACACACAAAAAAGCAATGCTTCCTGGTGGCCAACACAGTGATTTGAGTGCAATTTTCAACGCAGGCTGTTGCTGGACGTTTACGCAGGTATTTGGCCTTCTTGAAAACAACTCAGCACCACGACAACACTGCCTTCAAATTCCACTGATTGCCTTTATTACAGAGAATTTAAAGATATCAGCGGTAACTCAATAGAGATGGGATACAGAGCGCTGTCTGGAATTGAGCAGAATCAGCCAGTACGCAAGGGACTCTCGGCTCAAATAGGAAAACAATTTTAATCTATGGTTAGATACAGGGATAGTGCTGATCAGCGTACGATAAGTAAGTGGTTGAAAATCATTGTGCTGAGATAACGTAAACGTACATTAGTGACGCTCTGTGTGGATTGGGAGAATAACATCACAATCATGACATTCATTAAGTCTCCATTCCAATTGTCTCAATGGTAAATGGCTCATTACCCAACTCAGAACAATTGCATTGACTTTTTGGAGAACTAGTTACCAGTCAAAGTAAATCACAGCAATAACTTGGTTGGGGGGGTGGGGAGAAAAAAAGTGGTTTACTTTTTCTAACAATGGCAACTGTTACTACTGCTCATGCCTAGTTTATTCCGCAATAGTTATGAATAAACTGCATCATGTTTATCGGAAAAAGGTCTGAGGACCTGACATTCGTTTTTTCACGGGCAAACATTGGGTCAATGAAAATGTAAGGTGTTTCCTCTGAGTTGCAGAGTTTTAATTCTGATCATTATTTTGAAATGCTGTAGAAAATAGCACTGTAAAGACTGCTGGTCTACAAGGTCAACCAGTCCACACTAACTCCATCATGGAAGACCGATCACCCACCCCACCCACTTCAATCCAGTGTTTAGAAATGAAAACATTTATGTGAACGTGGTATGTGTGCGGTACTTACATTGACCTGTCTGTTCATTATACACGCAATGGCACAGCCAAAAATCCATCACAAAAAAGCCAAGATCCCACCAAAAAACCCATTTGCCTGGAAATTGTCCAGCGCAAAATAGTTAAATTATGACACGAGTATTTCGCTATACATATTCATAAAATAATAACACAGGTTAGCTCCCTGAGATCCGAGTTGCACATGAGTTAAAAGGCTCTTGCCGTGACTGTAACTCGAAAGTAGTAGATATGAATATATAATAATCTTTGCATTTAATATAGCACTATTCACATCTTGTAGACGTCTCAAAGCGCTTCACAGTATATACTGTAAAGTGAATTGACTGTATATTTGTGGGCGAAACGCGGCAGCCAATTGCACACAGCGTGCCCACAAACAGTCGTGGATTGAAAGGACCAATTTTTTTAATATTGAGGTTTTCTTTGGAGGGATTATCATTAGGTGTGTGGAGTAAGGAAACTTGCCCAAGGTTTCTCCCTGACCTGCCTGGATTCGAACACAGGTCTCACGATTGTAAGGCGAGTGCTCTAACCGCTCAGCTACAGGACTCCACTAGAGTAGGGAAACTCAGCAGAATGTTTAATCAAGTGGTAACAGAGAACTGAACCCATACTACACATGGCAGCCTGGGAACATCTATAAGAACAACAACATACACAAAGGTGTATAGCACCTTTCACATCGGGAGGACATCCCAAAGCACTAGACAATCAGTGTTTCGGAATAACAATTACCGTATTGACAATGATTTTGAAGGCACGGCACATTTGCAGAAATGGGGTGGTCCACTGATGATAGTAATTATTATTACTGTATAATAATAGTATAATGGTATTATTATAGTAATGTAAGTGATATCTAGTACTGTTTTAATTTTTTCATTTGCTTTTACCATTGAGGGACAGAGAAATGAGAGGCCTGTGTGGTAAACATATACATTAGTTTGATACTGTATATACAACAACAACAACTTCGATTTATTTAGACCTAGTTAATCACCCTCCACATGAATGCATGTGCCACTGTTACGCAGAATCAGATTTTCCCATATTGTATCATGAAAAAAAAACTCCAAACATGATTTTTTTTTAACCTTTACCTTAATTTGTGGGTTGTATATAAGGGAGGCATTTTCCTGCTGTTCTTTAACCTTGTAGATTGCATTTTATTGGGATTTACATTGACCGTGATGACTCTACCATTCAGTGAATCAAATTCTTGCAGCGATAAGTGGAATATGCAATGACAGTGTTGATAAGATACGAGCCACTTGTATGATTTTAATTTTTCAAGTCGAGTCAGTTTTTAAGAATTCCCCTAAGGGTGTAACCATGAATATGTCATTGATGATGGGCATTATTGCACTTTCAGGATTACGTGGAGTCCTGTAGCTAAATGGTTAGAAGACTCGCCCCTCACAAGTTAGAGACCCCGGTTTCTATTCCTGGCAGGGCAAAATATTGGGCAAGTTATGCTACTCCACACACCTCTGTTTACCTAACAGTACCTGGTTGTCATATCATAATTATCCTTTGATTTGATATATATAATATACATTCGCGTCAACCCAATATTAAAAGTTAAAAGCGTCTTTTAATAATAATAATCCTTGCATTTGATATAGCGCTTTTCACATCTTCTAGATGCCTCAATGCGCTTCACGGAATATAGTTTAAAGTGAATTGACTGTATATTTGTGGGCGGAACGCAGCTGCCAATTGCACACAGCGGTGTCCCCACAAACAAACGTGGATTGAAATGACCAAATCATCATTTTGTCATTAGACATGTGGAGAAAGGAAACTTACCCAAGGTTTCACCCTGACCTGCCTGGAATTGAACCCAGGCCTCTCGCTTGTAAGGCGAATGCTCTAACCACTGAACTACAGGAGACAACAAGTTACTTTTAAGTCACTAATGTATTTTACTTATGAAATCACACCAGGTAATTAAAGAAGTTAAATGAATTTGCTTCACAATATTTTGATAACTGCAGAATGTTTAGAATTCTATCTTCCTACAGTACTTATCTAATTCCTTTCAAACTGTGTTACGAGCATAGCTTAAATGGACATTTACACTTTGTGACAAGGCGTTCGACATTCTAATAAATCTGTATAAAATAATTTCTCCAAACTTCCTTTTTTAAAAAAAAACGTGGAAAGCCAGATAGGCAGAAACAAAAGTTGTGTTGGGTTAAAAAAAAATGTTTTTAAAATCAACGCCATGGGACATCCTCCCAATGTGAAAGGCACTCTACAAATGTAATTTTGTTGGTTAGCACTTTATCCTGTCTTTGAGACGTCTCAAAGCGCTTCACAGAATATACTGTAAAGTGTAGTGACTGAATATTTTGTGGCCAACAAAATTATTCAACTGGAGGTGCAGGAGAATATGTTCTAATAAGATTGCCCTACACCGTATTTAATCAAGCATCAGAATAATAATTTGTGAAATGTTGTGTCTGTGGATAGACACTGAAATAAGGTAGCAAAAGAAAAAAGAGGAAACACGCAGCAGACAAGAAAGGGAGGATCAGATGAATATCCTCACTACGTACATTTGGATAATGACAGCTGTGCTCATGATCAGGGAATTTATACTGTATATGTTTCTATCTCTCCATTAGCTGTAATTGGAATATTTGTTGGAATCATTGGAATATGTGTGTAGTAATGAGAGGTGCTTTGTTACAAGGAGGTTTTCACTGTACACATGAATGGAAGTGGATGCTAAGTAACAGATACCAATGTGTCTCTCTCAGTCAGAGAAGGATATATCGGCTTCTACATGGTTGATCATTGTCTATGAGGATGCCATCACATTAAACCTGTGACTTATTAAGTCATAAAAGAAAAACACACATTCTTTCAAACAGAAATGCTTATCTTGCTTGCTAGGAACCACTGTACAAATGCAAGTTAAAATGTCCACAAACTGCTTCGATCCTAGGTATGTTCATACAGTGTTGTTTATTTGCAGAATGGCTGAAACGAGCACATAGATAAATCATTAACGCACTTAAAAACTACAAGTATTGTCCAAATGAATAAAACAATTAGTGTATGCATGTTTCCCCGGGAATTTGACAATTTGAGAAAAGAACGAAAAAGACTTTAGTGTAAACGTTATTAAAGATCCAAGTCTTTATCTCCTGAAAAATGCAAAGGATGACCTCTCCAATACCCCACCCCCGTCACAGTTTATCACATAGAATACTTCAGAAGAGGACAGAGCTCTAGACAACAAACATGGCTATGGCAAGCGGATTCTGCAATTTTTCTTACTCAAACAAAGAGGGCTCAGGGTCAGATTTTCAAACAAACCGCAAGTCCACAAATGCAGATTTATTCTTTTTCTGAATCAAACACTATTTTCAATCAGTGAGTCTAGCAGCTTTTCAGGAGTAATCTTGTACATGTGTCTACACGCCACTTGCCAATTTCTTTATAAATTTCCTCGTCACCCCTCTGATCATCAAGTTCATACTTGGAACACAAGTATTATTGTCACCTGTTCAGTTTGCAACTGTTTTACAATTGGAAGGTGTGGGGCTATGTTACACGTAACATACAAATTATATTATGTGCATATATTAAACTGTTTGGCATCACATATGGAGTGACAGGTTCCTGATGTATCTATCTGGTGGTGTATTCCAATGTTTGGGAGCACAAACCTGTAGTAATGTTTTAAAAAACTGAAATATACTTTGTTATCATTCACCAATAATTGATTAGAGAAATGTTTTTTCCACTTCCAGACTTCTAGTATTAAGAAAACTTTATAACCGTGTGGTGTATGCATATTACTAATCTTTTTTTTAATATGTATCCCTCTCTATATTTTGTTTATTTGGAGCATACAATGCACATTTTGTTTCTTTGCACCCCATATGTAAGTATGACCTTCTTCATAATTTGGTGTTAAACTTTCAAACTTGAGTATTTATCTTACCCAGTTTGCAATGTACAATTCGCTGTAAGAAATTGATATGGAGACAATATGCCATATGTAACGTCTTTTATTCAGAAGGGCTAGCTACCATTGACAGTAAATGCTAATAACCAATCTTTGTGCTTGTGTGCAAATTTGCTGTACCATCACCCCAAATGGCTCCACTCTTAATCCTTCTTCACCTACCAAATTCTTGGCTTCATTATCTCCTCTGTTCTCACGTGGAACAGCCATGTCTTCTCCATTGCTCTACCTGCCCTCACAAAGCTTGGGGTTCTCTAAAGTGCCAAACGCTTTTCTCTCGACTTTTCTCAACTGTTTCTAAAGGTCAAGTTCTTGTGAGCTTTGAATTTAATTTATTATTTCAGGGGAGAATCTCTTTGCACCTCTCATACTTGTGGCTGAAATGTAAGAAAAGACAGTGTGTGATGGGGTATTTTCTCTCACCTCTGGACTCCATCCTTTTACCCCCACTCTCCCTCCACAAAACTTTGTCTTTTTACTTTACATTCACCCTAAACAATTCTTATTTGGCATCTATGTTCCTCCAAAGTTCTAAATACATGATTTCAATCTTTTGTACCTGTTCATTTTATCAAAGTCAAGGCTCATTACACTTGTCTTCTCATTCTTTTCCAAATCCATAAAACTGTTTATCTAATTGTCTACAAAATGTTCACAATTCATGCTTAATATCTTCATCGTACATTGTCTCAATGTCATGTGTTTCGCCCACAAAATACACTGTCAATTCTCTGTACAGTGTATTCTGTGAAGCACTTTGAGATTGCTCAAAGACGTGACAAGGTGCTATATCAAATGCAAGGATTATTTTATTTATTATTTGCTTAATATTGTCTAACCACTACATTTTATTCGTCACTTTCTCTGCTACTCTTTTCAATGTTGGTTGCACACAGAATTATATTCTATCCTGTCGCAAAAATACACATATATAAATAAATAATGTGCCCACAGAGTTTAATATTAATGAGTAGTATTATTTTTAAAATATGCATTCCAATTTATGTTAATCATTACTGGTGGTACAAAGTATGGTAACAGCTTCAACAAGTCCAGTTCCACACCCTAGTGGTTAGTTGCTAAAACAAAGAATATCGCAATAAAGAATAATAATCCTTGCATTTGAGACAGCGCTTTTCACGTCTTCTAGACATCTCAACGCGCTTCACAAAATATACTGTAAAGTGAATTGACTGTATATTTGTGGGCAAAACGTGGCAGCCAATTGCGCTCTGTAGTGGCCCCATGAACAGTTGTGGATTAAACTGAACAGAGACATTGAAGATCTATTGTCCCATTGTGGACAAATGCCTTTTACCCGGGGGATTTTTTTTCCTTTTTAGTATAAAGTAAAAATAGTTCCCTTACTCAACTGGGACTGTTAACAAGGCTATTCAGAAATGGATTGACAAAATACCAGGTGAACAAATGTGAATCTCCTGCAAAAAGTAGCCGTTTCAGTGCCTTGGGACATCCTCTTAACATGAAAAGCACTCTACAAATGTAATACTAGTCGTTGTTGTACTTTAGGAATCTCAGCCACACTAAGAAAAGTGAAACTCATTCGTATGTAACGTGGCAGGTTAAAATAGTTGTTGGTCTGGCTGACCCGACCCATCACTGAAAACCACTTAGAAATGATCTCTACAGTGTGATTATTTAGTTACCATTGTCTAACCGCCGTGATTTAAACTGTAATAACATAATAAATAATAATCCTTGAATTTGATGAATAGAAAAATTGAAAGCGTGCAGAACTATGCAGTGGGTGCGACTATTTGCCTAATAAATAGAAACAGGTGGCCTCTATGTCAGTGAAATCGAGTCATTAATGATTGCTGACCGAAGGGAGGTGGTCAGTGTCGAGGCATCGCATCAAACTATGTCCCAAACTCACTCATTCAGCCATTGTGAAATCTTGCTTTTAATTAGGGCATTTTGAAGGGATTTATTTTCCATTAGTAAAAGAGTTCCAGATGTCAAATTACTTCACTGAAAATTGAAACGCCAGTAAATCATTAACTCCATTTTGTGAGGATATTTTTATGTCCCTTGTAGGTAACCGCCAACGAGCATGTTATCAGTTTTATCTCACCTGAGTTACTTTCATATTAGGCAGTGTCGGAGTTTAGTTTATGCATATTATAATATTTGGGGGTATAATAATCTAGAGTTGGACCAAGATATTCATGTTGTAAACGAGTTAATTTGTCAGAGTGATGGATTTCTGAGTTTATCTGCATTTATTTCATTTATCTGCAGATTGTACTCTATGCTGTCGCTCTGTGACATGGCATTTTGATCTCGAGAGTTCAGCAATGTCGTGCTGTTTATCAGTTGTGGGTGACAGTAAATATCTGTCTGCTCAAAGGGAATCAGTTGTCCACAATCTGATCCCTGGCCAGTCAACTTTTACTGAGACATATTAAGGAAACAGTAGCTGAGATCAGCAAATGCATGTCATTAAATAATAAGCTTCCTCGGAAATCAGTGCTTCAAAAAAAAACGCATCGAGAGGTGGAGAGATTAAATATTAACACGAAAACCCCCTCCACCCCTCATCAGCATATAGCTTTACTTGGTAGTGCTTCACTTCAGCAAGATGCTTGTTAAACAGCATAGTTAATAGGAAACACATTGAATGTAAGCCTGGTAAAGTGCTCATCAACCTTCAGAAGAGAATAACTCGAGAGGAGGATTTGCTGGAGGTTTGGGTTAACAATGCGCTTGTCGAAAGCGTTAATAGAAATGGACTTGCCAGATTACACTGCAGCTCTCGACCCTGCATACACCACGTTGGAGTTTGAGAATATGCAAGTGCTAGCTATGAATAATGGTAAGTTTGAAACATTTCAGTCTTGGTCCGTAAGAATCAATACAAATCCGGATCAGATGCCTGCATTCCTCTCTGAATAAGCCTTGTGTTTATTTGATTGATCCATTGTCGTCAGCTCTTGTGATTAAATATGATAGACTGAGCACTCGTGTAATAGATGTTAAAGTGTTTTTGTTGTAATTCCAGTTTATAGTGTTCAAAAGGGCTTATAAATTTAGAGTGTTGTCTCTCGTAAACATTTGCGGTCGAATAAGTTTTAAAGGTGATTACATTGTTCAATCATTGTTTTAGGACTAATTCCTGGGGGTGGGGGAGTGGGGGGTGGGTGGATGGATGGAGGCCGAGAAAGGTGAGGAGAAATACTGTTAACATTTGTGCGTTCGTGAAGATGTTACACTTCAAGGAGTGATTCTGATTACCTATCAAGTGGTGGCATTTGAATTTCGAACTTCCAGAGAAAGTTGTACTGAAAGTTAAGATTACTGGCAAAATCCTCGGTTTCAGTTCGAAAATCACTTCCAGTGTCATCTGTCTTCTGACAGGCTGGCGCCTTGCTCGACATGTTTATTTGAAACTGAGGTTTGCTGCCTTAAGTCAGTTGGACAACCTCAAGTTACTTGCGTGCTGGAGAAGGTATTGGTGACTGTGGAGGTTTGCGTCTAATCATTCACATGCCTGAAAGGGATAAAAGTATTCTTTTTTTCCCCCCAATCTGAAAGACACACATTGCTGAAATCTGTTGTGCATGGCTGGAGTTAGTCATTCCTGGACAAATGTATTATTATTCTGCTCCAAACTATAGTAATCCAAGAACAGAAACTACCAGAGTCAATTTTTTTTTAACTCTGTCGTTTCTTATGTCACAGACAACAAATTGTACGGTTAGGTAAGACTCTGACGGTGACAAACTCTTTAATTGTGATCTGAAAATTGCCCGGTGAAACTGCTGTGCTCCATTTTGACGACGGTGTTGTTTGAGAGAGGTGCGGACCTGGGCGTAGATCATTTTTAAATTGATTTAGAGGCAGTCAGTCACTTGGGATTGTACTGCTAAGCATTAACGTGACGCTGATGCAAACCTATTAGCAATGGTCACTTTGCTACTGATGTGCAATCCAGAAGGACACTTAGAAGGAATGTCACACACAGGGCTGTAGCATCATCTAGCTGGGAAACTAAGGAATGAATTATTACAGTCCAATTCTTGACAAACTAGCATAAAAATCAAAGTGGACAAATCTGAATTCTATGCTATCCTAGATTATATCTAGCAGTGCACACACTCACTTATCCCCCCCACCCCCTCTCCACCTTCCCTCCTTCCTATGGTCAACGAACACAACAACAGTCACACAACAACACTTCTTATCTGCAGTCACACACACAAGAAGAAACTATTTGAACATATGATGCACAGTTTCATAGCCCACCAGGAAATGAGTTGAAGTTAACAAATCTCTATCCATATACAACACACTTATGCTGGTAAAAGTGTAATTCACAATAGGTTCATGTACTAGAATAGTCATTTTCTTACACAGTTCCTGTGTTGTAATGACATTATACCTTCTGAAAGACATTGAATGCTTAGTTTAGAACATTGTTACTGGATCACCTAGCTCTAAGTTTCCTTATAAGGTAATGGTTGGCTGGATTAATCTTGCGTGTGTTATCCACAGTAATAAATTAACCTCAGTTTGCTTTGCTGCAGTGTTGTCTTGTTATGTGTGTTATCTGGGCCTATTGTTGGTGTACGAGGAGCTTCTATAACAACAATGTAAAGTTGGATTCCAGTCAGAATAATCTTAAATCACACATGTTTGGATATTGATGGCTGTTGTATCATCTATTCAATATCTTATACACAGTGTACCTTATTAGGCTCGAGCTATTCATTTTCACCCAACAAATATACAGTCAATTCACTTTACAGTACATTCTGTGAAGTGCTTTGAGACGTCTAGAAGACGTGAATAGTGCTGTATCAAATGCAAGTGTTATTATCATTATTACATTTGGAGAAAGGATGGAACCATTTTTTTTAGAAATATTAACGTCTCCTCACTCCAAGGATTTCAAGCTCTCTGTGGCTTCTTTGGTTAAGACTTGAGAAGCGATCCTCAGGAGTAAATAGCAGTACTGACTGGCGCAGAACAAGAGAGCTATAGGTAGCCAGGTCTCCTCAGTTTCATGCCTATGTCAACTCTAGCATCTAGGAACTAGTGAGCAGCCAAAACCACTGTAAGAACTGTATCTCTGATTATTTTGCTAGTTAATCATCTTTATGCCCTACTGAATTTATTGAATTCACCAGTACACACACATGGTCACACACACACACAAACGGACATAATTCTCAGTTTCTGTTCAAAATAAATTATATTTTGTATAAAGAATTGTTAAAAGGATTCATTTTTGCAACCGAATGAAACATTGTACTTTTTTCTTGTAGTTGTGTAATTGGTGTGGGAAATATTGACACTCTTTGGCTAAGATCCGTGCTGGATTCTCCAGTACCATTTTTTTTTCCGCGTGCTTTAAAATTCCTTTGCTCCCTTTTACATACTTGAATAATGGCGTTAATAATGTCTTATACATTGTGTGATACAAGCAACAGTGAAGCAGTTTGTCAAATAGCGATTGAGTTACTGCCTCTTTCAATTCCGCCATTTGTTTCGGAAGCCTGATCTCATAAGAGTTTTAACTCCACAGAATAAAACAAAGGGAATAATTTAATTTGACCTGCTAGTAGGATTTCTGGGATTTTCCTACCTGGGTACTGTAATCTACTAACTCGTAATGTACAATATTTGCGCAACAATTAGTATTTATATTTTTATTCATTTATTTACAAGTAGTGGGTCATTGCCCTGTGCATTATTTGGGAAATAAGTTGGTTTGCAGTCCAATACAAACAGAAAGATTTAACCCTTTCCTACACAAGCATCTTTTCAGCATCGCAGGAATGGAAAGCTGTTCAAACTTACTTTCAGTTGCAAAAATGAAAAGGAGAATAATAGTGTTACCAGAGTCAATTAAACTTGCCCAATTGACCCTGACTCAATAGGTATTTGCCCAATGGTGCTTTTCCAACACTTTTCAAATGCAATTACAGTAATCACGTACAAGGCGGACTGACGCCCATTCAAGTGGGCAATTATGGAAATGGTTTAAAACTGTGCATCCAATGGAAAAGTTGAATAAAAGCACTTTTTTCAAATTTAAATGATGCGCTTATCACACCACATCTGCCACGGTAGAAAAGCAACTGGATGGCTGAGACTTTTGAATCATCAAAGCATCGTGAAGTTCAGTGGTTAGAGCACTCGCCTCACAAGCGGGAGACCTGAGTTCAATTCCTGGCAGGACAAACAAAACCTTAGGCAAGTTTCCTTACTCCACACGCCTGATAATAATCCCTCAAGAAAACAAAACTCAAATAATTTGGTCACTCAATCGACGACTGTTTGTGGGGACGCTGCTGTGCGTAATTGGCTGCCGCGTTTCACCCACAAATATACAGTCAATTCACTTTACAGTATGCCCTGTGAAGCGCTTTGAGGCGCCTGAAAAGCTCCAGATCAAATGCAAGGATTATTATCTGATCTTGGGTTTCAGATGATTTGGCGTCAGCTTCATTCTCATGGGTTTTAAGGATGTTGTGTGAGCCCATTGATGGGATTACTTCCGAGTGATCACCCGAAGGTGTTCATGTTTCCTTTTTTCTCCGTCTTTACTTTCCCACAGTTGCCTCCCGCTCCTTCATTTCCTCCTTCAGCTGGGAGGACAGGACACTGAGAGAAGATAAGAGAAGGCAAGGTCCTGTGGAGTCCTCACAGGTTCTTCTTCCTTCCTCACCCACCCCCCGAACTCCCCCCACCCACATGATAAACAATGGTAATAATCCTTGCATCCATACCATGTCTTCAAGACCTCTCAAAACGCTTTGCAGAATACACTGTAAAGCTTAGCGACTGCGTGTTTTATGGGCGAAACGCGGCATTAGATTGAGGCATCTGCTGCTTCATTTCACCATGTTATAGAGTAATTCAAGCAATGGCAGCAACTGCAGAGGCTGAATACACTTATTTGGGGTTTAAACGACACGCAACAAAACAAATCGAAAATATTAGAAACTAAATACTGCGCAAATACTGTAGATCGTATTG
Source organism: Hydrolagus colliei (assembly GCA_035084275.1). NCBI lineage: Eukaryota > Metazoa > Chordata > Chondrichthyes > Chimaeriformes > Chimaeridae > Hydrolagus > Hydrolagus colliei. The sequence goes on from CM068759.1 coordinate 2,781,750, forward strand.
TAGAATCCGATGACTAGGTAGACAAGGCACAATATTCCACACGGTCATGCCTCTAATTGTTAAGGTACTATTAGAGCAAATTATTCCTTGCAGTGTCTGACTCCGTTTTCATGTAGAAATTGAAGTTAAAATCTCTCATCAAACTTTGGTTCCCTTAGCAAAACGGTTCACTTTATAGGCACTGTCCACTTAACATTCACTTTACATCCTGTACTGGTTGTGTGACTATTGTCCTTCTACCCATTTTACTCCCGTCAAACTTTCTGCTGTTTTGTAGTGAGGCTGAGAGTTAATCGTTACATAAATGTGCTTCTTTCTAACTTATTTTCAACACCGTAATTGGAATTCGATTGATCTATAGATTGTCTACGGCCAGGTAGGTTACAATTTGTTGTACAACTGATCACTCTTTGTTCTGTCTGTTTCTCTTCAACAACATCATCAAATGTAGTCAATTTTTCACTCAATACTCTCGCTCCTTTTATTTTGAACTTTGTAATGAAATGACTGTTCTCCTCTTTATCAGAAAACGGCATGCAAAGAAAATGACTGTTGGAACAGTTCGTCCACCATCCAAATAGAATTTCAATCCCACACTATCCCCACATATCAGAAAAAAATGTGATTATATACTTTTCATTGAAGTATATAATCAGTTGCGCTCAACAGGCATTGACTCGGAAAGTCATTTTCTCTATCGACTCTTTTGATGTGGTTAACTTTAGTCTAAATCAATGAAAATCTAATGGCAAGTACTGGCTTCATGACTAATTATGGGTTTAGATATAAGGTTCATTTCTCATGCTTAGTTTTCTCTGTTGCTTTTTTTAAAAAATGTCCCATGATCTCATTTTTATTGCCTTTTGTCCCCCTCACTCCCTGCATATATGATATGTGCATAATATCTTGGTCCATTATATATCACCAGTTTCGCCCACAAAACATACGGTCAATTCACTTTACAGTATATTCTGTGAAGTGCTTTGAGACGTCTCGAAGACATGACAAGGCGCGATATCAAATGCAAGGATTATAATTGATGGCATTATAATTATCAGTATCTTTGCAATCTTTGCAATCTTAATTCAAGCAGCAAACCCAATTTGACAGTAAAGTAACTCGATGAACTCTCTTCAGTGAACTATTCAGACTTTAGGTTTCCACTCCAGAGTCCAAGTTCAAGTAGTATTCAAACCTTGTGGTACTTTTTGGATGGCTTTTCGTTGACTCTCTTGTAAGAACATATGGATTGCTAGACGAACGAAGACCAAGGTCCGTTCAGTTCACCTTCCAACTTCCCGGTGGAATGCACACGTCATGTCCCAAACTATATACAGTACCATATAACAGAACGATCTTGGATTTGGGGGGACAGGGGCACATTTCCTGCCGGCCAAAACAGACTGAAGGTGTCTGTAACCAAGAACACTTTTTGCCTTTCTGGAGGATAGCAATGGGAAGGAAGAAATTCAAGCTGAATACCAGGATGAAAAAGTGACAAATGTGAAGAAAACTCATCGCTTGTATGTAGTAATAATAATAATAATCCTTGCATTTGATGTAGCGCTTTTCACATCTTATCGACGTCCCAAAGCGCTTCACAGAATATACTGTAAAGTGAATTGACTATATATTTGTGGGCGAATCGCGGCAGCCAATTGCGCACAGCAGTGACCCCACAAACAGTCGTGGATTGAAATGACCCATTTTATTATTGTGTTTTTTTTTAATGGATTATTATTAGGCGTGTGGAGTAAAGAAACTTGCCCGAGGTTTGGCCCTGACCTGCCTGGATTTGAATACAGGTCTCCCCAGCTTGTAGGACAAGTGCTCTAACCACTAAGCCACAGGAGCTCCACTAATGTCTCTATTCTCGATTTACGCTCCAAGGCTGCAACTAAACTCCCTTTTTCCGTTCCTCACAGATACATCTCCAGCTGAAACCACCAACATGAATGCGTCGAACTCAGTTGGAATTAGTGCTCTGTGCGCAATATGTGGCGATCGAGCCACAGGAAAACATTATGGTGCCTCCAGCTGCGATGGCTGCAAAGGTTTCTTTCGACGAAGCGTCAGAAAAAATCACATGTATTCCTGCAGGTAACAGTCCTCAAATTACTGTAATTTCAACCCTTTTTAAATGGTTGTTTCCTTAAATATGTCTGCTATGAATATCCACCGAAGTGCTTAGGGAACAGATCGTTTTGATGTAGCTGGAAGGTTTTATAAGCAAATAGATATTCAAAAAAAACACTGTAATGCTGTTTTTATCATGAAGAGGGGAATTACCGCCCCCTTAGAAAAGCTTAGTCAAACTTTCATCACGGAAACAGATGAGGGTGAATTGTTATGGACTAGATGTTTTACAATACTTTATTACCCCCATACGTACGTACAAAAGTGATGCATAGTGTGTTCTCATTCATGTACACGCATATTAATGGATGAACCACATTGTGTAGAATGTATTCATAGTAAAAATTCCCCCCCATAAAGTTTGATTCTTCATTCAGGTGAGAGGTTTCATTTTGAGTCATCCAGGCAGTCGGTGACAGTGCTACACCCACAATAAACGTCAGGAAGAATTCACCATGAAATACATTTCTAATTGCTGTACAATGAGAGCGAGGAAGAAGAAACTTCCAATTGGTGTAAATAGCTCACTTATGAATTTGTGTGCTGTAAGCAATAGACATAAACCCCTACGCCATTCACCCCCACTCTTTCCTGGAACGCAAACTGATGGAGGTTTGATTGGGTTAAATGAATCATAAACAGCTTTCAGCAGACTTTCCAAGATTTCCGAATCAAGCACAACCTTAAAAATTACCTCCAATTCAGTGTTTGCCCATTCTGACGTAATGCTGCTTCATGCAGCGAGACACAATGAGGTAGAGTCTAAATACACAAACTAATCTTGCTCTGCATCATACATTTTCCTCGTATTTTGTGGGGGTCATTTTCTCGTTACCAGTGGAATTTCCCATCTGCGGTTAAAGAAAAAGCAGCGAAAGAGAGAGAGAAAAAAAAACTTGTCCACAAAGCATTGCCCCTTTTAAACGACAAAGAAGCACTACTTTATGAAGCTGATCGCTCTATCTCACACTCTCAAATGGAAGGGGACAGTGGAGACGTGTGGAGAAATATTTCCTTTTTAAAAAAAATTGATCACTCAATCCCTGAGTGATGCCACATTGGATGCCACATTTCCCCCACAAACTATACAGTCAAATCACTTTGTGGTGCATTCTCTGAAGCTCTTTGGGACGCCTTAAAGGTGTGATAAGGTGCAACATCAAATGAAAGGATTACATATTATGGGTGAGAAAGCTATAGAGAGACCTTCAGCAAAGAAAATGTGACAAACACACAAATCCCTAAAAACAAAATTGGTCATTTCAATTCACCACTGTTTGTGGGACAGTGCTGTGCGCAATTGACTGCCACGTTTCACCCACAATTGTGGTCAATTCACCTTACAGCAGATTTTGTGAAGCGCTTTGAGACGTCTAGAAGACGTGAAAAGGGCTATATCAAATGCATGGATTGTTATTATATTATTATTATAAATCCTCCGATGCAAAACCTTTAGTTAAGGACAATTCTGTCACACAAATTGATTTCTAATGAACTCCAGACTCCCGAGTTAACTGTGCCACTGGTTCAGCTCCATTAACATTAAGTGCCAGCCAAATATGGACACTTGCGTTGAGAGTTTCAGTTGATAACATCTTTATGACATGTCTATGATATATAATGGTCTATTTCGATGATTAAATAGACTATGCCATAGCAACCAGGTATTTTCACCAAGATTAGTTTCAGTTTCAAAAGAATTACCTCTGCGATTTTTTTTCCCTCCCTTAGCAGCTCTGTGAATGATTAACTCTAATTATTATTCCATAACAATTACATGCAGAGCTGGTGAAATAAGTATCAAGCGAATATGACAGTATACCATTGTGTTTTTTTCCCTTCCAACTGTGACTATTTAGAGCATTAATTTATCATTCACATACACCTCCATCCAATCATAATAATGTAACATGGTCCAATTCAGTACTGCAGGGACTAGTTCATTACTATAGGTGCTGTATTCTGTGGAGGCTTCAAAACAGCAATTAACGATCTCCTTGAAAATTTACTTTAGAAATCAGGGAGTAGCAGCTTTATAATTGTGGAGTCCTGTAGCTCAGTGGTTGAATCAAGTTTGATTCCCAAGCATGGACAAAACTTTATGTTTCCTTACTCTACAGGCCTCCTGTTTACCTTTCAGTTAGTAGGAACCTGGTTATTAGTCTCTTGTTCGATTGCTTTTCCAAGGGTAATAATTCCTTAACAAAAACTAATGAATTGGTCACTCAATCCATGACTGCTGTGTGCAGTCGGCTGCCAGGTTTTGCCCACAAAATATACAATCAATTCACTTTACAGTACATTCCGTGGGGCGCTTTGAGACGTCTCGAAGGCGTGATAAAGCGGTATATCAAACGCAAGGATGATTATTAGTATTATTAATAATGGTACGCGACTTCCGCCTCCATCACCATGCTTAGATTCCAGTAAGAAGGCTTTCATCTCATCATTCTTGGCTACAGTATAGTCAAAGCAGAGTTGTGCCTTTGCGACTGCAATACCCAATCACCTCTAAAATCGGCCAGAGGGTTTTCACAACCTACTACCATGCTGCTTGTTCAAACTAAATTAACCCAACTTTAAATTTGAGATTTTTGAAATATCTGCTCAACAGGATATTGGGTCAAAAATAATTTTCATATTTACTGAAACCGGTGGCCAGCCACAATTTAGTTTTTTTTCTAATAATGACAATAGTCCAGGACTACTCACCAACACTAAGCATGTTGTGCTTAGAATTGTACCATTGGTGTCGTGGTCTTAATGTTACAACATTTGTGGGACTAGCAATATACAGATGATTGAATATCAGTGATCGGTTTTCTGTGAATGTACAGTATTTAACTGTGTGAGAATCACGATTATGTTTCGATTGGTCTGTACTAATGGTATATTTATTGTTTTGTGTTGTCTTCAAGGTTTAACAGACAATGCATTGTAGACAAGGACAAACGAAACCAGTGTAGATATTGCAGATTAAAAAAGTGCTTTCGGGCAGGCATGAAAAAGGAAGGTAAGAAACTTAATTGCACCTTCAAATCTTGATGGTAACAGTGAAAACGATTCAAAGTAGACCTTGGAATAGAAGGATTCAGCTCACAACAAATTGCTATTCATGTAATTCCCTTGCACTGATGTTAATTCAAACAAGTAATATCTTTTGGAAAATCCTCTAGAGCAAAATTATTTTTTTCTGATGCAATATAAGTCTATTGAGGTTCGTTCCTTCCAGACAACAAAAAACTACACTCATTGACACCAGACCCCAAGAAACTCGAATTAGTTGGTGGGGTAAGGAAATCAGAATATAAATCCAACCCATGTCTCCATATTTAACCCTGATCTAATCCTTCTTCTCCCGCCTCTCCCTCACTCCCAACCTGCCAGAAACAATCAAGTGTATTTCAGATTATACAAAATTCTACAACTCTCACCTCCAATCCTAGCCAGGAACTTATCCAGCCTATTTTTTATTTTATTTTGAATGAGCTGCAGTATTTGGCACTGAGACACCAGCTCATCTTAGTCTACTTTACACTTCTACGCTACGGTAATGAAAACAGTTTGTTCCAATCTAGATTAAAGTTTGCTCATTTCGAATAAGTCCCACTTAAATCGCCAATCAACACTCCCTTAGATACAAATTCTGTTCAGTGTTATTCTACTCAGCCTTTGGCAATGCACAGCTAAAATGGAAATACAGAAGAGGCTAGCAATCCTAAAGCAATATTCATCACCCCCATCTCTATTGCTATGGCCTAGCCAGAGCTTATTTTACGAGACTTTCATTCACCCCTCCATTACTCCAACTCAATGCCGTTTGTGAATTCTGATCCCTTGCTTTCTCCCATCATTTGGATTAGCTTTGCCTCTCCACCAATCTGTGGGGGGGGTTTTGGCAGGTGATGGCAATTTGTGATTTAAACATGGTAAATGGATAACCTGAGAGACAAACATCTTTAGTTACAAAGAAGAATGCAGCTTCAAATTATTCCACCGCCAAAAAGCATTTCAAACTGGTGTAATAATACAGTAATAATAATCCTTGCATTTAATATAGCGCTTTTCATGACTTCTGGACATTGCAAAGCGCTTCACAGAATTTACCATCAAGTGAATTGACTGTATATTAGTGGGCGATATGCGGCAGCAAATCACACACAGCATTGTCCCTCAAACAGTCGCGGGCAAAAACTGAGTGAGATTTTCCAATTCTATTCACTTAAGTATTTTTCCCGAGTTCAACTCTTGTGCATTACACTTACAAATATTCAAAAACAGCTGAGGCGTCTTTGAATCATTACCATACCTGTTCAGTTTCTTGCCCTCCCAATTCTGACCTGCTTACCTATTTAAAATCATCTGTGTACACAGGTGTTACTCTTCAAAATAGGAACCGGTACTTAACTTTTCGACAAACTAAACTCATTTTATCTTTTCATGGGCTCAACCCTTGTTGGCTAACACTGAATTAACTTCAAAACAGACAATAATGTGTCGTTCATTAAATAATCTTATGAATAGATTTCAAAATATTCCATAAAGGGGGAAGGAAAGAGTAGAGGAACTTTTTTGTTTGTTTCTGATGAAGGTAGTACAGTATTCCCACTGGCTATAGAATGAATCGATACACATACTAGAATACATTTCCCAATGACTCACCAAGGTTATTCAGTGAGTAACTCAGCCAATAAACAGGAATGGTCCAGGGGTGACCTGGTGATGTGTAGTTTTTGCTGAATCAACTGATTTCATTTGAGCCAACACTAGGAGGACTAGAATTACTTTCAGCTCTGCTGTGGCCAGCCCAGGGTTCGAAGAACCTGCCAACACTATCTGCAGACACTCACTCACTGAACTTACTAGGGAACGATAACACTTTGGTCAGACACTGGAAACGCCTTCTGAAGAGGAAGTGGGGAGGAACCAGTGATAGAACAAGAGTTATTTTAAGGAAAAATCCTTGAGGCAGAGAATCTCTGAGATGGGCCTCCTGCCAATCCATTTTGATGTCACTGGGAGGGAGGATTCCAGAGTAACACTGCTTTACTTTAAACAGGGCCAGGAGCTCTGGACTGGGACCTGACCTCAAGCTAAATGTTACACTGGGAAAGTAGCAGCTGAGATAGTTGCTCACTGCTAACGAGTGTGACGACCAAGTCAAATAGAAGGAACAGGCATAAAAAAACTTCACAATATGTAATCTAGGAAGCCACAGGCTTTCATTTAAACCTGAATGCCCTATACTTAATATCAAAAGCTGTGTATTTCGATGTTCTAGTCCAGCAGAGATAGGGGAAATGAAAGTAAAGCATTCACAGCAGCATCTGCTGGAATCTTTTTTCCCCCAAATCTGTTAATATTAAACAGACATGACTTGAGGTCCATGACCAGTTAGTGCTGAGCAAACATTCAGAAAGCAGCATGCTGTGACTGAACATAATGTCTCCACTGATACACCAATACATAACCTTGAGAACGTATTTTATGGCAGCTGACCACCCTCCTGCTTCATTCTCACATAAAAGTTATTCATTGCATCCAAACCGACCACATTTTATACACAGATACTGTATACAGATGTGCAACAATTCCAAGATTTGTGTGTGTGTGTGTGACTGATTTATTATTAACCTCAACTGAATTATTTACGAAAAATAATCTAGGATGTGTTACGGAGAAGAAGGGCAGGCGCTGGTAACTGAGCTATGCTGCAAACAAAATCATTCTCTCTCATTACCCAGTGAGTGAGGAAACAGTAAATCTCTAGTACTGTATTATCAGTAGAAAACCGAGCTTTGGAGAAAGATCGCTTCCTCTCATTAACTCTGAATAATTCTCCATAGACGATCACCTCAGATGGACAAAATCACTGGGATTTGCAGTTTATGTGGGCGTTTTAATTTAGGTTTCAGTCACTTCTATCCGGCACCCGATCAACTGTAACTTACGTACAACCGGCATCGCAAAAAAAGTCCGCATTCGATTAACCGGAATTTATCTGGAAAAATGCATTACATTCTATTTTTTTTTCTGCATTTTCAGCCGAATATCCAGCACGCGCTTTAACCAGCATTAGCCAGGTCACGAGGGTAGCGGATAAACAGGCTTTAACTGTACCATTAAAATGCCACTTCCCTTCATTTAATGACACAAATTTGCCAGCAGTAATTTATAGTGTTACACCACTCGTCCAATATTTCAATAGGAATCTGAGGTCCAAAAATATATGCGATCGCCTCGTTTGCTTTGCTTACATTTGTTTTTGCGTTCCTTTCCTCTCTGGCAACTTTTTTGCCTCTTGTTGCCTCTGCCATCCCGAGGCAGAATTGCAGCTCTCTGATAACCTCATCCAAATGGTTCGTCACATGTGAGCCTGGTCGCTGAGTGTTGGTTGAGTTTTTAGCCAAAATCAATACTAAGTTCAACATTATACTCAAATCTCTCTCCAGACAGACACCGGAGGAGGAGGAACAGATTGAAGTTTGTTTTATCCGATTGTGACCGATTTTAACATGCCCGTTGCTGTGGCAACGGTCAGCTAATACACCATGGAACAAAAATCAAACATGGCAAAACTTCCTGTCTGCGTGGCTCAGTACCACGCTATGTTTATTTGCTCAGCGAACCACCGATGGAAATACGGTTTCATATGTTCCGTGACGTGTGCTGCTATCATTTTCGCAACAGACGCAAAAATATGCCGACACATTGCCTCCCCAATTGAAATCTGTTCAATCCTAAGGCACTTCAGTTCAATGTTGTTTTCATTTCAAACTGAAAGGAATAACGCAAAGGTATACATCATAGAATTGTACAGCCAAGAAGGAAGCCATTCGGCCCGTTGTGTCTGTCTGTACTGGCTCTTTGAAAATAGCTGTCCAAGTCAATCCCACTCCCTTGCTCTCTCCCCACAGCCCTGCAAACTTGTCCTCCCCAAATAATTACCTTTGCTATCTAATCAGCGAATGACATTACAGTAAGGGTTATTCATGGTTTTTATTTTTGTATTGCAATCAGCAGCGTAACTCAGATCAACAAACGGCAGAATAAATAGACAAACCCCGCTGTATCACGGCCATGAAACTGAGCTCGTTAAACTTTTGAGTTTCTCCAGACTGTTGGGTTCCTCACTCATCTCACCTGGAGGTGTCCATAGACTCACCAAGTTGAGTGTTAACTTTCATTGTTAACACACACACACTCTGCTGGCCAGTTCCTTGAATTACATTGTATATACAGTACTTCAGGAGGTTGGCATTTGTTGACCTCAATCAGAAATGTGTGCAAGGTCCAAGCAATTCCCTGGACATACCTGAACGCCGAATTAAATATGAATTTAAGAACTAATTGTATGAAATGTGGTGTTGAATTCTGGAGCCAAAAGCAACAAACACCGCGATTGAAATGTCCTAAATGATTATTGTGGAATGAAAATTATTATTGTTATGATCAAAACCCAAGGATCTCAGTTAGTCATGTCACTTGATAAGCAAAGGTGATTTCACTGAAAGTCTAATACGATTACCTTTAGCCCACAAGTTAGTAAACTTTCCAAAACATACATGGAATTAGTTTAAAATAATAACTTGTATTGGGCATTACTGCAAAGCGCTTTGATACATCTAGAAGACGTATCAAGGAATATTATTATTATTATTACTGAGCTGCTGTTAAAAAGAAGTTCAAGGTCTGTGTCGCTTTGTACAGATTTGCAATGCATTGGATTGGATTCAGCAATAAATAACAATAAATAAATAAGAAGAAATAAATAACATTTGTATGGCACATTTCATGTCAGGATGATGATTTAGATGATACTTACTTTTAAATTGTACTAGCGATTGATTGGTTGCCTTACTTTATAAAATGCTTTATAAACTTAGGGTAGAGTTAACCCAACTCATAGTTTCAAACATCAGAAAGTTCTCATAGTCTTAGGCTTATGATTTTACAAAAATTCTTAAACTAATTTTAAGTTAGAATAGTGAAACACTGGCAAATTAAGTGGGGGGGGTTTTAAGTTCCAGTATAATACATATTCTTAACTGTCAAAACAGTGGTCTTAAGGTTAATGACTCCAGATCCTAATGAACATTTAAGATTTGGCGCATTCGATAGTGTAATGCAGTTCTAGATGCAGCACAATTCTGTGTAATGTAAGTTACTTTAACTCTTCATTTTATTCCAGCTGTGCAGAATGAAAGAGACAGAATAAGTACAAGGAGATCAAGCTACGAAGACAGTAGTTTGCCTTCGATTCATGCGCTGATACAAGCAGAGGTGCTTTCTCGTCAGGTCAGTACCTTAAAGCAGCCATCCTATGTGTGGAAAAATGTCAATTTGCTAGTCAGTTTGACCTGCATTAATACAGTTCCCTATAAGTCTGTCAAAATTCAACTAGATGGTCACTGAATTCCTGCAACACCCTCACAGAAACAAATCCTCTACTTATATGGTTTTATGAATAGCATTAATGTAGTTGGTGTAACTTACAAAACTGATGACAGAGAAAAAACAACGCTCCATTTTTGCATCAAAAAAGCACACAGAGCTTTCAGTCTGTTCTCCACTTCAGAACTTTTGTTTCCTTCCCCCGCAAACTGCACATTGCTGCTTCTCCAAGTTAATTATTCTTTTTTTTAAAATGCATGGTGTGTTGTAGGACATTTGACAAGCACTCAAACTACTCAGGCAAAACTCTGTCTTCAGAAAATAATTTGGTGGCCAAACAAACAATTATATAAGCCTTACATAAAGACGCGACATGTAAAAGGTCTCAGAATCAACTAGGTGCCGATGACCTTAGGAAATCACTTAAAGTCCTAATCATCTGCATGACTGGCTGGTTGCAAATCGCTTTGAATATATATGTGAATTAAGGCAATAAGAGTGACTGTACTACACGCTAGGACAATAGCATGGCATGTAAGAAACTGCTTACTACATAAAATGCTACACTTCTACTTTCAACTTAGGCAGTATTTGAAAAGCATGTCAATAAGAGAGCCCCTCATACACACATTCGTAACATCCAGGCTGCATACCATGTACTCTCCCGTACCAGGCTCCGCGACCCTATCTCCACTGGCTTCCCATCACCCAGAGGAAGATCCTGGTCCTCATTTCTAAAGCCCTCCATGGACTGGCTCCCCCCTCCCCCACCCACCCCACTACCTCTGCGTCTTTTCAAATAATGTCCTAGGATCTTTAACTTTCCCTGATTGTGCAGACAGTACCTTACTTTAACCTTTGGCTCAGGCAATAATCCAACTGACTGAGCCAATCTGATATGTATGACTCAACTGGAAAATTTTGAATCAAGATCACAAGGATCTCAGACAAGATTCATTAATAAGAAGCAATTGCAAATGGAGACTGATTCAAGTAACCTAAAGTACAATACGCTGACCAGAGTAAACTCCGCTCGAGTATAATCTAGTTACAAGATGCCTGGTGCAAAATTATTTAAAATATTGCAAGAATCTTAATACAGTACTCAAAATCGTGGATTTTTAATGTAATGGATTTCATTTTGGAATGGCAATTATCTGCAGTCGTTCTAAATGGACTTTAAGAAATGGTTTGCAAGTTAAAGACCACACATTCAAGCTATCCCTTCTTGGGATTAATTGAAGCAGTAATATAATAATAATCAATGCATTTGATATAGCACCTTATCATGTATTCGAGACGTCTCAAAACACTTCGCAGAATATACTGTAAAGTGAATGGACTCTATATTTTGTGGGGAAAATGTGTTATTATGTTATTATTAATTATGACTGAAATCCTCATCCATAGAAAATAACGCAAAGTATCAAGTATGTTTGTGGTTTTTCGTTCAAATAGAGAAAGAATAAAAGGAGTTCCTGAAAACTGCCTGGATACAATAACTGTTTGATTCTTGCTGTACTGTCTCAGATCTCCACTCCCATTTCGGTTGTAAATGGTGATATCAGAACAAAAAAGATCGCAGCTATAAGTGACGTGTGTGAGTCTATGAAACAGCAGCTTTTGGTGCTCGTGGAATGGGCCAAATATATCCCAGCGTTCTGTGAGCTCGCACTCGATGATCAGGTTAGTATCAGTTTATTCCAATTCTACTCTACTAACCTCTTTGATTTGGTTTGGGGGCGTGTTTGTTAAATAAAAGTAATGTTGCAATAGAAAAGACGCATGTTGTTACTCAACTTGTACTGGATAGAATTCATTCTGTACTCAACATCATCACGGAATTATCCATGACGGACAGGAATCGGGCAGATTTACGATGTTTCATTGAAAATAATCACACCCGCCTAAATCTTGGTTGGATCAAATTAGGAGAAGTGGCTGTTGTTCTACCCTGCAACAAATTGGAAGCTGAACTGGCAAAATGAGCTATTCAATATTCTCTCTCAAACCACCACCAACAACAACAACAAAATTACACTTGTATAGCACCTTTCATGTCACGGGGACGTCCCGAGACTTTTCTCTGCACTTCTACGCAGATAGGGTCTGGCCAAACATTCAATGAGCTGATCACACTTCAGGTGATCTAAAAAACTGAGTTGGTCTGTTCGTCCGTACTGGTACGGTCACTAAATTAGATGTGTTATGTGGCTTATTACTGCAGCACATTAGGGTACCAATGAAAGTATTGTGGTAGTGGAATTAATAATGTTCTTTTATTTCAAGATGTCCTTCTGCTGAATTGGAACACTGTTTTAATTGGAAGTAGTCCACGTGTTCTGAAAACTTGCCATAGCTTTATGGGGTTTAATCGCAAATATCTTTCGACACACAAAATCATAACAGAACATTAACCTATTCTGTGACATTGACACGGAGGGCTGCTAAACATCACTGTTTTGTAATAGGTTATAGATGACAATAAATATATATTAAAAGAGTGGGTTGGAATGCAACACTTTGGCCTGGTAATGAGTTGCCAAACAGGCATCTTTCCAATCTTTCCATTCCCTTAAATCCAGGTTGCTATACTTACAGAGGTCACGGGAGGGTGTTTTGAGTACTGATGAGCTTTCCAAAAAAAAGAGAGAGAAAGAAAACTGATGATCAAATCATCCTGGACAGGAAGCACAGTACTGGCTGCGAAGCAACATAGATGAGAAAGGTGGTTCATTGTTGTAGGATAAGTCATTAAGAAGCAAGAAATTACTAAAGAAAACAAAAACTGTTATTTTGGAAAAATGCAACCTCACAGATAATACTAAATCTGTCTCTTGTATCATTATAATAAATCTCAGTGTTAAAGCAAAACTAACTTTGTTGGCATTCTTTCTTCACATTAATATTTAAACCTTTCGTTGTTGTACGCAGTGTTGTTACCTATTTAACATTAAATTTTCTACAATTGTAAAAAACATTAACATTCAACAAATAAAGTATTGAGTTACTCATTACTGAATGTGTGACTTGCTGGACACCTCAGCAATTCTTATTCTGGCTTGGGCCAGTTTTTTTTAAATTAGTATAGTCTATTCTGCTCTTCAGTGAGTGACCAAGCTGGAGGGTTTTTGATATCAGTGCCTGTTTTAATTCATACATTACCCATACTCGCAGGCCTAGACATACATGAAGTTAATTTTGAAGGTGGTCATTACATGCAGTTTTGCTGTGTTTTACCAGCGATTTTTTTTCTCTCTCATCTTATCAATGCTCATGTCTATAAATATTCCAATTGGTGAAAAAAGTTCCCACGTCAGAGCACGATTATTACTTTGAGACAGGGATTTTTTTGGTCTGTCTTTTTTTCACAATGCCGGACTGGTGAGAACCAAAGTAGCTCATCATTCAGTATATTTAGCATTCGTATTTGAGCTGTGTTGGCTCTTGCCCTTCAAAAGTAAAGTCCGTTTTAAAGCAACGACAATAAGCAAATAGCTATGTGAAATGCTTATTCCGCTGTATATCTACTCTCTGGTGGATGATTAGAGGTAAAGCACTATAACACGCAATGAAGAGAATGGATTTAAGGTATTTAAATGTGTCAAATGTTGGTGACTTTCTGTCAATAACAGTCTCATCACATTATCTTACGTGACAATTGAGAGTCATTCAAACAAAGGATTAAGTGGAGTCAATTATTTTGTATCCTCTAAGTAGAGGAAAGTTGATATGGAAGTTTAAATGGAGTACAGACTAGCACTAGTGCGTCAAAGGATCTGTTTAACAAAGGCCTTTTCTCCAAACTATGCCCCACCCAAATCTCCCAAATTTAATAGGATCTGTTTTGCACGTATTTAATGTCACGTTTAATTTAAGTGTCTGGTGAGTAAAAGACTGCAACATACTTTCAAGGGAAATGAATGGACGTTTTCAAACGTGGACACAAATGTATTCAAAGGGCCTAATGAGGCATTCAGTAATGCAGTTCACTGAGTTCTACAATAATCAACAATGGTGTGTATGAAGAATGTAGGGTGATTAACGGCCATGTGTATTATTTGAATAGGTTGCCTTACTAAGAGCTCACGCTGGGGAACACTTACTGCTTGGAGCTGCAAAGCGTTCTATGATGTACAAAGATGTTCTACTATTAGGTAAAAAAAAAGGTTTCAATTTTGTCATTTTTGTTTCAACCTCCCCTTTCAAAACAGGCGGAAAGTTTCTCAAAGGTTCAGAAAGATAAACAACTAAGAGGTTTTGATGGGGTTTTTTTTTGTTTCTTCCAAGGAAATGATTTCATCATCCCACGCAATTGTCCAGAGCTAGAAATCAGCCGCGTAGCAACCAGGATTCTGGATGAACTCGTTCAGACATTTCAGGAGCTTCAGATAGACGACAACGAGTATGCTTGCTTAAAGGCAGTGGTTTTCTTTGATCCAGGTAATGTAAAATGTGTTCCTGATAAATGTATTAATTTCCCTTTATAAAATCTTTTCTTTTTTTGAGTCTCGCACTCACCCAAATGGTTTCACCCACACAACACACGGTCCATTCACTTTACGATATTATTGTGTGAAGCGCTTTGAGACGTCTCAACAACCTGATAAAACTAGATATCAAATGCAAAGGCATTAATCATTTGTCCTTTAAATGATTCAAAGGATGCCACTGCGAGCAACATAGAGGGAGGTCAGACAAAGTGGGTTGGATGTCCAAAGTGGTTTGCTTGTTGGCAACCCCATAGCTAGAAGACAAAAAGATAACTGGTGATAGATTTAATTGAGAGTTTAAGAAGAGAAAACTCATTACAGTACTCAGATGAGTATAGAAGGAGGGGAGCTCATGTACAGTTTAAACACTGGCACAGACTAATTGGGCCAAATGGCCTGTTTTCATGGTGTATCACTCTATGTAACTATGTAACATTGGTTCAGCATCCTTTCCTAGACACCTGCAGTGTGAACCATTGTGGTAAACAGTGATGACTGTCTCTGAGAGGGATGAGGTCAATTTTATTCAGGATACTATTTTTAAAATAAATAGTTAAAGTTGATTTGAAATTTAAATGACTTCTCTTTTCAATAGCGAGTTGTGTGCTTCGGGACGCTACCCTCCAAAATCGTGAGGTTAGGCTACATAAATATGCAAGTTGTTGCGTTGTTTGTTGTTGCTCTAGCTAGGAAATAGAAAGGGTCGGCGAAGCTATGAATAGCAGCCTTCGGGAATGTTGAACTCGTTTGTCTTCCTAGATGGCAAAGGACTGAGCGACCCTGGCAAAATCAAACGCATGCGGTTCCAGGTACAAGTCAGTTTGGAGGATTATATTAACGATCGACAGTACGACTCGCGAGGTCGATTTGGGGAGCTGCTGTTGCTGCTGCCCACTCTCCAGAGCATCACGTGGCAAATGATTGAGCAAATCCAGTTTGTGAAACTCTTCGGAATGGCCAAAATTGACAACCTACTTCAAGAGATGCTACTAGGAGGTGAGGGAACAAACCGTTATTGGTCAGGCAGAAATATCAAATAAAATGCATGCATTCTGTGCAGTTTTATTGCTCAATATTTGAACATTTCATTGGCTCGGTGCAAAGTGATCTAACGTTAGAGATAAGCACAGAGTTTGAAGTTGATGCGCGCATTAACGACTGAGTTCGAATAATAGCAAATGATCCTCTTTGCCTTGGCCTTCCCCTGTTAAAAGCCAGGGCAGCCTAGCACAGAGACTACAACATAACATTGTTCACTGCTGGCCCATAATCAGGTAACAATAGCAGTTCTTGTAGGATTTTAACCTTTTAATGTTGTGCCCGAATACGAGATGACACTTCCTATAATGGGGTTCCTCTAGAGAAAAGCCAAACTTATTCCTTCAACACACAGCCTTAACTAGAACATTAAAAATTCTCCCAATATATTACAGTGAAAAAAACAGGAGCTGTCTCCAGCCAATCCCTTGTCTCAAATGAACCCCGCTTTAGACAACGATAAATGTTTGTTGGCAAACAGAGCCATTCCTGAGAAGGCTCATGAGATTAATTCAGCTTGAAGCTGACAATTCAAAATTCCTCTCTATTCCCACCTCCTTCAGTAAACTGTGATTGAAGTTTTTTGTTTTCGGCAAAAAAATTACACCTTCACTCTTTACTGGTTGTTTCATAATTTTTTTCTAACGTAACAGACAACCTTAACGCTCATATTATGCAGCTGGGTTCATGGGTTCCAAACCAACCTATTCCAAGTGAGCATATATACTGAATATTTACAAAAATTCTCAGTGGGAAAACACTATAATTGAACAAATACATACTAACTTACTGACAAGGAAACAATGTAAATCAGTACGTAATTGTCCTTGCAGTTTGCATATTGAGTTTTTGTTTTTAAAAAACTTTTATTTCGAAAATCATTAAAGAAATCTGTGAGATAAAATAAAAAGTTCCACCTGGTCTAATATCATCCTATTAATTGAGACCGTTCCAGAATTTGGCAAATTGTTGAATTTAGCCTCAAACTTTCCAACCGAACACTATTGCAATATCCCGTACTCCCCTTCTGAAATGCTAAGCGAAAAGAGTAACTCTAGACCCGGGTGGAATTTCTACCCTCGGATGCCTGCGTAGCCTTCTCTAGCCAACACTGCATCAAGCTGGCAACAGTTTTCCCGGAAACGTGGAAATCAAGTGGGTTCCAAAGCAATTTTTGTCTTTGCAGGTACAGCGAACGAAGCGCCGCACTCTCACCACTCACTGCATCCTCACCTGGTACAAGATCATCTGCCAAGTAACGTGATTGTCTCCAACACGATGCCGACTCCCATGCACAACGGGCAGATCTGTAAGCACTGAGCGCGGTTTATTTGGTGGTGGTGGGGGTACACGGCTTTTGAGGGGTTCATGGGGTGGGGGGGGGGGGGGTGAGAGCCGGGGAAGTGGAATTTGACTCTGAGTAACGCTTTTCAAAGAGCCGGCACGGACTCGATGGGCTGAGTGGCCTCATTTCGATGCTGTAACATCCTATGATTGTATGAGTCGCACCACTATGGCCTAAGTCATACACTTGTTCACGTTCCCTTGAAATTCTTATTGTAACCTGTGTGATAAAGCCAGGGGTCACAGTTTTAAAGTTAGAGGTCGGTCCTTTCGCACTGAGTTGAGAAAAAACGTCTTCACTCAGAGGGTGGTGAATGTATGGAATTCTTTACCCCAAAGGGCTGTTGATGCTCAGCCCTTGAACATATTCAAGACTGAGTTAGATAGATTTCTCGTTTATAAAGGGATTAAAGGGGTATGGGGATAAGGCAGGTAGCTGGAGTTAGAGTAGAATATCAGCCATGATTGAATGGCGGGGCAGGCTCGATGGGCTGAATGGCCTACTCCTGCTCTTACTTCTTATGTTCCTATGTAATACTCCAACACGCCATTGCGATTTCAAATGCAAATTGTGTTCACTCGCCCCTTTGATTGCTCGTGATTCTTAAAAATTAATTACATCTCTTTTTCTCTCTCGCCCCCTCCCCCCCACCTCTATTTGTTTGTCGTCTGTATCACAGCCACACCTGAAACTCCACTGCCTTCTCCACCCGGGGGTTCGGGCTCAGAGCAATACAAACTGGTAACGGGCTCTGTAGCGACAGTATCGAAACCATCAACTTCAGTTCCTCAGCAAACCATTGCCAAACAAGAAGCAATTTAAACGGGTCGCCTTGCCTAGTGCAGACAGGAAGCATCGCGAGAAAATAATGATCAGTCAATAGATTTCCTGCATCTGGAGGTTCGATAGTCACGTTTTTTTCTAAATAGACAAAGCGATTGAAAACTAAGCCAATGATTAATGCTAAGAAATTGTGTTCAAATCACCCATTACGCCAATGCTGTACCTCCTAAGCAAGCATTCAAGCATTGGGGCTGCCCAGCATTGTGTAAGGAGTGTGCACTTCCACTTGAAGTGTTGTAACGGCAATCGTTTCATTGACGGTTTGATGTCCCAAGCAAACCTGTGTTAATAGAATATATGCTGTGTCACTTTCAGTACAGTTCATGGTGTCTCTGGCTTGTAGTCAGACAGCACAGTTAGATGTAGCCTTCAGTGTGAACTCAGGATGAATATGCAATGTTTTGCTTCGGAGTATTGGTTCTCTCTTTCAATGAAGAACGAGCTCCTCTACCTTGTTGAACTATTAGGAAATCTTAATATTTATGATTTTTTTAAAAAAAGAATAAAGCATTTTTGGGGCTTATTCTATGCATCCAGATACTTTATCCCTTCTTTAGACACCAACAAGAAATGTATCTTCCTGTAGTCTATATTTTCAGATTCTCCTTTGTATTGCTTCAACAATTAGCTTTTAAGCAGACAGTTATGCAGAATCACAGAATCTTACGGCACAAAAGGAGGCCATTCGGCCCATCGAGTCTGTATTAGAAAATAGATTTTATCCACATCAATATCCCGAACATTGTAAAGGATGTCAGCTTTGAAGAGCAATCTTGCCAAGCTACAGTTATTCGTGTGATTCACAATTGTGTATACACCCTGTACAGTTTTACACATAAGGTACAAATTCAATCACACATCATATTGGAGCTGCACATTATTTTGTATGGTCGCGATGACTCTCTTATAAGTCTGCTGTACTTCCTTGAACTGCTAGAGGAGAAAGTGAATTCTTTGTCGCCAGGAAAGCAAGTCTTGCTTTCAAATACTAACTCCTTCACCACATTAAGGATGCTTCACAACCAATCAATAGATATAAAAACCTTACCCGTGAGCCATACTATTACTAGAGTCCTGTAGCTCAGTGGATCGAGCACTCACCTTATAAGCGTGAGACCTGTGTTCGAATCCAGGCAGGTCAGGGCGAAATCTTGGGCAAGTTTCCTTACTTACCCACGTGCCTAATAATAATCCCTCCAAAAATACACAATAATAAAAATTGGTCATTTCAATCCACGACCGTTTGTGGGGGACGCTGCTGTGCGCGATTGTCTGCCGCGTTTTGCTCACAAATATACAGTCAATTCACTTCACAGTACATTCTGTGAAGCGCTTTCGAGACGTTGATAAGACGTGAAAAACACTATATCAAATGCAAGGATTACTATTATTGAAATGGCAACTTTGTCTTGCTGTTGTACTGTGCTATTATTCCCACTTTTTAATCCGAGGTATCCTTTACCTTTTTGTTTTAAAGGTGGGGGGGTGATTTAAAGGCTCTGTTTTGGAGGCATACAGTTCCGAGAACAGCCTGTTCCATATCTAGGTTAAGAGGGTTTTGGGGGGAGGTT
The DNA here is from genome assembly GCA_035084275.1 of Hydrolagus colliei. NCBI lineage: Eukaryota > Metazoa > Chordata > Chondrichthyes > Chimaeriformes > Chimaeridae > Hydrolagus > Hydrolagus colliei. Next base: position 2,801,570 of record CM068759.1, read on the forward strand.
GTGTTCAGCAGATCTAAAATCTCTCTGCTGGAGTGGAAACTAATGGTGTACCTTTGCATTCATTCACACTTCTGCTGACAAACCTGGTAAAACGATAACCCACAAAGTGAGACAAAGTTGTTGCAGGTATTGTCATTACCAACCCACACTCTACCCAGCTCTGCTATCCTGCATACGCACTATAGTGAGATATCAGCAGCTGTCTCTGTGTATTTGGCTGATTCCATTTGTGTGTCATTTACCACACTATCGCCCGCTACCTCAAGTCTATTTCTCTTCTTTATTTCGAGGAATAAAATAAGAGAGGCCATCGATGGAATGAGAATTCAAGCAGGAAATGTTGGGGAAAAAAACCGTTCCTCGGAATAACAAATAATATTCTTGTCCAATGTCCATGCATTTTTGGTAGAGCAGCTACTCTAACGCTGACTGTGTCTCGTGGTGTTTCACAAAGCTGCACAGCAAAGTTATGTATTTGTAGGCAACGTGGCAGTTGATATTCGGGCACAAGAATGTTTCACACAACAGTCACGAAGCAAATAACCGATCGATTTCTTGAGAGGGGATATATCTTGTTGGAAAGTTGGAAAGTTCAGGAACGAGCTCTAAATATTCTCAGTTATTGCTATGGGAAACCTATGGGAAACCCATTCATGGCAAAATGCGAGTAATTCAGACGAAAAGTGCCATAAATATATAAATATATATTGATACATAGTGCACAATATGCATCTTGATTGCCTCAAGCCTTTTATAATGTTTTAAGCCTCTTAATAAGTTTTCCGATTCCCGCGTTTCGAATCTTAACTAACCAAAGATAACAAAGCAATCAATAGTGTAAGAGATGAGCAAGGCGGTGATGGACTCCCAATGAATTTACAGATTTTTGCAATCACCAATGTTCAGTCACCAATGAATGAAGAAACAACTGTGTTCACGGTAGTCACATGTATAATGAAACCCAATGGATTCGGTCGCTGCCTATTTGTAGCAAAGTTGTTGATGGGAAAACATTGCCGGGTGCGTAACTACAGATTTTGCACTTCTTAGACTGTAATGTTTTAGCTCTTGTGGTATCTGGGTGTGCTCTCAGTGCTCAAAACTATCAGAAAAACTTCCCACGACTGTTTGTGGGACACTGCTGCGCGATTGGCTGCCGCGATTTGCCCACAAATATACAGTCAATTCACTTTTACAGTATATTCTGTGAAGCGCTTCAGGACGTCGATAAGATGTGAAAAGCGCGATATCAAATGCAAGGATTATTATTATTATAGAAGCTCATAAAAGGAGAATGCTCAGAAAAATTCTTCATCTGCCTGATACCCCAGGAAGCATTTACTTGTACATAAACAAATAAAGATGTCAGCTCTAATTAATTTATTGTAATATGGATGTAATTTTTCATAAGACTATGAAACTATTTTTATAAATCACAGTACTGATTAATGATAAATAAGTTAATAATATGGTTGATTGTAAGAGTGCAACCATATGATTTACAGTTTTATTTCTTGCTTTTTCACTGCGTGTAAAGTCGAGCTTTACTGGTATTCCATTCCGAATGTTTTACGGAAAAAAACAGTGCCTCTGTCAGTCTCTGATGAATACTGCCTCGTTGCTGTACTTATGAATGTGTTGTTGCCATTTCTTTAGCCGATGTAAAACAGAAATAATAATAATAAATAAGGCCTTTTCTATGTTTTTCATTGTTTTTCTGACTAATTTTGTTATTTTCTACACCAAGAAACACAATCCAGTCATTTCATTTGTTGTTAAGCTGTATTATTGGGTGTTTTATTGTTTTGCTTTGTTGTTTATGAGAAACCAATGTTGCACAATTTATTGGATAATAAACGTAAGGACAGTAATAACTAAAACAATCAGATACCCATATCTGTGGCATGAACTTTCTACTCTACACCTATCTCTACGCACAAGCACATGGTGAAGATAAATTCTGTGCACATTATAGTTCCAAGACAATTATTCATCATACAATATCTTCGATAAATTTTATGAGGCATTTTTCTCGACCATCACATGCTACAGCGCCTCCTTGTTCAGTGTCTCGGTTGTGATTCACTCCACACCCATTTACTTTGAATCATATTGAAACTCATGTCACGATAAAATAGTCTTTCGCATCCTATTACCACCCCAGGGTAAATGGCAGTTGTGACCAAAAGATGAGACACGAAAAACATTCACACGGGTGAGGTATCCGAGGCTGACAGTGTTTATCGTCCTGTGTACCACCAGAAAACATGACAGCTTTGGTCGATGCCTATTTGTAACCAAGGTTTTTATAAGGAAACATTACCAGATTTGTGACTACAGATTTTGTACTTCTCACACTGTGATGTTTTGCAGGGTAAGTCAATAATAATAATCCTTGCATTTGACATTTATCGCGATTCATTATAATCACCCCTACGAGACTTCTCAAAGCGCTTGACAGAATATACCGTGAAGCATAGTGACTGTACGCTTTGTGGGTGAAATGCGGCAGCCAATTGCGCACAGCAGTGTCCCACACACAGTCACGGATTGAGTGACCAAGTTGGTCGAAACTGACGAAAGATACATTTTATAAAACCCAGTACGCGAAACACGTTCATTAGTCAGCACATGGAATGAGATCTTGACTGCTTTCAATGACAAACTCTGTCGAAATTTGTACTGTACTGAGGGCCTTTTGTTATTGCAACTAATGTTTATTTTTGGGTTCCATTAATTTTCATTTTCGGCGCAGATCCAAACCGTGCTTTCAAACATCCTAACAGATAAACTTGTTGTGTCCCTTTATCTGTAGCATTCTCAGAAAAAGGCAATGACCCTGGTTATATGGACTGCAGCTGCCATTGTAATAAATTCCATACAAGTCAGCCTGATTTTTTTAAACATGTTTCTTCCATGGCTATATCCAGTTAAGTTAAGTCTGTGTTGTCAGGGAGTGTACATTGCCTGCAAAAAAAAACAACACAAAAAGTCTGTGAACCTCTCACACCGACAATTCACTATTTCTGAACAACTTTACCTCGCAATAATTTCAATAAGAGCAATCCCGTGTTTGTTTGTTTGTTTCAAGAACAAATTGGATCGATTTGTGCTAGAAAATAATATCCTGGGATACGGTACTTACTAGTCTGGGCCAGGATGGTGGGAGGCGAACCTGGTGGACCTGATCTCCTTTCCCCTATCAAATTCTTCGGGTCTTATGAAATTATGCAATGAAACGTCGGTGCTGTAATATTCTTTAATCTGTTCTGACTGCTAGCAAAAGGGTCGCCCAGTCAGCGTGCCTGCTAGAACACGAGGGCTTGTCTAGAGAGTTCAGGCCAAATAAAATTAATCTTCAATTTGCAGAGGTTTCAAGCTTATCCATGGACTCTTTTGTTATCCTTCCTGGCAAAAATTATATTCTTTTAACACAACAATATATTATACTCAAGCTTAACAAAGAATTCTGGGGTCTATTATTATGTGAGTAGCGGGTGGAAGCAATGTGTGTTACACACCCACCTCTCTGTATACTGTATTTCCATCCATTGATGGTTACTTTTTTTTCAATTGGGCAGAGGTTACCATTATCTAGTGCTAACTAAGTCTATGGATTTAATCTCTCTTCGCACAAACCTTGTGCTATTTGGTAATTATGGATCATAACCTGAGAAACCATAATACTGTACCTTCAATACAGTGACTGGATGCAAAACCTTTGTTCTTCACAGATATTTCGACCCAAGTATTCTAGGCCAAAGGCCAAAATTTGAAGGAATAGTTGAAGCATTCAAGGGAGCTGGGACGGCAGAATTATTTGGCAAGGAATATTATCATTTTTGTTTATTACACCAAATAAACAAGGGCTGGGTCGAGCTTGCACTTCTGGTTATAAAGAAACTCCACCTACGTGAAAATAGCCATAGAAAAGTTCTGATAAGAGATATTTCACAGAATATACCGTAAAAGTGAATTGACTGTATAATTGCAGGCGAAACGCAGCAGCCAATTGGTCATTTCAACCCACAAACAGTTGTGGATTGAAATGACCAATTTATTATTGGATTTTTTTGAGGGATTATTATTATTATTATTATTATTAGGCACGTGGAGTAAGGAAACTTGTCCAAGATTTCGCCCTGTCTGGAACTGAAACCGTTTGTAAACTGATTGCTCTAATCCCTGAGCGACAGCACTCCACACTTCTTGATAAAAAAACAATTTAAAATCACAATCGTTCATATTTATGTCTTTAAAAAGATCAGGGTTAACAATGTGTTGGTGACACACTGAAAATGTTCATGAAGTTTAGCACCCAGGGGCGCTAACCTGAGTGAGAGGCGTTATATAAATGCAAGTTGTTGCTGTTGTTAATCCGTTGTGTTTTGAAATCTCAACGCAATGAGGGAGGAAGGTTCAGATCAGCGCACCAATTTTTATTGCTCTTCCTTAAGGTTCATTAAACTCGATTACCTACTGGGTTTCCATTCCCATTAGTCACCATTTTGATTCAATCTCAAACTGCCCTCGAGAATTATGCTTTGGTTCAGCATCACAAAGGACTCATTAAATGAGGAACACACACGATTGAACAGTTCGTCTCTGTCTAATGTGAACTAGATGTGCACAATAACTGCGTTCAGCTTGTAAAACAGCAGGAAATCCTGTAATACTCACTGCAGTTTTACGAAACAAGACAGCCTCAGCCCAATTGTGCAAGCGCAGATCTAGCACCTCTTGAAAAGCACATCGCTCCCTGTCATATATTGTCAATAATAGCCTAACCTTCCAACCATAGGTAATGTGCATTGAGATACCAGCTGCATTTCCATCCAATGGAAGGGCACAAACCTGACACTCACTCCAAAGCTATTTATATCAACAAACAAACCTGATGGTGGCACATCTCTGGGTACAAGGCAAGCTAACACCTTTACTTTGCTGCTGTAGACTTGGCTGTTATTGTTCTGTAAGTTCTGTATTGTGGCTGGTAGAATTGTTTTACCGTTAGTTCAGTTTTCAATTGTGAAATATATTTTGGTGGGCTTTACTCATGCGATGTTACATTTCAGATTTTTCTGGATTTGGTTATGTAAAATGTAAACCTGTTATTGATAATACAGCGACAAGAAAATTACATTTATAGAGCGCCTTTCACGTCGGGAGGATGCCCCAAGGCGCTGAAATAGTAAATAATAGTAAATAATCCTGGTTGACTTCGCACCTTTCATGTCAGGAGAACACTTCACAGCGCTTCACAGGAATTACTGTAAAGTGGAGTAACTGTGCGTTTGGTAGGCAAATGTGGTAGCCAATTTCCACATGCCAATGTTCCACAAACAGCCATGAAGTGAATTTACCAAAAATTTTATCCAGGTGATTGTTAGCCAGGATACTGGGACAAATTTCACTTCTCTTTTTAAATAGTGCCGCGGGATCGTTAGCTTCGTCCGGAACCGGCCGACATTTAGTTTAAACGTGTGTTAATTCAGTAAGAAAAAGAGACAGATCTATCTTTGAGCACCCTCTTCAGGCCAGTTCCACACACTGCTGTAATCTACATACTGTACGCACATATTTATTCCAACAATTACAGTACATTTATATGAGAGGATGATGAAAATATTGGAAATTCATTACGTAATGCACCATCGGTGAATACCCAAGTTTCAATACTTGTGACTGAAGCTCCACTGGTCTAGAGCACTGCTCTCTTCAAAGAGAAGGCACAGACTAGATGGGCTGAATGGCCTCCTTTTGTGCCCTAAGGTTCTATGATTCTATCTGTTGCTAAGAGCGCGGTTTGAGACTAAATGTTTTAGACATGCACACAAAGGTAGATACAACAAACGATTGCATTTTGCATGCAGCTAAACAAATCTGCGTGTCAAATAATACAATAATATACGATGATATACCATTCAGTATTCCCAGTTCATTACCACGATCTATAATGCTTTTTCTTTGTGACCCAATTGTTTGATTCGGGGACGAGTGGCAAAATCCCCATCAACGACAACAAAACGAGGACACACAAGGTGCTCGGCAATCAATGTTTCGGACCCGAGCTTTGGGTCGGGATTGGGACAGGAGGGAGGGAGGGAGGGAGGGCAGGGAGCGAAAGGAGGGACCGGAGGCATGGTGGAAGAAGAGGTTCTTGAGACGGGTTTTGAAGGAGGCAAGGAAGGGGGCAAAGCGGAGGGACTTCCAGAGGGTGGGGCAGGCGAGGCGGGGGGGGACTGAGCGGAGGGAGTGGGCAGGTTGGCAGGGGGTTAGGAGGCCGCACGGATGGGGTTGGGGGGAGCATCAAGCAATGTACTGGAATGAAGGGAGTGAATCAATCACAATGTTATGATAGACTGAGGTACACTCAGAATCTTCAAACACCAGTAAAAATACTAATGTGATGTCAAACATCTATGGGGGAGAGGTTAGAAAGAAATTGGACCACAGCCAGAAAATGCATGAGATCGAGACACATGACAACCTGCGGACCAGAGCTTAGAATAAAAATACTAACAAACCAGGCAGAATAACTAAGAAGAGAAGATGAGTACTGTACTATAGATTGAGGAGTCCTGAACAACAAGGCTAAACAAACCTAGCAGATAGGAAGGAGTCCAAATCGATTACACGAGAGAGAGTAAATGGGCAAAAACAGATGATTCAGCAACCAAGAAATTGAGGAGGTACATGTATAAATTTTATTACGTATCTACAATCCAATGGAAACTTTTCGCAAATGTTAACATGGATGAGCTACACTCTCGCCCTGGCTAGTGAAGCAATAGTTGTCCGATTTCTTAACACAATCCCTCCCTCACCTGAGAGACTTCTCACAAACCCATCAGGAGAGAGAGATTCCACATGACCTTGTTTAAATGTTCAGTGTCATGACCCACCGGGTTTGTAATTACACTCCAGTACTTTTAGAAGCAAATGAGATTTTAGTCTGAACTGGTGGGCACAGTTGAGGAGAGGCAAATTTAACCCAAACGCAACCCAACGGGTTGACTGTTAATGGAAAATGTGAAATGTTTGCAATCGCCTTTTGCCGATATATTTCAGTAAATCCGCAATTTGACTTCAGGGCTTCGCTGGCAGCAACTGTGTTTATAAAGTGGAGATTTGATGCTTTGTACATAATTCTGCCAAATGGCTTTGAGATGATTCAGTTGAGTAATAAAGTACTGTACTCTATGGAGGGAGAAACAAAAATTGCAGGTTCTCTCTTTTTAAGACAGATTTTGTGTATCCTGCAAAGCGCTTGGAGGCATTTCAACCACCTCCTAAGGCGCTTCATCAAATCACAATGATAAATCATTATCATAATAAGGCAATCGTCAGAATATTCCCGGCATCTGATATAACGCCTGATCGCACCTTCCCGTCTATATATTTTACGGGTGAAATTCAACTGGCAAGTATCAGTATTATTATTATTATTATTGTTCCTGGCTGCCGCAAGTGAATTCTTCACTTATTGCCATTGTGAAGAACTTTGAGGCGCCCGGACGACATGAAAAGCGCCGAAAGGGGGTAATTTTTGCTGCGGCTGCTGTTGTACATCAAATGCAAGGATTTTTCTTAATATTATTATTACATTAGTACTGTACTATTGTGACTGGGTGAGGGAGCTTGTGAGGTTGCAGATTGCTGTGCTCTGAGTGAGCAGGCGATGGCGCTGGAGTGGATGTGTTGGATCCAGCCAACAGTCTATTTCTCTCCCTCTGGTGGGTGAACAGTGTCACAAAATCAGTGCTGTCTCTCTGTGTCTGTGTGTGTGTGTATGTGGTTAGTTAGTTAAGGTGACAATCCTCGCCAGGACACGCAGCAAAAAGGACTTGCCAGGTTAGTGTTGCATTTGTCTTCAGGATTCTTACATTGTATTTGCATTACATTTTGCCTGAAGAAAACACTGCCTCATTTTGCCAGGCACACACACACACACACACACACTCACCACCATGACTTTGTCTGTGTTTGGGAGATGAATGAATCCAGCCAGGAATCCAATCTCTCTCCTTCTTATTTATACACCTGTGTTCTCTCTCACTCTCTCTTTCTCCTCTCCCTCACACTCTCTCTGTCTCTCTGTCTGTCTGGCTGTCTCACTGCAGAAGTGATAGAATTTTCAAATGCATTTGGCAGCCCCTTGCTGAGCAATGTGTTGTGTTATGTTATGTGTTGTATGCTGTCTGTCTGTTTTCTGGTCTCCAGTGTGATATGCTGCATCTCAAAAAAGACACACCAAAATGCACTTCCTGGTTTGCTGGCTGGGGCCTGAATATATAGGCATTCAAATCAAGGAAACAGTTGGTATTTCACTAACAAGACCTTTAAGATCAGTCTAGACCAGTCCCCATTGCTATCTCGCTCACCCTTCACCCACAAAAGATGGCATTGTCAGTGCTTGCGGAGGGCCTTGTTTTGTTTGACTGATTACAGAACAAAATATCCATCCACTCACCCCCCCACCTCCCCGCCATAATAATATACAGGCTGCTAGCCTCTGAACTGACACAGAGAGGAAATGCTACAGTAGCTCTCTCACCAGAGCGACACACACAGCATCAGGCAAACAAGCAGCACTCGATTCGCAAGCCACGAATTCGCCGGCAAGCCACAAATCTGCCAAGAATGACATCTCCTCCAATCCTCAAATGCAAACCCACGACAAGATCACAGGAATTCACAAGATCGCAAGAGCCAGTTGAAGGCGGAAGGAAGGAAGGAAGGAAGGAAGGAAGGAAGGGACCTTCAGCCTAGTTCATCTTGTTTGCCCTTCCCAACCTTGATTCGAGAATTTTATTTTACTTTCTCCGCGCTCATCGTTGATTGCACGTGTAATAACAAAACCGAAACGCGTTTCAGACACCGAAAATTGTGTCCTGGCCTTATCGTGTTTTATCAGGAATAGCGGAGGAGCGGGCCTTATTTGTTTTAATACCCGTGTAATGTCAGAGAGAACTTAGGAATTAAAACCTCCCCCAACAAAAAAGGCCACGATTTACCCCGACTGAACTTGCTGAATCCGAAACCTCACTCCAGATCGGTGTGATAGTAAACCTCGGCCTCTCCACTCCACCATCAGCGGCCGCACATTCAGCCACTATAACCCGAAGCTTTGTAAGTGTCTTCCCCCCTACCCCCCAATTCCTCTGCCTCGCCCCCTCCTCCCACTCTTTCATATCACGACTGAAGACCTTGCCCTTTGTAACACGCTTGCTATCGCAACTTCTCTCCTCCCGGCTCGGTGTCAAGTCGTGTTCTCGTCAGTGTTAAACGCCCCGAGACGCCGCCCCGTGTGAAGGGCGCTGTACGAGTGCAAGTTGTTTCGCTGGCGTTGCCGCGCTCGATAGGGAACAACAGGCGACAGATTACACTCGTATCGCGCCTTTCAGGTCGGAAAGACATCCCAAGGGGCTGAACAAGGGTAAAATGCAGGTCAGATACTTGATGCAGTCAGTGGGAGCGAGCAAGGACAAGTGTGAAAGAGGATCTGATTGTGATTAACCAGGAAAAGGTTCTTATTTATTTTATGGGGAGGGAGAGAGAATATATTTTGTTGCCTTGGTGCATTCGAGGGCACTGTTATAGTGCAACCAGATAACAACAATGGATTTTGGTCTCGCCTTTCGTTCTCGTGTTTTCCGACAAGCTCGCAGTAAGGAGTGATTTTGTTCCATAAAAGTCACATCTCCACAGAGGAATGTGAAATAGCAACAGCTGGCAGCATGCGAGCGAATCGCAAGTAGTATTTTTGGATTTTCGGACCCATTTTTACACTTGTGATTTAAATTTCACAGCTTGCGATGGGTCTATAATTAGCCCTGTAGGTAAACAGCGAGGAAAGATTTTCCTGCCACACTTTCTAGCAGGCTTGGAATAGTTTCCCTAACAATATTTGGCCTCGTGAAAAGCACCGACACTCAATCACTGGGTATCGGTTGGTTACAAATCAGTGACAAGTGGCAGGTTTCCCGTTTGTGTGCAGTGATGAATGCAGTATCGCTGGCCACAGTGGAAAGCCAACAGTACTTTGTCAAAGGTTTCCCTCGCCATTGTTGATGGTGAAAATATCAATTACGCAACGAACAAGGAATTGGCAAGGTTGGTAGTCGCATCAAACTTTACAAGCCGTTCCTGTTGAATGAAAGAAAGTTTTTGGGAGAATTTTACCGCCTATTATATCAGTGAGCGTCGCTGTACCCCGTTTCTGTTACCAATTAACTTACTCGACTGGTACCCCGAACGACTTGAATAGAATAATTCTATCATTATCTAAACTTATTTCTCTTGTGTTTTCTTCCCAAAATATAAATATCAGAGGATTGTCGAAAAGTTTAGTTACCAGCTGCAAGATTCAAGTAATTCTTAAGTCCAACGTCAGTGCAGAACTATTGATTTGTTTTTTTAGTCTTAGACAATAATTTTTTAAAAATCAGGAAGATACTTGCCCCTGGCAGAGATACTGAAACAATTTGCTTCATGTGCAAAGTCAGTATTTGTGCCTGGGCTCCAAATGCCAAAATGTCAGTGGCAATGTTAAAATAAATATCCTGTCCTCCGCCTTATATGGACTTTCGCAGGTCACTGTGACTCAGTGTGATAACTGCACGTGGTAACATGGATTGTTTGTTACATGTTTGCTCAAAACTTTCATGCATATTGCTGTCCAAAAAATGGTGGCGCGACTTTAGGCAACATTGAGAGCTGCGGTAACCACTTTATCTCACCAATCGAGACCCAATCGAGCGAGTAAATCTATGGAATCCATTGGCCTGAAACCTGTGGTCTGTTAATTTAAATTGGTGTACAATGGAATTCTGAACTAGGTGAGAACTATTTATCTCTTCAGCCACTGCTCTCCAAAGCCTCAATCCCTTCGTCTCGCACCTGTCCCTCCCCCTCCCTTTACTCTCTCCCCATTTTCAGGTCGCACTTGAAGACTTTAACCTCTTCAACCGCGCCAACTATCACCTCGGCATCAGGCTCTGCCGGCGGGAATAATAATAATAATAATAATCCTTGCATTTGATATAGCGCTTTTCACGTCTTCTGGATGTCTCAAGGCGCTTCACAGCTAGTGAAGGCGTGGATTGAAATGACCAATTTTATTATTGGGTGTGTGTTTTTTGGAGGGATTATTATTAGGCGTGTTTGTGGAAACATGCCCAAGGTTTCGCCCTGACCTGTCCGAATTCGAAACACAGGTCTCCACCCTCGTAAGCCGAGTGCTCTAACCGCTGAGCTAACAGGACGCCACTTTTCCACGCGAGGTATACGGGCGACTGTCGAAACGCGCGTCGCAAACGGACCGAGCGAAACCGTCTCACTCTTCTGCCTTTTGACTCCTAGCGCTTCGACAATGGAACGGCCGCCCAGCGTGCCGCACACGGGGGAGGATGACGCCTCCTGCGGCGGCGACACTGGATCGCCGGTCGCCGAAAAGACCCAAAGGCCGCGCTCGCCCCACGGGGAGGCCTACGTGTGCACGCTGAGCCCCGAGCTGGTCGCCAAAGCACAAAAGGAGCTGCAGGAGAAACCGGAGTGGCGGCTGAGGGACGTGCAAGCCCTCAGGGATATGATCTTCAAGGAGCAGCCCGGCCTGAAGACCAGTTTGGACGACGCCTTCCTCCTGCGTTTCCTCCGAGCGCGCAAGTTCGACTACGACAGGGCGCTGAAGCTGCTGGTGAACTACCACGGCAGCCAGAGGGTGTGGCCCGAGGTCTTTGACAACCTGAGGCCGACTGCGATCAAACACGTCCTCGACTCCGGCTTCCTTACTGTTCTTCCTCAGGGTGACCCGCTGGGCCGTCCCATCTTGGTAATCCGCCCAGGTAAGCTCCCGGCTCTGCCGAGGGCCCTTTTTGATTTTTTTTTTACTGCCAAAGTACAAATATCGGAGCGTTTGGAAATGACGCGGCTCCCTGGCCGTCCAGCGCCTTCAGGGATGTCCTCCTGACGTGAAAGGCGCTGTACAAGAGTAAGCTGTCGATGTTGTCGTTATATTTAGCCACGAGATTAGTAATGCTCTGGCCTTGGAAGTGATCTTCATCTGCGATACACTCCTGAATGTCACTCATATATACGTGATATAGAACAAGGCCTAACAACTTGAAACACTTGCGTATTTGGCTTTGATATATAGTTCATTGCAAATATTTCGGATTCACCAAATGCTGAATTGTGGAGCTCCTGTAGCTCAGTGGTTAGAGCACCCACTTTACAAGCACGAGACCTGTGTTCGAATCCAGGGCGAAACCTTGGGCAAATTTCCTTACTCCACACACCTAATAATAATCCGTCCAAAAAAAATAAATAAAATTGGTCTTTTAAATCCACAGCTGTTTGTGGGACACTGCTGTGCGCAATTGGCTACCACATTTCACCCACAAATGTACAGTCAATTCACTCTACAGTATATTCTGTGAAGCGCTTTGAGACGTTGACAAGATGTGAAAAGCGCTATATCAAATGCAAGGATTATTATTTATTATTATCATTCTTATATAATTGCAAATCACAAAGCAGCAAAAGAGGCTGCCCAACTCACTGTCCACTTTGTAACGCTCTAGGAATCTGGAAGCCTTCGGAATATCCCATCACTGATGGTATCCGTGCCATTTATGTAACATTAGAGAAACTTGTGCGGACGGAGGACAATCAAGTGAATGGAACTGTGATCCTTGCAGACTACAGTGGGGTGAGCTTGTCCCAGGCAACTCACCTTGGGCCTTTTATGGCCAAAAAGTTGATTGGAATTCTTCAGGTAAATGCAAAATTTCACTTGATGTTTTCAGGGCTGTGATACATCTGTTGGTGTTTAGTATTCGACAAAGAGAAAAGACTGAAACTGTTATCCCTCATCCATAGATTCCCCTCTGATGATTTACTGGACGTGTCTAAATTATCCATATGTTTTATAACCTTTTTTCTTAGAAAAAAATATAGATTCTGCTCAAGAAGATTCAATAATTTGAGACGCTTGCACAGTTTCCAACAAAGACTATCACTATTAAAGAGACATTCCTATTGAGTCTAGTTCTAAATGATAGTAATTTATATTGGAGTTTTAATATAAGGGTTAATATTTTATTAATATATCTATTTTGCACAAGTATGTACGTTATTTTATAATTGTATTCTCTTCACAGGATGGATTTCCAATGAGAATAAAAACAGTCAATGTAATAAACGAACCCATAATCTTCAAGGGCATTTTTGCCATCATCAAACCGTTTCTGAAGGAGAAGATGTCAGAAAGGGTGAGCAATTTCAATACACCATTCAATAAATCATACTTTAAATACAGTACTTGTTTCTGGTCCCTATGTAGCTAAAGTACTTTATAACTTATATTTTTATTATTATTTTTATACCTATTATTTCACTTTGGTTCACAGCTATAATTTTCCTCTTTGGACTCCACCAACTAACACTGTTCTGCTCTTGGTGATCATATTAGTCAGTAAGACAATGTTGAATGAACACAGGTTAGGGAATTCTCAATTCGTATCTGAAAAGCAATTTCTCCTTTTTCACTCACCTGGATATGTGTGTTCAGTGTCTAACACTGACACGCTGGCAGTATCTCTGTGTCCTCTATGGAACAAGTAGTCCCAGGTAAAATATTAGAATTAATTCCTGCTTCCAATTGTGCAAGGATTATTTGTATTTCCACTCTGTGTGCAACCAATGCATTTTTCGCTGAAGATTATTCCTGATGTCTTTCTCTCCCTGAAATATTTTCCAAAATAAATTCACAAAATATTTTGCCAACCAATCAAAGATATGGGAACTATTTTAAGTCTCACAGATATCACAGGAGTTTGCGTTTACCCTCTTTTTTTCTTTTAGTTCGTCCTTCACGGCTCTGATTTGAGCTCCCTTCACAGGAACTTGCCACCCAGCATCCTTCCCGAGGAGTACGGGGGCACGATAGGCAAACTCGACACGGCAGCCTGGACTGAGACGCTGTTGGCGTTCGAAGAGGAGTTTCTAGCGGAGTTTAACCACACACTTTCACCGAGGGATGAGACGCCGGTGAAGCTCGAGATTGGGGAAAATGTTCAAGCAGGTCAAGCGTGCGATGAGGCTTTTAGAGCAGGGAGATCACAGTTGTACTACTGCTATTAATATTACGGTTATTTGCAAAAAAAAAGGGAATCCTTGGTGCCAGTTATCTATTTGACCTAAGCAAAGTGTGACTACTTTAAAGTAGGTGGTGGTATCTCAAAATGTTACGAAAGCTGTACAACTGAATGTTTCTGTGTGTGTGTGTGTGTGGGAGGGGGGGGGGGGGTTTGAGGCAGAGTTTCCAGTTTACATATTTGGGGACGTGTTAATACGCCCGACCTGCCAGCCGTTTGGCGTTGGTGGCAGCCAACACAAGCAATTCTGCAGTTTCTACATCAAATATTATCCTACACTGTTTCAGAAAACATCCAATTCTGTTTTTTTTTGTAAAATGTCTGCCTAGGCAAAAATCGCACAAATTGTAGCAGAGCTGTGACACAGCTCTTTCGCAACAATTGCTGTGTCACTTCCAAGTCATCAGTAAACATCAAAACACACCAGGTTTACCTCAACTGTTTTGGCAATAGGTTAAATGACCACTTCTATTTTATCATGAACTCTCTCTCCAGTATTGAACTTTTAAACAGGTATTAAATAAAGCTTTATTCCCTCTCCTCCCCCAATGAAAATTAACCCTCATCAGTGTTTTCATTTGGCACGAGGAACACAAGCCTCTCTAATCTCTTTGAATATTTGGGGAAACATGTTAAAGGATGTTTTATTATTTTTCGCTACTAATGAGGGAACCTTTAGCAAAATATCACCCACAGTATTACATTGTAGCTGGGACTAAACAGTGGTGTATTTATAAAGGTGGGAACAATCATATGTACTAATGCTATAGAAAATAGTAGAAATCAGGGTTAGTTATAAAATGTAACTTAACCAACATCTTTATACAACTGTCTCATTTCTAGTGATGAAATGTTTAAAGCCGGGAGATAAAAGAGTTCTCGTCAATGTAATTAAATTGATTGCCTAGTCCCTAATGTAAGGCAAGAGAGCAAAAGGGCCGATTCCCAGTGTCAGTGGGATGAGCGATGAAGAATGATTCAATAAGAGGTGTTTACAGTGCGGATGTAAGAGACACACGTGAGCAACATATAAACCAAGGCAGCAGAAGAGGGCTCAAGTTCAGGGTTGCAGAGAATAGCTTTTGTACAGACGCCAGAGAAGTGAGCAGCTGGAATGTGTTACCAAGAATGATTGCAGAGGGTGGGAGATTGTGCCACTTTAATAAACAGTTTGATTAAATAGGAAGACAAAATATGTACTGGGGGAAGAATAAGATGGAACAGGCTGAAGGGGAGCTTAGTTTATGAACATGTGAGGAGGACTGTCAATGTCTCATCAATGTAGACAGCTCATCAGCAACGTGGTAAATTGTGCACCTTATGAAAGGTCTACTCATCCTTTCATTGTTAGCCGCAGTCATTTTACATTTCAATGCCAAATTTTCATTGCCAAACTGAACAACTTTGCACTAACTGAATCGCTTTCGGAATAAACCTCTTAACCGTCCCGAGGAAAATATATGAAGTCTAAAAATAGTGAGAGAATCAAAACTTCTTTTGCACCTGAAGTTTGTGCTTGCGGGTATGGTGTGACTCCCAGAGTAGAAAAGAATTGTGGGTTATCCAGTGTTAAACAAGAAACCTGCATAATGAGGCTGCCCAATTAACACCTTAATTCATTGATCAATTTGCCTCTAGATAGTTTTATATAAGTAATTAAGTTTTCAGTCTACTGTATTTACTTTGTGCCAGCTCACTATCCCAGAAAGGTCAGATAATCACACTTTATATCCAACCGAAGGACAGTCCAATAACAATTTACTGAGCAGATATTTTTATATACCATTACAAATATACATTTATTGCTTAAATCACATTGCACATAAAGTACCAGTGTTTTTCTACTGTACAGCCCTGTTTTATTTATTGTAAATAGGCAGGGTTCTTTTTAAAGTATGAGTATCTGCCGCATATAATATATAGTACTACATTTTGTGGGTGTAAGAAACAAATCATGTTTTATAGGGGGGGGTAAGGAGGCGTGGGTTACTGTTTAGCCAATTGTTATGAATGGAAGGTCTTTGTTTTTAAAATGCATCAATGTTTTATGAGCAATACATCATAGTCTGTCTATTGTCCACTGAATAGGGAAAAATAAATATTAAAATCCATTTCTTTTGGTGTTTCTTCCAAGTCAAATATCACCAAGGAAATTTTTTTTTTAAAAGACTGGCTAGAATCACCAAGAAAACATTGTATTTTGTTGTGATCAGCAGTGGGGGCGGGGGTTCATTAAAATAACATGTTTTCTATGGGAACACACAATTTATAATGTTCTGTAGTTAACACGTAATTTAACTGTAAATATTTTGGGATGGGTTAGGAATTGTACATTTGACCAGAAGTTCCTATTTTTAAACAAAACACAACTTTGTTACCTACATTAGTTGATTTCATGTGGAGCACGCCAACTAATGTAAAATGCACTAATAAAATCCAAGTTTATTTTATTTTTCAAGTTAATGATCGTAATAAAATATTTCTGTGAAGATTCAAAATTTGAATATGAAAGCAAAACAAAATGATTTTTTTGTTCAGCAGTTTCTTTTTTAAAAAAAGTCACCCAGATATACTACCTGAAGTACCTTTTCTTGGATTATGTATAAAAATCAGGTAAACCAGGCATAGGTCTATATGAATTAAATCGATAAGATCATATCTCTTTGGACCTTTAAGGCAACATAGTGAATCTTTAACTGACAGACAAAACTAATGTAAAACAGTACTCTTCCAAAAGCTGGAAACATTTTGCAATTCTCACTCCCCAACAAAAATATCCAGCCAAATCGGTATCCTCTGTTCACATAGATGCTCCACTTCAAGAATCTTGGCAAGAAAATCCGATGTGTTTTTCATGACAATAACAAAACTGCCCCAGTTTCATTCGAAATTGAAACTACAGTAATGCAATTTGACATTTTAGTTTACTTTTAATAACAGATCAATCTTTTAAAGAAACACAATAAACATGGTCTTTCAACAGGTGAATGAATGATCGTCACAATAGCTGGTACACATTTTCCTGGCCGAACTCAAGAGCATTGTATTGAAAGAGCCTTTTTAGTTTCAATTTTGTAAAGTAAAATGGTAAAAAAATAATTCACAATTAGCTTGTTTTATTTCTCCAGTGCTTTATTAATAAAAGTGTTAAATGTTGAATGCAACTTTGATTTGGCATATAAATTAACATTCATCCGCCAAGTACATCTTTCAATTTTCTCCTTAACCCTCTAAAAAAAAGACAATATTCTTTTGAATTAAGCATCATTTGCAACATGCATTCAGCCCATTTCCACTCCAATCAGTCACCATCATACAAGACAACTTTTGTTAAGTAGGTGTTCATTTCTCAAACCTTAAAAAATATAGTGACATGTATATCAAATACAGCACCAAGACAGTTTATGCAGGCACAAAAATAAAGAGCACAAATGACTTAAAAGCAATAGCCATTAGGCAGAAGTGATCTTAGTCATGAAAAGAGCAAAGCTATATTCTGTAAACCAGCATCATGTATAACGTATAGAAACGCATAGCTACAAAGTCTGTTGATCACCACTGTTACACAATCTGCAATGCACAACCTCAACAAAAAAAAACTTGAAATTTTGCTCTCCCTTCTGACCCTTTTCATTAAAATGCAAAACAAGTGCATTTACCCTATCTCTGCATGCATCGATAGGGCTGAAAAACGTACTCTCGCCTGTTGTAACACAGTCATTCAGTGCAATAGGCCCCTTAAATTTGCAAAACAAAAACAACTTTTTTAAAATATAAATCAAACTTATAGAATTGGTTTCACGTTAAGATAAAATAATTTGGTTTGCTTTGTGACAGACAGCCAATGCTTGAACAACGAGACAGTATTTTAGTCAAATTCACGGTTGGTGAGTACAAGCGGTGCTACCAATGTCCAGACATACAACAGCAGACAAACCCAACTGGAGGTGATTTTCACCCACACTGCGGGCCACTTGCTTGTCATGGTCTTAAAATCAGCATCTGGGCTGTAAAGAGAGAAAACATAGTCCATTACTCTTAAAATGTTGCCCTCGAGTCGCTTCCCCTTCTCCGTCATCAAGATCTAAATTAAATGCTGTGTACTTTTATTATGCTGTTATCATGTTCGATAAACCAATACAATCGAATTAGCGACATTAAATGTAACCTCTCTTAAAAAAAAACTCCCCACACACACAAACACAAGTAAACAGTTTTCCCTGAATGCAGTTACTTGCCTGTACCAGTTGGTCAACGTCATCATGATATAGAGTGAAGCCAAGAAAAGCATGAAATGGAAGAAGGCGTAGCTGTACTGAACTGCATCCTGCTCATTGTCCCGAACCCTTCGTACTCCATTTCCATCGTTCATATCTGTAGCACTTCCAGCAAACGAGTCGTCCAGCATAACAGCTTCACTTCTCGAGAACGTTAGCTTGTTTACCTGGCTGTTGTTGGAGGAACGAATACTGCAAATACAAACACAAACAATGCGTTATTGTAGACAACCTTGGCCCTCAAAGGCAACATTAGTCAAACTATTGAATTGATTATGTAATTTAAACTCACCTCGAATACAGCAAACACAGAATGAAGACAACAAGTCCCACAACACTTTCGGCATCCCACCACTGGATTAAGGTTGGTGGAGGCGGAGTTCCATGCATTGTTAATACACTTGTATTGCCTGGACTCAATGTTGGTGATGCTTGCATGTGGATAAGGCTCAGCAAGCTAGGGTTACACATTCGAACTGAAAAATACCAGATACGAGTTTAACACATTGTTAGGTTTTGAACTACAAATCACTTATTTTACATCCAACTAATTATCTGCTATGGGTTTGCAATTACACATGCTGAAAGATACAACACAAGGAGATTTCCATCCCGAAACAGATCAACTTCAAGATCCTCACACTCGCGTTCAAGTACACTCACTTGCTGGCACCCCCACTATCTCTCCGACCTACTCACTCCTCAATCCATCACCCGGCGCCTCCACTTGACTGGCACCAGTCTCCTGCTCGTCCCTCAAATCAGAGGTCATGCTTTCAGCCACTCTGCCCCAAAACTCTGGCACACTCTCTTCAATCCCCTGGCCTAGGCCCCTCTTTCCCCCACTTTTAAGTCCAGCCCGAAAACCTTCCTCTTTGAACACACTTAAGGCCGCCTTCCACCAACCTCCCCTGGCTCATTAGTCAGGCTCCGCCAGTGTTGAGTGCTACAAGACATAACCTAGCATGGAGGGCCCTATATAAGTGCAAGTTTTTGTTATTATAAAAGTAGTCTGACTTGTATAGGTAGAATTCTGCCAATCTGTCTAAACTAGATTGTGGAATTGAGGGAGGTTTCCTCTGTAAACTGAAATGCTATCTGAGACTGCATGAAAATCTCATTACAAAGGTCACATCACCATGGTTGCTACAAAGAACAGGAAGATAATAATCATTACCATTGTCTGATCATAAAAACCTCTAAACAAAGATATTTACAAATAAAACTCTAACTACTAATGCCCATCTTGTGTGGCTGTACCAGGCAAAGGTAATTAAGCTTCAGTTGGCCTTACAAAGAACAACAAAATTACATTTGTATAGCGCCTTTCGCGTCGAGAGGATGTCCCAAGGCATTGGAACTAGAGATTGTGCAGCAGAGAAACAAGCTATTGAAAACAAGTCTGTGCTGGTGTTTATGTGAGCCTCTATCCCACCTAATCCCGTCTCCCACACTCTGTCTTTTCCCTCCTCCCCGCAAGCACTTAACCAGTTTCTGCTTGTGTGAAGTGCTCAGCTGAAATACCAGTTGACATTCAAAACGATGAAAAACAGTCAACATGTGAAAATAAACCGTGCTTTATCCTCACCAAACATGAGTAACAGTAATGCCAAGTACAAGGAGAAGACTCGAGAATAAACAAGGGCTTCTGTTTACCGGGTTCATTTGACATCCCAGACCATGTGAGAAACATGGTGTAGAGGGTGATGATTGAAGATTGAAGGAGACCAGAGAGAGGTTGTACTTCCTGCAAAGTAACAGTTTAATCGGATTACCATTTAAAAAAAAATGTTTTCACTTGTCCAAGCTAATCTTGGACCAGAAAGAAATTCTGAAGTAAAATCATCTAGTGGACAAGGGAAATTATTTCCCCCCCCCCCCCCCCCCCCCCGCCCACCACAAAAGAGTTTTTAAAAAATACATGGTTAATAAAAACAATCCTTGCATTTGCTATAACTCCTGATCATATCTACTTCACATTATGTACCGTAAAGTGGTCTTTTTTACTGAACTGTGGACGCAATTTAAATTATGTTGGAATGAAATTCATTGTGCAATTG
This sequence comes from Hydrolagus colliei, assembly GCA_035084275.1. Classification (NCBI taxonomy): domain Eukaryota; kingdom Metazoa; phylum Chordata; class Chondrichthyes; order Chimaeriformes; family Chimaeridae; genus Hydrolagus; species Hydrolagus colliei. Next base: position 2,822,066 of record CM068759.1, read on the forward strand.
CTTTCCTGCCAATCTGAAGAGATTGCCCATAAAATAGGCCCCCATCTAATTCTGAGTTGAGTCATCTCTGCTTACCCGGGAGACAAGGAGTAAAGAGTAAATCAGTTAGTCGATATCTGTGCCTCTTAAGAAGCAGAACAGAATAACAACAACAAAATTACATTTATAGAGCGCCTTTCGTCTCAAGGCGCTGAAAGAATACTCTGAGAAGCTTTGGAATGGAACTACCTGCCTACCCACTACATGACTATGTGAGAAAAGTGGAAATGCTCACCTGTACTTTTGGAAGAATAGATATAACAGACACAATAATGCAAAGGATCATGTTGAAACTAATGAAAAACTTGTTCTTGGTGCAAGCTTCAGGCTTGGTGTAGAAAAGGTAGAAAAGCACTACTGCTATGAAAGACAAGGCATAAAACAGACCAGTAGTGATGGCCAAGGCTGCAAAAAGAAAGGGAAAAATCTAATTATATTGGATCCAAAATACAATTCTAATAATTTAAGGATCTAAATGTTAATTTTAATAATAAAAACAATTTTGGACATCATGCCTTCACTCGATCGGAATAAGCAACCACAATTTTTTTCAGGAAGCTAAACATATTACTTTGAAGCCCCTTTAAAATATTACTTAGTTGATAATGGTTGATCAAAATTCTCAAGTTTACTAATTAATGCTGAAAACAAGAGACACCGAAAACATCTTGCTTGCAGTTTGGCTGAATTCTAGAAACCCCTAAATTTCTGTCCTGCTTTTCTCCCCTCCAGAGCCTTGCTACGTCCTCCTGACTTGAAAGGCGCTTAAACTGATGTAATTTTGTTGTTGTCTCCAACTCCAGAAACCCCCAATTTCTTCAATTAGCACATTGTTTAGGTCGCAGCAGGGTTAGACCAATAATTCAGCGTTTGTTTTGCAAAGACAGCCAAAAAAAACACGAGAACAAAATTACTAATGGATAGAGGGATTAAGGGAAATGGGGATAAGACGAGCAGATGGAGTGAGATTAAAAGATCCGCCATGATTTTACTGAATGGCGGCGCAGCCCGACGGGCCGAACGGCCTACTCCCGCTCCTAATTCCTATGTAACAGTGTACATATTTCAGCAGTTTTCTAAAGTGGATGTCAACCATATTGATACTCACCTGCATACCAGAATCTAGAATTCCCTTCCTCCATTTTTCCCACCCAGGACGCAGTCCAAGAATGAGCAAAGTCAACCAGCAACACCAGCTGGATTAATATGAAGAAGAAAGCACCAGCTGCACCGATGGCAAACAAAGCTGAAAACAAAAAACACATTTATGTCAAGCATTACTTAACGTTTTTTTTTAAAAAAAGTGGTGGAGAATCTAATCTGCCCACTAGTTTCACATCTGATAATAATATGGTCACTCAATCCATGATTGTTTGTGGGACACCACAGTGCACAATTGGCAGCCGCGTTTTGCCCACTAAATACAGTCAGTCCACTTTACAGTGCATTCCGTGAAGTGCCGTGAGACGTACCTCAGCAGTGTGATAAGGCGCTATATCAAATGCCAGGATTATTATCATCAGCAGCAAACAATAGTCTATAAAATTAGAGCTGTCATAACATTATATTTGAAGTAAAACGGTGAAACAAACATTTGCAATCTTTCGCTACAACAAATTACCTCGGGTGAACGGTCCTTCAGGGATGTAAAAGGCTCCTACAATAAGGCCTATGATGGCAGCTATTTTGAAGAACCAGAATCTGTCCAAAACAAAAGCAACAGTTAAAACTTTTGTTTTAAACATAGAAAGGAAAAAAGCACACATACAAAGCTCACTTTGATTATTGAGATTAAATGAAAGGACATACCATAGGTTGTGTAACAGATTCAGGAGGAGATCACCAATTGGTTGAGTAATAATTCAAAGCTTATTTAAGCAATCAATGCAAAATAGACAATGCAATGCAAGTTAGCCTAACTTAATCTTCAAACTGATACAGTGAAATTGACATTAACCAATTCCACTGGGAAGCAAGTTAATTCTCTTTGATCTCTGCTGCCCACGCTTCAGTTTTTGTTCCCAATCCATATGTTTATGTACCCCCACTTGGCACACAATCTACACTATTATGCAAAAAAGCAACCCTTTCCCTTTATAAGTTTACAATTTTCTTTGAGATTCTAGCATCCTTGGTTTAGCCATCTGGTCAGCCGACCATTGCTATCTCATAATATGTAACGTTTTTCACTCCCTTTGTCCTTGAGACTCCAGCATTTCTTGTTAATTCTTACTCAGTAGTCATTCATCCCCCTGTTTCTAATACTTTAGATAACCTTACAGATGGTACAGATAAAATGCACAAACAAAATCAACATTTTATAGGGATTAAATTGACAATTTAATGCAACCTTAATGTCTCCTTAACTTTTTGAATATGAGCAATCAAAAATAATAAGCAAATTTAGCACCTACCCATTGTGTATTGGAGCTCTGGGGTCTCTGCTGGATTTTACGTTGATAAAAAGCAAAGAAAATATAAAGAAAAACACAGCCATTCCAAAGCAGATTCGATAAACTGACTTGTAACTAACGAGCACGTCACAATTCACAGAGCCATGAATATTTGGGAGTTCAGTGCCAAAGCCACCTTCGCAAAATCCAGGAATCTATTGAAAAACAATGAGGCCCAACATTATGAAACAATTGAACCTAGCAATGGCACACATGCCCAGCTAAAATGTATGAGATATTCCGACTATATTAACCACAACGGTTTTAGAGGAATGGGGCCAGATAATTTGTAACCCATTTTCTGCCATATAATAATGTGAATTTAACAATCCAACTAAATATAAATAGTAATTTCAGAGCAGATATTTTTCACAATATTTATAATGCATTACATAAATCCTACCTTTTTCAGCTGTGTTTCCATTCCAGGTGCCAGCATAATGCAAGCTACAAAAGTGCCCACAAGCAGAATAAATGCGTAGATCAATCTTGTCACTGTGGAATTTCCGGTGTTAGGGCAACAGGTACATAGCAAACAAGGTGCACTGCTGCAGAGACATGGAATCTGGCGAAGGAAGTAATTACAAACATTTGTAATACATGTAATATTTATTATAGTCATTTATTTCATAACTCCTCAGTTTTGAGGAGAGGCTAGGATTATTCTCCTTGGAGCAGAGAAGTTTAAGAGGAGACTTAAACTCAGAACAGTTTTCAAAATTATGAAGGGATTCGATAGGGTGACCAAGGTAAAACTATTTCCACTGGTGGGTGGGTGAGTCGGTAAACCGAGGACACCAAACAGTTTAAAACAGTTGTTAAAAGAGACAGTGAGCTGTTCAGATCTGGAATGCATTGCCTGAAAGGGTGACGAAAGCCAAATCAGTGACAGCTTTTAAGAAAAAAAGTCGATAATTATTTGGGGGGAGGACAGGTTTGCAGGGCTATTGGGAGAGCGCGGGGGAGTGGGATTGATTTGGACTGCTCTTTTCAAAGAGCAAATGGCTTCCTTCTGTGCTGTTCATTCAATTTAATCAACAGAATCAATGCCTGACTTCTGAACAGTATTCCTGGATTTTCTTAATTTCAAGGGCTTTATTCGAGATTAGAAATAGTCCAGTCCAGACTTGGTATCAAAATAGTTCCCAATAAATTTAAAAGAGAGTGAGAACATCTTAACACATAATTTAATACATTACTCCATCAATCAATCAAAACTTACATTTATATAGTGCCTTTCATGTCAAGAGGACATCCCAGTTAGGTAGGGACAAGAGCGGGGGGGGGGGGGGGGGGGGGAGGGGTTGGGGCAGAATGAAGAAGAGTAGGAAAATTGACTGTATATTTGTGGGCGAAACTCGGCAGCCAAATTGCGCACAACAGTGTCCCACAAACAGTCATAGAAGTGGGATTAGGGGAGAAAGATGGCAAGGGGAGGGGGGTCAGGGTAGGGGGAAAGAGAGCAGGAAAGCCGACTGTATATTTATGGGCGAAACGCGGCTGCCAAATTGCGCACAGCAAAATAAATGGGGTTTTCACACTCGCTGATTTTCCACCAACTCAGATCGCACACTCGCTTTATCCCCGGAACCTTCCGTCATTTCATTCCCAAGTATTTGCAAAGTATTTCCATTGGGGGGAAAAGTCCGGACTCTGGAGGGAGGGCTGCGTTTACTCCGTCACATGTTCAGGAAACACACACACACACACACACACACACGGGCCAAACAAACAAAGTCACCGGGTAGAAATGGTTCTGTTAAAAACAACGACGACGACGACAACAACAACAACAACTGGGATTTGCATCGCGCGCGCCCTCCACGTCTCGGAGCGCTCCACGGTAACGGATCCCGGGTGACCAGGCCCGAGGGGCAAGGGTGGGGGGGGGCGGGTTTAGAAAGGTGAACCAAAGGCGCGGTCGAAGAGAAAGGTCTTCAGCTGTCGGGTGGGACCTGAAGGCTGAGGAAAGCGCTTCATGCAGTCAATTCACTTGACGGTATATAGTCCGTGAAACGTTGTGAGGCACAGTCTATTACTATTACACGTATTACTATCGTTATCAGCAGCAGCTCTGCCCTCCTCCTCACCCTCCTCTCCCTCCCTCCCTCCCTGGGAAGAGAAGAGACAACAGACAGGCTTTACTTACGCAGCCAGCCAGGGAGCAGAGACCTAAAGAGGCACCCATAATGATGGCGTCGGTCTCTTTTTCCTCAGAGCGATAACAACAAGGACCAAGCGGGTCTTCTTCTCCGCCTCTCGCCTCTCGCGCGGCGACGCAATCACGTCCCGGCGCCGTCACGTCCTGACGCCACACGTCACGGCGCCGTCACGTCCCTTTTCTCGTGACTTTGTGAGCGGGGGTGGCGACGGCGGGGGGGGAGGCGACGGCGGGGGGGGAGGGGGGGGGTGTAAGACGGGGCAGCCCATCCCTCAGTGCGCAGGCGCCAGGTCCATTTATTAATTTCCCCCCCCCCAACCAAAAATTTTTTTTTGCTTAAAAATTGAATCAAAAAATAATAAATAATGATAATAGTTTTTGAAGCCGGGCTCAAGTGTGAGTCAACAACAGCGACAACAACTTCCATTTATAAAGCGCCCTGACCCCCACGCCTGGATAGCGTCTCAGAGCGCTTCACAGTAACGGATCCCAGGGCCCGATCCTGGGCGGGGTCGGGGGTCGGGGGGGGGTGGGGGAGAAAGGTGACCAGAGGCGCGGTCGTAAAAGAGTAAGGTCTTTAGCCGAGACCTAACACTGAGAAGAGAGAGAGGGTGGGGGGAGGGGGTAGAGGGGAGTGGGGCGGGGGGCTGGGGGGGGGGGAGAGGCTGAAGAGAGTGACGAAGGGAGTTCCAGAGCCTCGGGGCGTAGAGGCTGAAGACACGGCCGCCGAGGGTGGAGCGGAGGATTCGGGGGGACATGGAGGAGGCCGGACCCAGAGGAGAGAAGGCAACGGGAGCTGGTTTGAGGAGAGAGGAGATCAGAGAGGTAGTGGGGGGGGGGGGGGAGAGTGGGGCGGGGGGGGCAAGAGGAGTGGATGGATTTGAAGGCGAAGGTGAGGATCTTGAAGTCGATCCTCTCCGGGACAGGGAGCCAGTGAAGTCTGGCGAGGACTGGGGGGCAATGGCGGGGGGGGGGAGAGAAGTTTGGCGCGGGTGAGAAGTCGGGTGGCAGAGTGTGAGCTGGATGATAAGGATTGCGATGGAGGGGAGACCGGCGAGGAGGGCGTTTGAGTCGTCCAGCCGAGAGGTGACAAAGTTTCTGCGGCTTTTGTGGCCCGAGATATCGCCGGGGACGGGCGACTTGAATCATAGCAACTCGATCTCCTGCTTATTGCCATGAAATAAAATCTTTCCTACTATGGAAATGTCAATATCATTTCTGCTAAGCTCCGCGAGACGTCTCAACAACTTGATAAGACGCTATATCAAATGCAAGGGTTGTTATTATTGTTCATTTATATATAATAACAACTGGCATTCACGCAGGGTAGAGTCCCGAAGCACTTGATATGAATAATATATGGATATGTTGTCAATATGATTGATTCATTAAATTAATATCAATAATATTTTTGTAATTGATAGTCTGGTGCATAATCTACATTACATATTTTAGTAAGTAATATTCGTATGCTATATGATAATGTAACCATTTCTGATTGTTTCAATAACATTGCAAGAAGTCATTGCTTTGCCCAGTTCAAATTGCTTTTGTATCACCTAAAATAGTGTTTATTGCACCCTTTCTTTTGCTTGTCTGACTACGAACGTGGCATCCTAGGTTGGAGAGATTTAGTATAGTGCAACCTTCATCTAATCGAACAGCATTTAAACAAAGAGCACGAGTTTCCGTGATTTTTGCAAATCAAAAGAGGAGTATTCTACTTCCCTGTTGTTAAAAAGCATGGAAATAATAATCATAATGATCCTTGCATTTGATATTGCGCTTTTCACATCTTCGAGACGTCTCAAAGCGCTTCACAGAATATGCTGTAAAATGAATTGACTGTATTTTTGTGGGTCAGTCAGTCGCCACAGCAACCGCTAACAGTCGTGGATTGAGTGAGCAAATTCGTATCGTTTGTTTTTTCTTCTTGAGGGACAGTATCAGATAAATGCGAAATAAATAACTCTGTACAAAATCGTCCCATCTGAAATACTGCACCATTCCACAAGGTGTCAGTTTCTCCTGCGAATAGTCAAGCCATTCATTCAAATGCAACCTTCAGCAAATGTAGAATTACGATTTGAGAATTGCAATGATTACGATTATTTAAATGTTTATAAAAGTTGCAATCTTGGTTAAGTTTGAGGTTCTTTTTGGGGGGTGCAGGTGGTTTGTTATCGTGATACTATACATAATAATTGATGGATAGAATTTGGAGTAAATGTTTACTCAATATTCCTGCAATATTATTTAACCACCAGCAGATATGAAACTTTGTATTGAGTATCAGATATCTCCATACTAAAGAGGGTGTCTGTGTGGGTGTCTCTGTTTCTCTGAGTGTGTGTGTGTCTCTGTAGATGTGTGCCTGTATTTGTCGCTGTGGGTTTGTGTGTGTGTGTATATGAGTCTCTATGTGTCTGTGTGCTCGTGTGTGTATGTGTCTCTGTGTTTGCATGTATGTATGTATGAGTCTGTGTGTGTGTGTTTGTGTGTGTATGTATATATACATATATATATATACACATGAGTCTCTGTGTATAGAGAAGGCTCTGGAACTCCCTTCCTCGCTCCCTTCGCCTCGCCCCCCCCCTCTCTTCCCAGTTTCAGGTCCCAGCTAAAGACCTTTCTCTTCGACCGCGCCTTTGGTCACCTTTCTACCTCCTGCCCCTGGCTCGGTCCCAGGATCCGTTACTGTGAAGCGCTCTGAGACGCCATCCGGCGCGGAGGACACTATATAAATCAAAGTTGCTGTAGGTATGAATGTATGTATATGTATGTATGTATGTATGAGTCTGTGTGTGTGTGTATGTGTTTATTTGTGTGTGGCTGGCCTCCTCCTGTACAACAAAGCATTATAGGAGGTTCCTGAAATCCATTGGTTTGTGTTTGTTTGCAGTGTGTGTGTGTGTGTGTTGGTTTGTGCTGATGCTCAGAGAGAGAGAGAGAGAGAATCAGTATCACGTCCTGTTGATTGGTGGGAGTTGGATTGGTGTATGTGTGTTTGGGGGGAGAGTTTGGGTTTCTGTCTCTTCCCTGTGAAAAACAATTACACAGCTCTCAGACCTTCAGACAGACCCACGCCTAGAGAACCATCCTACACAGACCATGTAATAATCATTCTGTCTTGACACTTGGGCTGATTGTTTTCTGGAACTCAACTTGACTCGGCGGTATGTAATCTCCACAAAAGTTTATTTTATACTTCTGAGTCAGGAGTGAAAGTTGGTGGTTGGGTGGGTGGGTGGTGTGTTGGGGGTGTTGAGGAGATTGGGTTGGTTGATTGGGGAGGGTGACCTTTTTAGTTCCTCTGCCTGGCTAAAAGCTAAAGTTTCTATTGCAATTCTGCTGCATCACTCATGCAGAGCCAAGTTATTGGAGTTTTGTTTTTTGCAAGGCAACTTTACAGAGAGAAAATGTCTGTTAAGACTCACACCCACCCACACACACACACACCCACCCACCATTGCTTTTCCCCCTTCAGTTATTAAGCTGCTGTTTACTTGTCCTGATACTTTCGTTTTGCCTGAAGAACATTGGTTTTCTTGTGTGCAGGCATCATTGTTACTGCTGTGCAACTAACATTGTTAGAAAAGTAAGTCTAAAACCCTTTTGGAGGCGTTTGCATTGTTGTTTTTTCTTCCATTCACCTCCCCACCCACACACACACACACCCTGTTAAACACACAATTTGTGGAGTCCTGTAGCTCAGTGGTTAGAGCATTCGCCTTACAAGCAAGAGACCTGGGTTTGGTTCCCCGCTGGGCGAAACCTTGAGCAATTGTTTTGGGTGTTTTCAGTAATAAATTGGTCATTTCAATCCACGACTGTTTGTGGGGACGCTGCTGTGCGCAATTGGCTGCCGGGTTTCGCCCACAGATACACAAGTCAGTTCACTTTACGGTTTATTCTGTGAAGCGCTTTGAGCGGTGTAGAAAATGTGAAAAGCGCTATATCAAATGCAAGGATTATTATTATTATTATTAGTTTGCTGCCTGTCAATGTTCTACTGCTGTTTTATTTTACCCCACCTTTAATCCCCAATCACCCCCAATTCGATTATCGAGGTCTGTTTCACTGAAACATCGCCCTGGTCCAGAATCAGAACCAAAAATCCACTTGTTACAAATCCACTTCTCTGTAATTGTCCAAATATAGTCTAGATTAATTTCTTCTCACAAGTCTTGTTTCCCCCCCTTGTTTCCTGTGGTTATTGAGATTTGAGAAGACTTTAGAAGTTCTCATCTGCCCACATTTCCTGAAAATTTTCTTAGTGATTAAAGCGCCTAAACGTTGTTGTACCGGTGTGTTTACCATTACGATAGAGATTAAGGATTGGTCACAGAGATCCTCAGTACTGTAATAGGGTATGTCTTGTCTGTCCAGACAGCTGCAGTATTCTCTCCGAAGGTATCAGTTTGTCTGGAAATGAGGACACTAGAAGTCATCTAATGTAAACGTCATATCTTATATTATTAAGCCTCAATGGCCTACCAAGTAAAACATGTTAGTTGTTCTCAACTGGGACTCTTATAATTTACTTTGTGTAAATCAGCCACAGTTACTATCGTGCTATCCTATCCATTGATCCATTGTAGGTGGAGGTGTGTTAAGTATGAATAAGACCTCTCTTGTTCCTCCAAAACCGTCAGTCAAAACAACTTGCTCGAACCTCACACGTCAATAGTGCTTGCTTGGCTGAATTAGATGGTAATTGACACATTGGCACTTCTCTAAACACTCATATAAAGGAGGGGAAAGAAAGGCAAAGCATTCTGCAAAGAGGGGAGAGTATTGATGCTTTTAAGTAGAGTGCAGGAAATGATCACAGCAGGAGCAGTCAACAAAATAGTCCTAGAAAGATGTCCAATTAGGATGTTTTATGGCTCCCACTTGTATTTCCTATGGTAACTAACATTAAATGTAGTACATGATGCCGTAATAATTGCTTTTAATAATCTAACCATCCCACAAAAGTGGCTGATGCTGAGTTTAATAGTTCCTATACCAAAAAAAGGATGTTTATTAGCAAGAGAACAATTGGGATACATTTTGCTGGTCCTGGATTAAGCTTGTAAATGCTGCATTATGATATCAGAACATTTTAGGGTTGGTGAATGAAACAAAGATTTGGGAAGTGAAACTGCTATCGCCAGCAAAGGATGCATCCTGTTTTGGTTAAATCAGACATAGTGACCTTAATGGATGGTAGATTGCTGCTATCTGGAATTCAATTTAATCTGGGCTGCTGAATGATTTTAAAACTGAGGTGTTTTCCTCTCGAGTACAACAGATGTGATGGTTTTAGAGAAATGACGGAACTGAACATGCCTCTTACTCTCTAGGCCACAATAGGATGGTGCTTCAAGGTTGGTTTGTTGTGGTGTAAATCTAATCCTTGCATTTGCTGTGAATTGTTATGTATCCCAACAGGAAACAAACAGTCAATTTTTTTTCTCTCTTTCAGAAGTAACTCACCAGTGAATTCAGTAATGGTTCAGTCAGAGTTGCATCTTTATATTTTGAAGAATTCAGGAACAACAGTGTACTGTATTGTATTTATATTGCAGTTATGTTCTGAGGAATGGTGTCTCGGAGTAGAGGTTTACATAATGAGGATAATTCTTTGCATAACAAGGACAGTGGCTGCTGCGTTCCGCCCACAAATATCCAGTCAATTCACTTCACAGTCTATCCCGTGAAGAGCTCCGAGACGTCTAGAAGACGTGAAAAGAGCCACATCAAATGCAAGGATTATTGTCTTGTGTACAGTATTGTGATGAACAAACATGACAAATCTTAGTTATAACAACAAAACAACACAATTTGATTTATAGAGCGCCTTTCACGTCGGGAGGACGTCCCAAGGCACTGAAAATGCAACCTGGCATCTACTTCGCTATATCAAATGCAAGGATTATTATTATTATTACTTTACAGCGCTACTGTGCAGCATGTTGCTTGGTAGGGATTGCTGTTCAGCTGTAGAAACTGTCCCTCCTCGTGGGTGTGGGTGAGCCGAGTGTCGCTGTTTGTAACCTGCAGTGCCATCCACAGGTAATGCCACGAATAGCAAATTGTGATAAATGCCATCGAAAGTTCACCGTGTGTGTCATGAAGAAAAATTAGCTTCATGTTCTATTCTGAATCTAAAAACTAGAATTGCCCAGGGGCTAAGGCTTGGAGAGGGGGGGTGGTTGTGGAGTGTGCTTTGAGGGTACAGTACTACTGAACTCCAACTAGCTCAACCACACAGTGTGCTAATAAATGGTAATAAAGAATAATAATACTGTAATAAGCCCTGCATTTGATAAAGCACATTGTCACGTTTTCGAGACGCCTCCAAAGCGCTTCACAGGTTACACTGTGAAGTGAATTGCCCATGGATTTTGTGGGAGAAACATTGACAAGACCATTCGGCAAATTTTCTCACTGCTTGCCCAGGTAGGAATGTTGTTGAACAGGGGAATGTGCGTTGCACCTGGCGCTGATCCCAAACCAATCCGATAGCCATTAGTGAGAACTGAGCTTTCTGAAGTGCAGCCTTGAGTTGAGGTGCAGACAGACATTTAAGGTGGACATGCATTCTGTGCATTTGTTTGTGCAATAGAAACTGTTTCAGCTCTTGCAGTACATTAGAGTTAATGTTGGATGTATACACTTACTCTTATGACTCAGGCTACACTCTCTGGTAAGTCACTGGAGGAAAGACCCTATAATTCCAAGCTGTTTCGACTGAATTTCCTGAAATAAAATGTGCAGGGAAAAGCCTTTGACTCCCGAGTTGATGCTGAGTTGATGCACTTTTTTTCTGAAAGAAAACATTCAGATCTGGGGGAGCGAATTATAATTCCGAAAACACAATTTTTTTTTACAAATGAACCTGAAAGTGGTAAGACTCTCACTTTGTTCTTGCATTATATAAATGATTTATTTTGAATTTGGGGGGCCAGATGGCGATGGATGTATTGTTAATGTTTTGAACTCTAGTTTGAGGCCCAGGTTTTACTGGAAGTGGCCCCAGATATCTTCACTGTGCAGCAATAATAATCATTTCATAAGGAATGCAAAATACCAGCAATTATATCCTGTTTTGTTCTGTGGCATGTCCTCCTGATGTGAAAGGCACTATACAAATGGAATTTGTTGTTGGTGTTGCTATGTGCTACATATTGTGAATAGGTTACAGGGAATTCTGTATACAACAACAACAAAATTACATTTATAGAGCGCCTTTCACGTCGGGAGGACGTCCCGTATTTCCTGTACATCACTTTCTTGCAGACCTGTGGTAATAACTTGGTCTTTATAGCCGAGGAATGCGATCAGAAAAAAAAGTTTCAAAAAATGCAGCGTTACATAAAACGCTCTGAATCTGAATAACTTGATGGTGGTGCAGAATAAATGAATCCGCACCCTGCTGGCTACCGTTCTTCAATGTAGAAAACACTATAGCAAGAATAGCCATTCAAGCTGCCTTAAGAAAAAAAACACGAGTTCAGCAGACCTTGGCAACGGTGTGTGGAAGATTTGGGCATTGGTACTGTATAATTCTCAATAGCGTTTTGAACTAAGGCCTGAGCTCTCAGATGGTAATTGACTTTCCCACGAGAAAATGATATCAAAGTAGGCTTTTTGCGGCAGAGGGCCCTTGCCTCTCCGTTAGCATCAATCGATCCGCGTTTAGAAGCATTTCAGCTCTTGCAGTACATTAGCGGTCACGTTGGATGCATTAACACTAATGTACACCCACTCCCGTGAGGTCCCTGTAACTCGGGCTGCACTTTCTGGCAAATCACTGGAGGAAACTCCCTGTCATCCCCACAGCACTCTGATTGACTGCTATTGCATTAAGAGCAGCTGTAATGGGAGCATGCAGTCTGGGAACAGCTTGCTGTCTGAACTGGAGAGAAATGGATGGAAATGTCAAATAATCATTCTGGAATGCACCCAACTTAAACTAGATTGTGGAGATATCATTGGAAGCTGGTTGAGGGGGTGGGTGGGGGAGTGCGGGGATGTGGGGGGGGGGGGGGGGGGGGGCGGCGACGAGGGGGTGAGGACTCAGGAATGTTGATAATACGAATCAGCTGCTGCTTAATGGTGAATTGAATCTAAATTATCCGTGACGGTGGCAATGCATTAGATCGGGGTCGGTGGGGAGGGGGAAACTAGGGCTCTAATGTCCAAATACAATAAGGTGTCTCGGTGTCACTTTACGGTATATGCTGTGAAGCACTTTGAGACATCTAGAAGATGTGAAAAGTACTATTAAATGCAAGGATTATGATTATTACTGTATTAAATAATTATTGTTTTCTATCCCGACCAGTGTCTATTCAGCACCTTGGGACGTCCTCCCGCCGTGAAAGGCGCTCTATGAATGTGATTTTGGTGGTGGTGTTTATTTCAATCATACGAGCAAACATTCTGTTTGTCATTCGCTTGCTATCGGGGGACATTATTCCCTCTTCATTCAATTGCAGGTGCTGATGAATGGAAATGTACATGAAATGACGGATGTGGAAAGTTCATACAAGGACTTTGTTTCTTCGGGCCGGACAGGACGCAGGAATGCATTGCCAGACATTATGGCCTCAACTGCAAATGTGGGTACAGGTGACTTAACCACGAGCATGGAAGGCCTCAAGATTAAAACAGGTTTGTGCATTTATTACTAATTATTACTAACAGTCCGGCCGTATGTTTCGAGGGGAACTTGTATTCAAGGCAATGGTGACTGTTTCAGTAATAAGTATGTTGTTGTTGTACCAATGTGCGGCGCCATGGAATGAAGAGCACGGGATTGAGTTCTTTCAGTCCGAGCTTGGTAGTTTCCTGTCCTAGAGAAGGAAAAATTGGGGGAAAAAGCCGCAGCATGCTACCCTGAAGAGACATTTTGGCAGATCTCTAGGTTCAGATTCTCTATAAATCCAATTGACCACCATAATGTAAGATGAAGTTTCGTATTGGCAACTTTCCAAAGTCACTGAACCCTGAACAAGCCTATTTTGCAACACCCTCTGCGTTGGCTAATAAGTTCCCCAAATGACTCAAATTACATCTCGTGGCTCTGCGAGACGAGGAGGCCAGACCCAGTAGAGCAGAGGCAGCGGGTAGTGCTTTGAGGAAAGAAGAGGTTAGAGAGATAGGGGGGGCGCCAAGGAATGGAGGGATTTAATCACTAGAGTGAGGATCTTGAAGTCGATCCGCTCTGTGACAAGGAGCCAGTGGTGTTTGGCAAGGACTGGGTTAATTGGGTACGAGGTTTGGTGGGTGTGAGAATGCAGGCTGCAGAGTTTTGAATGAACTGAATTTTGTGAATAGCGGAGGAAGGGAGACCAACAAGGAGGGCGGGCACAAGAGTAGCAGAGAGTTTAAGGGCAGGTCAGGCTGAGAAGCTGACTGATTTGTGCTATGCCCAGGGTCTGTGTCAACACTCTCTCTTAGAGGCTCTTTCTTCCAACAGACAGTACGGTTTAGGATTAGGGTATATATCAAATTGTAACTACAAATTGTAGCTTGCGGTACACTGGAATGCTGGCACAGGATTGCTGTAGGGGGATTTGGTATTCCTTCCGCCATACAAATCATCAGCTCACATTCTTAACCTTCATTCCTGCTGTATGAAATGCACCAAAAAGAATTAAACCATTATCCATTGCAAAGGATTTTTGTGCTGAATTGGCTACCAGTGCGTTTACAGGCTATCCCGTGTTATTAGATTCCAAATACAACAAATGAAATATTAACCGTGTAACGACAGAATAATACTACCATGAAGTATTGGCATTAACAAATAACACGAATAATAATCCTTGCATTTGATATGGCACCTTACCATATCGTTGAGACATCTCAAAGCTCTTCACTGAATATATTGTGAGGTGCACTAATCGACTGGGTGTTTTGTGGACGAAGCGTGGCAAGACAGTTTTTAGAATCATGATTTTTTTTTAAGGAAAATCAAAACAAGTGCAATGTTTTTGTTATTGATAGGGGAAGCGAGTGGTGGAACAGATACTCAGGTGCCCACTAATCAAACAGAGAGTCCGAGTGAAGACAGTGGGAGCTCGCCCTCCTAGTGAACGCTTGGGACTTCCGTTGAAACATTGGGAACCCTGTGAGTTTCGACACCGAATGCGGGAACCTTTTCACAGCACACACAACGAGGACCTCTTCGGTGCACTCAGCGACTCCTGACGAGAACCATGGAACCCACAACGAGCAACGGGGTGCAAAGAACATTCTCAAGTTTGATTTGCATCAAAGTGACTTTTTTTTTCGCGTGTGTTTTGTTTGCAACACTACGAAATATATCGACACTACCTGATAAAAGAGTAGCCAGGGAAGCAGATGAGGAAATCCGATTTGACGGATGTGAGTGTCCCTATGTACCATTGCATACTTGATCTCTGTTGCACGACAAATGGATTCTAGCCAATCTGCTGCAGAACTTGGGACCAAAATAGTTTCATAATTCCACCTCATACATGACCTAAAATCTCTGAGCAACATGATTTATTGTTTCTATATCTAAAGGGGGTGTGAAAGGTACATATTTCACAAGTGATTTGACAGGATAATTTGCGTCAAATCTCTTGTGCCGTTCAAAGTTTTTCCTACCCCATAATATTTTACTCTAATTTGAAGCACATGCCTTGTGTGTTTTGACTGATTTCGATAGAGTGGAAGAAGTTGGCGCCAGGTAAAACTCGGTGGAAATGATAAAGAAAATAAACAGTTACATCTCAAGCTTTCAAAGTTGTGTTTACGTGAAAAGACTTTGTATTTTCAACATGCTGAAAAGATGGGAGGGGGGGCGGAGAGAGAACCTCCAACCATGTATGAAAACCAATAAACTGCTTGAATCTCAATTCTAAAAAAAACTTTAGTTGCTACCCATTGTCTTCATTGAAAGAATACCTACCTACATTTCAGTATATGTGACCATACCCCATTGGTCAAGGGATTACAAGGGCTTGTTTGTACTTGAAATTTACGAGGTATTTTTTAATGAAACATGTTATATTCAACACAAACTGTAAATTGCTTCAACTAAACTGGGTGTAATTGTGTTATAAGGTCAACGTGCAAATTCACCTGGACTGGGCAAAAAATATTATGCACAATGTTTTTAATGAAATAACAACAACAAAATTACAGTTGAAACCTAATGAAATGTAATGAGATAACTGACTTGATCAACAGGTTGACATTGAAACGTGTTTAAGATGTAATCTCTACAATAGAGGGTTACAAAGTCCAGTTTGAGTCAGTCTTGAGACGTCAATACAGAGTAAGTAATTCATTTGAAATATTGTACCTTAGTAAATAGCTCCATCCTGAATATTAATGGATATGTACAATTAGGCTCAACACAAACACTTACTAAATCTAAAGAGAGCTGAGCATTTGAACCTAATAGAACTTGCAAATTCGACCTTACCGAAATCTGTGCTCTGGCCATAGGTAGGAAGTACGTTCGAGTAACTCAGTACTTCTTTTCACAAGTTGAGATAATGAAATGGTCATATGTAAAATCAACAACATTTAGCACAAAAATCTTTCACAAAAATCCAAACAAATCATGTATAAAACACCCCTCCAATTTTTTTATTTTTTGATAAATGTTGCCCAAATAATTGGGGTTTATTTGTTTGTGTAAAATAAACACAAAACGTTTACCCGTCTTGGGTGAGATTTGCAAACAATTTAATTAAAAGCATTAAAATGACATTGTTTATGTCAAACACAAGTATGACAAATTACATTTGTAAAGCACAGTTCAAGTCAGGAGGACAACTCGAGGTGCTGGGAAGAATAAAAATGTTGCAATCACCAAGATCCCTGGCAAAACCACTACAATTTCCTAGATAGAGCTGTCAGAAAAACAAATTTAAAGCGATAGAATTATGTGTCAAGATTGGTTCATTCTATTTTTTTTAATCTAAAATCAGGCTTGATTTAAAAACAGAATCATATGTGTTTTTAATTCCTCAAATTCTAATGGGCAGGTTTTATCAGCAGCCGTAGGCATCATACAACTTGTTCAAAAGTTCCTCCTTCTCTTTTGCAGGGAGGAAGCAGGATTTGGCAGCATTAATGTTCTGCGGGTAGATGAACAGAAACGACATCAGCCGTCAATTTACATTCGAATACTTTAGAACAAATACAGTCAACACATTTCATAACAAGTAAGGTTTTGCTTTTGAAACACGTTTTAAGTCTACGCCCATTGTTGCTGGAAATGTAGGCAATATACTGGAACGCTTTAATTCTCTCTTTAGTGACATTGAGTTACATGGGATGACATTGTTAAAAGTGGCCTCTAATAGAATTTCCTCTCACCTCCCTCCCCAACCTCCACTATAATTATATTTTCAAGCATTTTATACTCATTTTCTACAACAAATGTTATTTGAATTCTCGCTATTTTACTTTGACCAAAAAGGAATAGAGCGTATCAAATAACATGAATTTTCAATTAAAAATCAGCTTCAGAAACTTGCCATTCTCTTGAATTCCTCTGGTGTGAAAACCATGTACTTTGATGCAATCTGATAATCTTTGTCAATGGTCGATTTAAATATTAGAGGATCGTCAGTACTCAGAGAATAGTTCGCTTTATCTTCTCTAAACCTGTGAAGATATAAATGTCAATATTTTTAAATGTAAGGATGTATGTGTATGTGGCACTCATATTTAGGAAAGCCAAAGGAAACATCATCTGTGACCTTAATAGATCTGCCTTGGGTCAAATCTCTACAGATCTGCCCAGCATCAGTCTTGTTTCTCCTATGTACCCTTGTATGTTATAATAATAAATAATCCTTGCATTCAATAGAACGTCTCAAAGCACTTCACAGAATATACTGTAAGGTGAATTACCTGTATATTTGTGGGCAAAACACGGCAGCCAATTGCGCACAGCAGCGTCCCACAAACAGTCGTGGATTGAGTGACCAAACTATTATTTATTGTTGGATTTTTCTTGTGGAATTATTAGCGGGCATGTGGAGTAAGCCAAAGGTTTCGCTCTGCCGGGAATCAAACCCAGGTCTCTCGCTTGTGCGACGCGAGTTCCCACCAAAGAGGGACCCTCCTGTGTTAGCCTACTTAATGAAGTTAATGAGCATGGATTTTTGTCCAGTTTCTTTGCGACCTCATCAGCATTTATCTTTTGAATTTATTAATTTTTTTAAATCGATAAACAAAATTCACCGTTGTTGGGATTTTGCTAGTTTTTTTTTGATTGTTTTGTTCTAAGTTTGGACAAAAAGCTGATTTAACAAGAACATCATTTCAAAACAAAAGCAACAACTTTCATTGATACGGAGAGGGGGTGGGGGGGCGGGGGGGTGGGTGGTGGCAGGGTCTCGGAACAATTAGCTAGTTCAGCCAGTGAAACCTAATTTCAGCACGCATTGACATATTGTTACTCGTGCTTTGGGGATCCCATGAAGCCAGAAAATTAGACTTACTTTATGATTGGATGTTTTGTAAAATCTGGATCACAGGCTCCGGTCAGGTAGCTAGACCAAGGACAGAACTGCAGAAAAAAATAATAATGTTTCCTAAACGAAGAAGACAAAACAAAGTAGTTCTTCCACAATCACACAAAACCTCTTGGTATTCGAATGCTAAAGAACTAAGCTTCTCGTCAAATTTTTTTTTTTCTTCTTCTCCACAGGCCAAGTACCTACCTCAAAATGCATATTATTCTTCAACAGCTGTTGATAAAGACACGGTTCTTCAATTGTATGATAACCATGTCCAATCCGCTCCGCCTTCAGTACCTCTACTGCCTAAGAGTAAATTTACAAAGATTTTTGAAGGATTGTACAATCTTTGTCAATAAATCTTCCAACAACACAACAACAACAAAATTACATTGATAGAGCGCCTTTCAAGTTGGGAGGACATCCCAAGGGTTCAGTATCAATTAGGGAAAACAACGCAACATTTGTATAATTCTGGCAAACTTGTTTGGTTGGAATATTTTGATGTGAGAACTGAGTTGACCACGTAAATTTCCCTTTCTTTTTTGTGTAAATCAGAGACACCCATCTTAACTTGATTTTTGTTTGCCTGCCTTTCCTTCTGCCACCACAAGGGTACACTTTGCGACCTTTGTAACCGTTTAGAAATTTTCTTATAAAGGCTAGCTGGATTTGAGGTTATGATTTATTAGCAGAACTTTCTTTACCAGAGTTCTGCGCTCTACTATTTCCACAAATCATTAAGTTCTTGGAGGGAATAAAAGCTCAAAACATACAGGTTAAAATAATACTTGTCATACATGATCTCCAGCAAATCATCCAGAACTCTGCAGCCCGTATCCTCTCCTGCACCTAGCTCTGTGACCCTATCACCCCCATCCTCGCCCAACTCCACTGGCTTCCCATCATAAGGAGGACACATATGATTCAAGATCCTGGTCCTCACCTTCAATGCTCTTCATGTCCTTACTACCCACTACCTCTGCAATCTCCTACCAACCTGCCTCCCCACCCTCTGCTCAACGGGCTCCAGCCTGCTTCACATCCTCCACCTCGCCCCCTCTCCTACATTAGCGATTGGCATTCAGCTACTCTATCCCTCTGTCATTCCATCTCGCCCCATCCCACGTCTCCTTCAAGACCCGTCTAAAGACCATTCTCTTTGACAGTGCCTTTGATAACCCTCCATCCCCCTCCTGCCCTCCACCCTCCCCGATCCCCAGCTAGAGTCCAAAACACTGATTGTCCTGTGCCTTGAGGGAGCCAAAGTGTAAGGCCCTGCAAATGTCATTTTGTTGTTGTTGCAATGTATTCAGTCTCACCTCTCTGACAACTGATGGTGGCCCCACTTCCCCTGCATGTACAGTACGATGAATGCCACAGCGGAAAGCTTCCTGTCAAAGTAAAAGCAAACAGGAATATTAATGTCTGCAACAGCAGTCTTCCTTAAGAACCAGAACACAACTAATTGTTCTTCTGTAGGAAGGCTGTGTTCTTCGCTAAAGCCGATCCTTATAGAATTTACCTATAAAGTCTTTCACGTGAATTATACCAATAAAATATGACCGTCTTACAAACTGCAACAAAGAATGTCTGAAGGGTAATAAGAAGGACATTAGTCTACAGATTCAATCACTACATTGGAATCATTTTTTAAAAAATAATTTGGTCACTCAATCCACGACTGTTTGTGGAACACTGCGCAAATGGTTGCTGCGTTTTTGCCCCTAAAATATAGTAATCCTTGCGTTTGATATCAGGCCTTATCACATCTTAAGACGTCTCAAAGCACCGCACAGAATATACTATAAAGCGAGTTGATATTTTGTGGGCGAAAAGAGTCAATCCACTTTATAGTATTATCTGTGAGACATCTCAAAGCACTGCTGAGGAAGTATATCAAATGTTAACATTACATTTTACAGTAAAATATCAAGTACTTTGGTACAGTCCTGTATTAAGATTTGGTGTTGATGTTACAGGGTGTAGGTTTACATAGTAGGAGTGAAAAGAAAAGCCTAGTTTAAATGTCATAGTACTGTATTGGTTTACAGTTCAGCTGCTGGAGATAACATAGTGAACCACAATCAAAAAGTAAATCCATGCCACACACTGAACACTCCAATACTGTACTTGTGATCGAATTATACTATAATCTGCTATGGCTTGTTTCAATCGATTGTGTTTTTTTTCTTCTGTTGAAGGATTTATAGTATTACCTTTCCGGGTTCAATAACTACAGGTCGAATGGTAGCAGCTTGATAATGTACTAATGGTTATCCATGACTGCAAAATGAATTGCGTGCCTTTACGAGAGTAATGGTAGACAAATTAGTGTTACTTATTGCACTTTGACTGGGTCCAGATTGGGTGTGAAACGTTATTAGCTCTGCGCTAAGGATTTTTTTGTTTGCACAGCTGAGATAACACTGGAGAAATCCGAAAGGACACAATTCTATTCCATCACTTCTAGTTAAAGTGTATTGTGATTTAATCCATTAACCAAGAACATAACTTGTCTCTCAATCAGGTCTACTGGTGCTCCCCTGCAATAACAGCCTAGACGACAGCAACTCAAGTCCAGATATAATCTGTGACCTTCAGGTCCACAATTCAGTGCTGCCATTTCAGCGAAGGTGACACCTGACTTGTGCAATGCATTGCCCATACACTAGCACGATGTTGTCACTTTAGTGGGCCTTAATTAGAGCTCTTAATAACAATTATTGGATTGATTGCAGTAACCAATATCGATTTAAAAAGCTCAGCGCTTCTGCGGATGTATTATTTATATGAGCAGCGCTCAGCCTTGGATCCAAAAATGTAACCTATCGTTTTGTATATACACTCTATTGAAGCCCTCCTCCATATCCCAAACATATTTTATTTCAACATCGCAGCAATTTTATTGTGCAGCAATGAAGTTGTTGGCATGGAATCAATCGTTAACTACTGTATCACTGAATTACGTAACATTCCCAATTATAAAAGCCAATCTAATTGTGAACTTAGTCCTTCCAGGCAGAGTAAACCTTGAGAAAGTTTCCTTACTGGACACACCTGATAATAATCAAATCGGTCATTTCAATCCACGACTGTTTGTGGGACGCTGCTGGGCGCAGTTGGCCGCCGCATTTCGCCCACAAATATACAGTCAATTCACTTTACGGTATATTCTGTGACGCTCTTTGAGATGTCTAGAAGACATGAACAGCGCTATATCAAATTCAAGGATTATTATGATCGTTATTATTCTGTAGTTCACTCGCACCTAAATTCATCCACTAACAAGTCAGTACCCACCTCATAGGCCGCTCTGTGTCCTGTTTCGGTGTTCATGTTCAAAGATTCATCCCCCGCCAAGTCAATGCCCACTACTCCATCACAACTATATCTTTTACACAATTCTACGACTTCCTTTGACCACTCTGAAAGCAAAACACAGTCATACCATATTGCCTTTTCCACAGCAACTATATTGGGTTCTGAAACTGACCGTTTAGAAGCAATACCATCAGGATGCTTGAAAACAACAACAAATTGCGCTTACGACAACAGCAAAATTACATGTGTAAAGCGCCTTATTCATCGGGAGGATGTCCCAAGGCGCTGAACAGTTGGGGATCAGGACCCGATTGTGGGGAGGCGGAGGGGGGTGGGGACAGGACATGAGGGATGGTAGCGAGGTAGGAAGACGGCTAAAGGTACGGTCGGAAATGAGGGTCGTGGGAAGGTCCTTGAAGGAGGCAAGGAAGGGAAGGGAAAGGAAAACAAAGGAAATGTGGAATGGAGTTCCAAAGGGTGGGGGCAGAGACGCTAAAAGCCCGGCCGCTGATGGTAGAGCGGGTCAGGAGGGAGACATGGAGCAGGCCAGAGCCTGCTGAACAGAGAGAGCAACCAAGTCGATAAGGAATCATCAGGTCATTTTGAATTGTATCCTCAGAGGAATGGGGAGCCAGTGAAACAGTTTCAAAACCATTTATAAAGCACCACCCCCAAGTTTTTTCTGTCTCTATGTTGGTTTATTTGAATATTTTTAATGAAAGCCGGTAATCTTCTTTATTCCCTTAACAAGGCCACTAGTACTCACAGCTAACAGCAAGTTGAATTTATACAGTTATTTAAGCACTCTCAAGATGTTACCCCCAACCCCACCTCCCTAAGAATGAAAAAAAATTACCTGGCATGTGCCTCATGCAGCAAAGAATAGACCTTACTTTGATGTTAAATTCCTTTTCTCCTTCCTTGAAGCCTTGGTTGACGAGTTGAACCACTCCGTCTGGAGTGAGGTCTCCTCTGTTTATGCAAATGAAAAGTCAAATAAAAACAGATTGGATTCTATATAACATATAGAACACCAGCTAGATTGATCCTACACGCAAGTGGCAATTCTGTTCGAGGTCAGTATATTTGCCAGGTGAGAATATTTTATTATCCACTGGTCAATACCAGTACAGACTACAGTGGATTGAAATGATCAATTTATTTGTTTTTTTTGTGGGATTATTATCAGACGTCCAGCAAGGAAACTTGCTCAAAGTTTCACTCTGCCTGGCAGGACTCTTAAATTCACAATTAGATTGGCTTTTATAATCGGGAATGTTACGAAACTCAGTGACAATATCAGTACAGACAAGCATTTAGTTTACATTAGATACTAAATCAAATGTTCTCATCTGGCAGGGACTGTAAATTATACCGAAATTAGTTTTGCGCATGTCAAAATTGCTAGAAATGCACATATTGTTATAACACATATGAAGGCTTAAAAAAAAGTCTTGACTAGAAAAATGGAGACCTTAAAGCATGTTGATACCAAAATACTTCAACGGCACAATTTCTCAAACACAGAGCATATTTGTATTACTCACTTTTTCTGGTTCCAAGGAATGGGAGTGACTCCAGAGTTGGCCAAAAGATGAGGGCTATACCTAGCTTCAACATAAATAATGCCTTCCTTGGCTTTCATTTCGACAAATTCATAGGCTATTCGTTTCACAGCTTCTTGGCTCCCACTGTGTGCAGAGAAAGATAAACATTGGTCCCTTTCAGCTTGAATAGCATCAGACTTTTATTGTGTCCTCGCAACGCCAAGGATGTAGAATAGTAATAATAATAATCCTTACGTTTATATAGCGCTTTCCACGTCATATCGACGTCTCAAAGCGCTTCACAGAATACAACAATGTCACAAGGTTGGGACCAGAGCGAGGGGGGAAATAAAGATAGGACTTTATTCTAGCAATTTCTACACCCGATTACCAGTCAATTTACTTT
Organism: Hydrolagus colliei; assembly: GCA_035084275.1. Lineage (NCBI taxonomy): Eukaryota > Metazoa > Chordata > Chondrichthyes > Chimaeriformes > Chimaeridae > Hydrolagus > Hydrolagus colliei. The sequence continues at coordinate 2,845,504 of CM068759.1, forward strand.
ATAGTACAGTATATCCTGTGAAGCGCTTTGAGACGTCTAGAAGACATGAAAAGCGCTACATCAAATGCAAGGATTATGATTACAACAACAACTTCGATTTATACAGCGCCCTCCAGCCGGACGGCGTCTCAGAGCGCTTTTATTATCATCTCCCCAAAGTGCCAACATTGCCCACCGATTAACAAATCTTCTTCCGCCACCTTTGAGTTAAAAAAAATGTCTGCGTCAATTATTTATAATTAGTATATTTAGCCCTGAAAGTTCACCACCTTCAATGTAGGTAGCCAAAGGAAATTACTTGCCAACAATTTATGAATGAACCTTACCTACTAATAATGTTTAGAAAAGACCCAGTGCTCTGAAAAATAACAAAGCCTTCAAACCCAATACAGTACAGAATTTATGCCCTTAAACAGGACACATCCGGATCTGAAATATTTTAGACTAAATATGTTGACATGCCACAATTTGTCTCAATTGAGTCTGAGGATTTGTTGTTTTCAAGTATTCTGATGCAATAGACAAACAACTTCATTTGTAAAGTACACGGACTTCTCTCATTATTGTTGTATGGGCTTTTAAACCCAAACATTCCTGGTACATTTGTATTTATTCATACTGAAAAGAGATTGTGAAACTGTATCTGAAATTGACTCCCCTTGTGACAACAGTGTTGACAATGCACTGTTGAACTGTGCTGGTGCGTGGGAGAACACAACGTTAAAATACAAATCCCCACATGCATTGAGGTCATGCCGAGACACTTTCCCACGTTGAAATAATAAAACATCCTTTCTACTTACGCTATAATAGGCAGGTAGTAGTCAAATTTTTTGAGAAATTCTGTAAGTGTGGCAGGCTTCTCGAGGCCAATCAAGTTCATCAGTCCTTCGACTGTCTCCGCAGGCAATTCCATACCTCTTTTCCTAATAAAGAGAAAGTTTATATCAAACCATAATACAGACAAGCAGTCTGCTCTTTGATAAGCGTTGTTCGAATGAGGTTCACAGCATTTCATCGATTGCTCCCATGAAAATGTTACTGTATTAAAAATAAAGCAAGGACTGAAGCTGGCAGCAACTAAATGGATCGAAAAGCTCACTGGAAAAAATGTGCTCGATAGGGTCCGTTGATATTGAAAATTTCCGATATCGATATATCGGTTTGCCCATATCGATATATACCGATATATCGAAATCGCGGGGTTTTTGTCCTGCGCATGCGCGCTCATTCGGAGATGCGCACGTATGCGGGGGTGCGCAAGTTGAAAATGTCCACATCATACCGATATATACCGATATATCGCCGGACACGATATTCCGATGTTTGCGATATATCGATTTTTTTTTCATATAGAATTTTTCGATATATCGATATATTTTAAATTCCGATGTCGGCATATCGATATGAAAATTATATTGGATATAACCGATATATTGCCAGGCCCTAGTGCTCAATTCCTAATGCTTCAAATGTTTGTTTGCGTTTGTAGGAGTGTAACATACTAAGCTGGATGTGTCATTACCACATTCAGCTTAAAGAAAAAAACTATTTGGTGGAGCCTTCGATTGAATGCCAATAATAATCGTAGCATTGAGTCCTGTAGCTCAGTGGTTAGAGCAACTCACGTAGACCAAGCGAGAAACCTGGGTTTGATTCTCAACAGGGCAAAGCCCGAGCCAAGTTTCCTTATTCCACAATGCCTGATAATAATCCTTCAAGAAAAAAAGAAATAAATTGGGTAATTTCAGTCCACGACTGCTTGTGAGACACAGCTGTGCGCAATTGACTGCCACATTTCTCCCACCAAAATATACAGTTAATTCACAGTATATTCAAATGCAAGGATTATTTATCATTATTATGTCTAGAAGATGTGAAAAGCAATATATCAAATGCAAGGATTATTATAATTATAATAAAGCCTGGTGAATAATTCATTTTCGAAAGCAAGTAGACCCAAACTCCATGGCAAAGTGCCTGGGAAGGATTATGGCAGGAAACTTGTTGGGGTGGAAGAGTTTTCTAGAATTCTCTGACGCATTTTAGTAAAACCCCAGAGATATCGGGTAGTTTTGTTTCTGGAGAAGAAACTGCAAACCAAAACATTCTGGGGACACATTTCAATTCGATTAATTCTTTCGAGAAAATTGCAAGAATTGGGAAATATTGTCTGACCCACAATTTCATGCCAGATAAGCAGACACAACCTCAGCCTTGCTGTCTCAGTTCCGATGTCAGTTTGCGTGACAAATGTCCTAAATTGTAAAGCAGAGATAAGGAACCAATAATGCTCCCATGTTCCTTTTCCCACCCTGGGTGCCTTAAACATCTGCACAAAATTTCTTTCAATATATCTGTTTGCTTTGATTAATCATGTTTTCATCTGGCTGATATCTCCAAACCAAGGACATTGAGAAGCAAAATGTTCATTGAATTCAGAACTAAACAGCGCAGGATGTTTACACAGCCCAATTACAGGCAGTTTACTTTATTTTGTGCTAACTGTTACATCAGAAGTATTGTATAAGCAACTAAAAAGGAAGAATGGAGCTATAATTATAAATCAGATTCTGTGTCATTACTTACATAATTGCATTTACCAAAGTTTAGCACATATTTGTGCACAGAATGTTCATTTTAGTTCAATTGGGGAAGGGGAAAGATTGTCACTGGAGGCCAAATTATCCTCATTTGCAGTATTTGGACTTGAATGAAATACTGCTCTCTCATTTTTGTGGTTCCGACAGATGCTGGCGAGAGATAAATACCTACAAGCAACATAAAAACACATTTGGCTAACTTAGTAAACAGCACACTCTAGCCATTCTCATTAGGTTAACCTGAATCAGCATCCTTTAAGGTCCTGGATCTATCAATAATATTAATGTTAAAAAAAACATAATTACTAGTACAACACTGTTCCAAGCCAGCACTTAATTTCTACATTACTGTTGGCTTAGTGATAAGCGTGCGGGATCTGGGTAGATGGAGACTGTACAAATGTAAAAATAGTGAGATGGGAGAAATAGATATCTTCAAGCAACAAGTAGAAAAACAGTGCGCAATATTTTGCACAAAACAACAAAAACAAATGACATTTGTGGAGCGGCTTTCACATCAGGAGGACGTCGCTAGGCGCTGGACACTCGGGGTGGGGGGTCGGGGCGGGGGGGTCTGCACCTGAGCTGGTGGTTGGGATCAGGAGTGGTGGTGAGCGAGGAGGGTTGGGGCAGGAGGGTAACCAAAGGAGAGAAACCCTTCAGGAATAAGTAAAAAGTGGCATCATGCTCCGCTACTGTCAAGCGCTCTGAGACACTACCCTACCTGAATTGTATAAACATAAATAATTGTCGTCGTACATAGGCATTTCCTTCAAATACCATAGCATCGTGGAGTCCTGCAACGCAGTGGTTAGACCACTCGCCTTGCAAGCCAGAGACCCGGGTTCATTCCCAGGCAGGTCGGGGGCGAAACCTTGGGCAAGTTTCCTTACTCCACACGCCTAAATAATAACCACTCAAAATAAACAATAATAAATCGGTCACTTCAATCCACGACTGTTTGTGGGGGACGCTGCTGCGCGCAATTGGCTGCCGTGTTTTCGCCCACAAATGTACAGTCAATTCACTTTACAGCGTTATGCTATGAAGCGCTTTGAGACGTCTCGAAGACTTGAAAAGCGCTATATCAAATGCAAGGATTATTATTATTGTAGCAATCCTGATTATGTAGGACAACAATGGATGATCCAGATTAAATGCGCTCCCTGAGTGAAGTATATAATCCTCTATGTTAAATCAGCGTTCAATGTGAGTAATGTGCAGGAATAAATGGTGACACTGATGATGGTGATAGAAACGAGAAGCATGAAACAATAATGGCTACACACAGGAATTATGTAAAGAGATTCATCGTAACATTTTCACCTTTTCGGGATTAGAACTGACCCATCTCCGAACTAATGCAACGCTGCTCAGCTAATGCCTTGGCAATCATTTACACCAACACTATCAACAGGGAGTTGAGCGTGCTCCCACCTACAAACAGAATGTTAATGGAGAGCATCGAAAATGTAAGACGTGAATCTTTCCACAATCCTACCATAAACATACCAGACTTTACCGCCCAATGTAAAACGCATGATGTGTGGCCAGTTTAAGGACAACAGTTCATGGAAGGCATTCAAGGATTAGTACAGGGGCAGTATTTATTAGCTTTAAAACAAAGAAAATTCCACAGCCAAACACTGCAAACACTATGCCTATATTATCTCTTTGAAGCATTTCTGGACCAGCCAAACCATTCCTTACCTGCTTACACATGGTAGGTATAGCTATTTCCACCCCAACTCCCCCCCCCCCCCCCCCCCCCCCCCCCGCCCAACCCCACCTCCAACCTCTAACTCTGGAATGTCAGATCCAATTGAATCTTTCCATCTGATCCTGGATGAATGCCACACATGTAGCAGGGATTCAAACCGGCAAAATGTTAACTGCTGCTCTATACAATTGTTGATTCCACCCCTCCGCCCCACAGACCTGGGTTCAATTCCAAGCAGGAATCATCCTAAAATAAACAATAATAATTTGGTGGCTCAATTCATGACTGTTTGTGAAACACTGCTGTGCGCAATTGGCTGCGACCCCCTTACAGATTTTCAATTGAATCACTAAAAAGTGTCATTAAATGTTACAATGTAATCTTACAAAGACACTGATTAAATACTCGGATTAAAATAAAAATCCTGTTTCAGTGATTAAAAAATATATATATCTGTGTTGGAATGGGGAGCCCTGTTAAAACCACCAGGAACTATCTGAGAATTAAACTAGACAATGAGAGACTGTTGAGTCACAGAAATCTGTGGAACATTGAAGCAAGCAGATGATATATCATCTCTCACACAATAGATGACTTTGTGGATGCTAGTTCAATCCCCAACCCCCACCCCTCCAACCTCATCATTTTATAATTTAAAATGATGCAGTTTAATTAACACCAATCAGGACAATACATTAATACTTAATATAGAAGTGTGTAAACAAGACGTGAGGTAAATGAAAGCCTGGAACAGAAATTCAAAGGTGTATGTATGTTCCAGATTAGTATGCATTGTGCAATACTCATACACAGTGTGAATTGTGATTTTAAACATAAGGAAGAAGGTTCTAAAGTTACAAAGGAAACACATGGCTTGGATTGCAACAACGCCACATTTATCCAAATAGTTTAGTAATAACTTGGGAAATGTGCACATTTGGTATTACAATCAAGTGTTGTGGATTTCTTGGCCATTGTTCAATATCAAGAGTGAAATCTCATGTTTAACTATCACTATTTATATTCTTATCCCAAAAGAATAAAAGTTGTTGGCATCATCCTCCCAAATTTATATTTTTTATTAAACCGTAGTATTGAGACAGTGGAATATGCTGTTAATACAAATACCCAATTGTGAGCTACCCCGTAACTCACAGTGTCATAGAAATGTAAGGCACCGAAAGAGGCCATTCAGCAATGATTGGTAACATGGTAACTTGATGCGAGAATCATATCTTTAGCAAAACAACAGAAAACACAGAAAAACATTTTCCTCGAATCCAGCAAACAACTTACTTCCCAATGTACAAAATTGTCTCAGGTTTTATAGCCCCATCAAGATGGATATGAAGCTCTACCTACAACACACAAAAAAAATTGTTATAGAGATAACTGGCTTCAACAATAATAACACATAGTGAAAAGGACATTACATTTTCACCACATCAGTGATTCTTATGCACTTTAAACTACTTGTATTTCATAGTCATTTTAAATTTGTCATCCTTCTTTTATTTAGACAGCTTTTTATTTGGAGGAGGCTGTGACTTTTGTTAACATGATTGTTCACAGTCTTCTTGATTTTACTTTAAGTTCTGACAAATTGAGACTCACACATTTATCTGTAGCTCATTGCCTACCCAGATCGAGGGTAGGCAATGAGCTGTACATTATACCCTATCCATCGAGCTGTACATTATAGGAATTGAAAGTACAGTACTGAAGGAATTTCGTCACGACTATTTCCAGAACAATGTCTTTGCAAATAGATGTCCTGTGCAGTTTTGGGACGTTGCATTGATTCCCATTGTAAAATTAACAATAATATTGCTTAACGATTTTCAGCATGTCGTGTACATAAAAGGATTATCAAGTCACTTCTGTCTACACCCTGGAAAAAAGAGTGAAGCAGCTCAGAATATGTAACATAGTCATTTATATTTAAAAATAACAAATAGATAACAGAATACATACAAGCGTAAAAGAAAAATAAATTGCTCCCAAAAAAATGTACATTTGCCATTTGCAGTTACTGAGAACAATTACAATTCGATTATACACAGGGTAACTAATGCTATGGAAAAAAAAATTTGGGCCCCTTGATAAAATACATTTTACTTTTCAACCCACTGCATTAAAATAAAAAAATTTTTTTAATGTAAAACTATGCCATTGCTCAGAAAACACACGTCAATGGATTCCTTTCTTGCTGTCGAGCACATCGAGAATGTGGAAGTTGTGGTCGAAACGGGGGAAATATCGCAAGATCACATCAGAAGAATAACAACTACCCTTTAGCCCATCTGATCTCATTCAACCAGGCTGCACCTCCCCGCCATAAAGCTGTCTCACCCATCCTTCCTGACAATTTATTAATTACTGTCGGGGGCTGGAAGGGGAGGTGGCGTAAAGAAAATCTTCCTGGTGCCCGAAAATGATCTTTCAGACTCTCAAACCTATCCTCTCTTCTTGTTCTACTGTCTTGTTGATCCTAAAGTATTGTCTTGGTTTTTGCTTCTTCAAAACGCATTCAAAATTGTGTACACCTTACCCCTATGAGATGTTAACTCTCAAGACTGGAGAGCTTTAACTTATCTAATCATTGCTCATAGCTCCATTTCCCTGGCACTAGCCAACATATTCAAACGTGAGGGAGATGGGATTAGAGGAGTAGATTAGAATAAATTAGGAGGGGTAGAAGTTCATCACATTGGAAAAAACCCCACTAAAGCAGATAGCATACAGCTGTTTCCACTTAAGTAATTCTATTGTGAAACTTTTTTTTAAAATCAAAGAATAGAAGTGACAGGAAATTTAAAAAACTTTACATTTGTTCAACTGACCACAAATAAAAAATGGTTATTCAAAAATAGAAAGACGCCACAGTATTTAATTTCATCTTTGACTATACTTGGTGTTCTAAAAGTACAAATAAATCAGGATTGCTCAAGGAATCCTACATTCTAATTAAAAAAACCCACAAAGAACGCAATTCAGTGAATCCAAGGTACATTACGCAACTTTACATTTATATTAAAGTGCCAAATAGGCATTCGAGACCAGAAATGGTGGAAATCTTCACTCAACGTAATAGAAACCACATGGGAGATCAGCCAGCACAATGTCAATACCAGGGCTATCGTTGTAACGCTACTTTGTTGTTTTTGTTTACTGGCAAAGTTAAAATCAAACAGGAAACATTGTCAACATTCTTACTGTACCTTAGGGAGGGAGTACTTTAACAACAGCAAAATGACACTTGTATAGCGGGTTTCACATCAGGGGGGCGTCCCAAGGAGCTGGCCAGTCATTGTTTCAGACCCGAATTAGGGACGGGGAAGGTGGAGGAAAAGGGTGGATTTGAGGTGACCTATGGGACCTCAGCTAGAGCCTGCTTTCATTACTTTTGATGGATGTCTATTCCACACTATTTATTCTATGGGAGTGAAGACATCCTTACAGTTACAGATCTTGTTTGAAGCAGTAACAGTTTTTTTTTAAAAAATCCGTAAATCTGATATAACATCTCTCAAAGTTCTCTCTCAATCACTGACAAGAGGAGGGGATATAGAAGTGTGGCTAATAGTGTTGACTGTATTACAGCAAGCGACAGCCGAAGGGCTGATCGTGTTTTTAAAACTCACACTCCCAACGTCAGGGTTCAAAAGTCACTGCCACAAAAGCATCTTTAATGAAGCAATCATCAGTACGCTACTAAACCCGTGTGCCCATTAGCTGCTGTTTTAACACTTTGACTTCTTCTACAAGCAATAAACATTGCACACCACAACACATACGCTCCAGCGTTGTAAATATTTGTTTCAGTGATACAATGTACAAAGGCACAAAGAATCTGTGCTTGACATCACCTCTATACACATTGTAAAAAGGTTCTTTCTAGTACCAGTGTGCACCATGAAAGAACGGAACTCGTGCAATTATTTTCACCTTTAGCGTATTTCCGTTTCTATGAAAACAAGTTTTCAAAGTACTGTAATGCAGTAGCTTGATGATTTGCTTATTCAGTGAAACTATTACCGAAACAATACCTGTCTGGTATCAGGAGTCGGCTCATTTTTGTTTCTAAAAATGGGCACAAACTTTTATTGATTATGGTCATCGTGTAATGATGTAATGAACAGGACAGTCTTATAATAATAATACTTGGATTTGATATAGCCCTTTTCACCTCTCCTAGACGTCTTAAAGCGCTTCATAGAATACACTGTAAAGTGAATTGACTGTATATTTGTGGGCAAAACGCGGCAGCCAATTGCGCACAGCAGCGTTCCCCACAAACAGTCGTAGACTGAGTGACCAAATTATTAATTTTTTTTGGAGGGATTATTATCAGGTGTGTGGAGTAAGAAAACTTGCCCAAGGTTTCGCCCTGGCTGGAATCGAACCAGGGGTCTCTCGCTTGCAAAGTCCCCAGCAACTTCAAAGTCACAGTCAAAAGGATTCGACTGATTGTAATCGCCACTTTTACACGAATGGAGCGCATGTAAAATTCACATCAACAATTGATAAGATAAAATCTAACATAATACAAAGGGTAATGTAACACTGGTCAGTTGTTCTTTAAGACTCTCAACCTGTTGTTAGTCGCTAATGAACTGTGTCCATAGTCAACATGACCTTAAACCCTAGGAATACGAAACACAAGTTATAAATATTTATTGGCTCAAAGTGTCTTGCTCGTATAAATCAGAGGTTTTCCCAAACAATCAAGTCAAAAGTCTAAAAGTGAACTGTAGCATTCAGATAATTATTTCTACACACTGTAATTGAAACGGGAATAAAGATCAGCATTAACAAAATTAAAGTCAAACGCATCTTGAACAACCACCCAGTGGATTGGGCCAAAATGCCCTTTACATAAGGGTGGCCTCTGTGTAAGGGTTCATGTCTGTGTTTTCTATCTGTGTCCAGGGTGGCTGTTAACAGGGGGTGGTTACTGGATGGAGGTGGTCACTTGAATAGGTTTGACTGGAACTTAAATCTGCAAAATGAATCAGTGGAAATCAGTGGGTACAGCAAAATATACTGGAAACAAAATACTGTACCAGTGAATCAATCTTGTATAACCCCCCTTAGGTGCATGTTACTCAACAGTTATGCAATAAGGTGTTTTGTAAAAAAAATTCTGAATGAAAATAATAATAATAATAATCCTTGCATTAGATATAGGGCCTCAGCACATCTTCGAGTCATCGCAAAGCGCTTCACAGAATATTGACTGTATATTTTGTGGGTGAAACGAGGCAGTAAATTGCCGACAGCAGTGTCCCACAAACAGTCCCGGAGAAACCAATCCGCTAAACAGTGTCCTACCCAACCCACTTACTGTCAGGTAAACAGAGGCAAGTACAATATAGAATGTTGCCCAATGTTTCACTCTGCCCGCCCAGAAACTGAATCCAAATTCCCTTCGCTTGCGAGGCGAGTTCTCGCACCACTAAGCTTTGGGTGTAGGGTGAAGAAGAATACTATGGATCCACCTTGAGAAGGAATTCCGACATTCGAATGCCAACTCCGGCCACCACCCACTCATCACCAGGAGACAGTCACCTATTGCTCGTTTGACATCCGACAAGCACGGGTTTCAACCCTCAACGGGTGAATAGTAAGCACCAGAAACTCCCTTCCAAGTCTCCTGGTGGCCAACGCAGCTCAGCGTGAAATGCGTGAGAGCATTGCTACCATTGCATTCCTGTAGCTCAGTCGCTAGAGCACTCGCCTCACAAGCGAGACACCTGGGTTCGATTCCCAGCAGGGAAAAACCCCGGGCAAGTTTCCTTACTCCACACGCCTGATAATACAGTAATCAAAAATAAAATAATTTTTTAAAATTGTTTTGTTTCAATCCACGGTTGTTTGTGGGGGACGCTGCTGTGCGCAATCGGCTGCCACGTTTCGTCCCACAAATATACAGTCAATTCACTTTACGGTATATAATCTGTGAAGCGCTTTGGGAAGAGGTGAAAAGCGCTATATCAAATGCAAGGACTATTAGTAGTATTTGGTCCATCAATGAATTTGTGGGATGCAGGAAAGATGGGGATGGGGTGGGTGGGTGGTTGGAAACCTCTTCATTTAGCCTGTGAGTCTCACACCCCAAGTGGAAGCAGCAGGTTGACAGTTGTCAAGCTAGTGGGACAATTGTAGACACATCTCCTGAAATTTGATTGCCAATCAAGAGAGAGAAATAGATTGGCAGAAAGGCACAGAGAGGGAGAGAAAAGAGTTAAAAATTAAGCACACCTCAACCACTCACCACATAAGGTTACTCTCTTTCTCTCCCTTTTCAGTCACGAAAGGGGATTGCAAATCACTAGACAGTATATACATATCTACACACACACATACAGTATACATGTATAACTTGGGTACACTCACTGACTGCTGGCTGGCTGGCTGGCTGAACTCAACTTAACCGGATTACATAGAGAGAGAGAGAGTAAACTAACTCACCTTTGGTTTGTCGAATATCTGGGCGTTCTGTGCCATGGTGCAAAAAAAGGCTTTGGCCACTGACCACTGAGGGTCGGGTTTCTCTCTGAGTGTTTTTTTTTAATTTAAAGCCTGTTATAAAAGAGTTTGCTTTTCCCCAGTCGTGAAGTCAATGCTCTCTCTCTCTCTTTCTCTCTTGTCTCTTCCTGTTGTTCCGCCACAGAACAGAGTTCTACCCAAGCCACTCTTTGTCCATTTTATACACAGGCTCTCGCCTGGATCCGCCCATAACAAAAAAAAAACACAACCCACATTGATACACACACACACACACACACACACATACATACAGTATATATATATATATATATATATATTTCTATCACTGTTAAAACAAAAATCTCCAGCTCTTTCTGGCAACTCTACCACCACCACCACTACTACCCTGGTCAAATTCACAATCACACACTTTGATCCAATAGTTTCACACAGACTGATATATTATCCAGCAGCAGCATTCAGCTCTCTCCCTCCCTCCCTCCCTCCCTCCCTCTCTCTTTCTTTCTTTCTTTCTTTCATTATTTTCTTTTCTGAGAAGCATTTAAAAGAGCAAATGTGAAAGCCACATTGGGAAATCAAAGGGTTTGTGTTTGTGTGTGTGTGTGTGTGTTGTTGTTGTTGTTTGGGTGGGGGAGGGCTTTTAGAGCATAGAGCATTCCCCCTTTTTCCAAGTTCAATCCTTGTTCACACAGGATGAGGAGGAGGGAGCTGTGTGATAACATTGCAACCACTGCCTTTGGCAATCTTGCTCTTGTGTGTGTGTGTATATGTGTGTGTGTGTATGTGTTTGTTTTTAGCCCTTTTCTCAAAACGTGCAGGGTTCCTCGTTGACTCTAGTGGATTGACAGAACCAGAAGAAACAGTTAGAACCACACTGAAGAAATTCATTTCTTCTCACAGTTGAGAGAGGTTTTTTTTTATAGAGCAGAATACTGCACTGTGCACCAGTAATGTTGCCTTGAAGACTGTCCTTGGTTCTATCTGACATTGCATTTCCTTGTTCAAAAGCTATCACACTCTTAAAAGTGACCCCCCCCCCCCCACCGCCTCTCACCAAATAAAATTACTCAAACCTTATGAATGCACCACTTCTCCATTGCCTTGCACGCGGCAGTAAGGACAGTGAAGGTATTCATAATGACCACAGTTAAAGGCTTCTCAGCAGTGGTTTTACTTGTATAGACACGGCAGGAGATTACAGGACTGTATGTTAAATCTTCTTAAATGATCACGGTGATTATAGGTGTTGTTTTCTAAACCGAATCTACTCCGCGCTGTTCACTTCTTTGCGAAGCAACAATTTGGGACAGTTTTGCTGTTTCGGGACAAGAATTACGCCCGTTGAGTAGAACCGCTTTGCAACGACAACAACAAAAAAAAAACTTGCACTTATATGAACGAAAAACCGCTTTGTAAGCGCTTTTGAGCGCACAGAGCTGTGCCTTGAGGTACAATCCTTTTTCTTATTCCCAGTTCTGACTCCCCAATGTGACACTCGAGCCGTGCTCTTGAGATGCCGGTTTAGCGTCTCAGAGCACTTTACATGTTCATTATAAGATTAACAGTGATATCCTAATCTGTTTACTACTACTTGACCTTGCTTCCACAGCACTCATCTCTCTCTCTCTATATATATACACACACATACGATATGTGTGTGTGTGTGTGTGTGTGTGTGTATGTGAAATAAAATTTGTGGCTGCAACAGCAATAAAAAGTTAACTAATTCTATGAGAGAGGCAACTTTTGGGTCTGTCTATCCACATCTAGCGATTTCTTTTTAGGAAGGAACCTGTACCGACAAAGCAGATTTCCCATTAACCGCCTAAGCCTAAGCAATACTCTATAACAATACTCGGGAGTATTGTGAAGTCCTGTAGCTCAGTGGTTAGAGCACTCGTCTTACAAGCGTGAGACCAGGCAAGTCACGATAAGATGTGAAAAGCGCTATATCAAATGCAAGGATTATTATTATTATTATTATTACTATATACAGGTGAGTAAAGTAAAGGAGCCTTTGAAACAGTGACAGTGACATTACTGTTGAGTGATGTTCCTGTATATGCCATCCAGTGTTTTATATGCCATCTAATGTTTCCAGATTTCAAAATTTCCGTTGTGTTTGTTTGCTCAACTGTACTAGATCATAATGTGATGTATCAATATTGTGATTCAGAATTGGCAAATGACTAGACAAATACACTGGACATTTTGAAAGATTTTCGCTAAAACGTGCAAGAGAGGGTAAACCACACAGAATTCTGTGCATCTATCAACACTTGGAAATTTCTACAGATAACTTGTTGGAACAAGCACTCTCTCCCTGGAGGGATGGATAATAATCATAATAATCCTTGCATTTGATACAGCGCTTTTCACATCTTAGCGACGTCTCAAAGCGCTTCACAGTAAAGTGAAAAAAATTGACTGTATATTTGTGGGCGAAACGCGGCAGCCAATTGGGCACAGCAGTGTCCCCCACAAACAGTCAATGGATTGAACTGACCAATTTGTTATTTTGTTTCTTGAGGGATTATTATCAGACGTGTGGAGTAAGGAAACTTGCCAAGGTTTTTCTCTGCAGGGAATCGAACCCAGGTTTCCCGCTTGTGAGGCAAGTGCTCTAGCCACTGAACTACAGGACTGCAATGGTAGCAATGCTCTTACACATTTCATGCTGAGCTGCGTTGCCCACCAAGAAACTGTCGTGGATTGAAATGACCAATTTTATTATTGTGCTTTTTTTGGGAGGGATTATTATTGGGCGTGTGGAGTAAGGAAACTTTCCCCAGGTTTCGCCCTGACCTGCCTGGATTCGAACACAGGTCTCACACGTAAGGCGAGTGCTCTAACCACTGAGCTACAGGAGCTCCATGCTTCCTGCTTACCTTATACTGGAAGGTATTAGGTACAGGTTGGCAAGAGCTAAGTCTTGGGGAATTCCCAAAAGAAATTCAAAGCAAAAAAAAAATTCAAAAAGAAATTTAGTGTTAGTGCTTCGGAATATTATTCTAATTATTATAATAATAATTTGAAGCGCTCTGAGATGCCGTCCGGCATGGAGGGCGCAATATAAATTGAACTTGTTGTTGTTGTTGTATAAACTCTGGAAGTATGAAAGTATGTGAAAAATAACTAGACTAATATAATTTTATTTACATTCTTCAAAGCCAATCTTGCTGTTACAACTTGAAATGCTCTTTACCCACAAATTTGGATTGTTTTCATCAACTCCTCGGCAAAATACATGGATTTATATACAAATATATACAGTAGATATTTACACAAATCACACATGTAAAGCCTAATGATTTAGAAATATACATACTTTTGTGCTGTTGCTTGCGAAAGCAGTCATGCAAATGATGCCTCAGTGTTATAATACACTGTTGTCCTATTGCTTGTGGGCAGGATAGATAAACCATTTAATGACATAACTGATGATGTGCCTTAAAAGTATTGTGATGCTTAAACTGATCAGGTATTCACTGCGTGAAAGTTACGGGAACTGATCTAGACAATCACGTTTGCATTGTGCAAACCATGCAGTTCTGGTGTCTCCCAGAAGAGGATAGTATTAGAATATTATGGTGTATTACGTTGGGTGAATATTATCACGAGAACTCCCTACTCGATCAAACTGTATCGCTCATTCACCCAGGGTCTGATATTTAATAAAACGCTGTGTGTATAGTTTGTAATCCTTAAATAAATAACATGATTATAAATGCCCAAATTATAAAAATGTAATAGAAACTGTGCTGTTTACTTTTCTTTGCTTTACCGTAATATGGAAATGTTCTCCTGACTTAATAATTTATTTCATGTTCAATACTATATACTGCATAGAAGAACTGTTCATCACTTGCTAATGGTGACAAGTAATTCTCTGGAAAGATTGTTAATGAAGTTCTATTATCATATTGTATTGCGGTAATAAATGGTGCGGAGGAGATACATTAATATGTTTGCGTTGTGATTGTATAAAAGATGTTTCTGTCTGGTCGCATTGTGCTTTTCTCCACAAGAAGAAGGAAACAGTGAATATACAACAGACAGAACTCACACAATTCTAACCCATTGTGAAAGAAATCAATTAAATAATGTGTCTTAATGACTTCTCCAAAGCTGCTGCTTATTAGGTGGTAAATACTTGTTCAATCTCCCTTTTATTAACTATTTTAAACTAAAATGGAATACTGCTGGGTATTGATTATTAGGATAGCTCTTTCTCTCTCTCTCTCTCTCTCTGTTAAATAAGAGCTATTCAGAACCTTCAGATCTCCTAGACGTTTGGTATACTAACAGTTTTTTTCTCCCTGTACAGTCTGATAAAGCCATTGCATTACCAATAAGCTGCTGTCCAGGGTGACCAAAACCGTGGTGATAACTAACTACCCTATCATCTAAAAATATATATATATATCATCATTTCGTTAAGACTTAGTAAGACATTATTTGTGGGATGCCCGCTGCGCGCAATTGGCTGCCGCGTTTCGCCCACAAACATAGAGTCAATTCACTTTACAGTCCACTCCGCGAAGCGCTTTGAGACACGGTCTGGAAGACGCGAAAAGCCGCTACGTCAAATGCAAAGACAGTGAATCATCGCGGCTTGTGGATCACCCTGCGTGGAGGCAGCATTGTCCTAGACTGCGTGCGCTTCCCTGGAGACACTGGGGCAGTTCTGATGACAGGCGCAAGTGACGATGAACATCATGCGTTGTCTCACAACTCCGCCGCGTTTGCACTTGAAGTCCAGCAGCTCCGTCCTGGTCCGGTGCGGAGTGCAACAGCGGCTGTCTGAGCACGAACCGCAGTAAGTGGGCGTGAACCGCTTCACACTGACGCAGTCCCTGTATTCGAACTGAATCGGCTTGCGGGCCTTCACCGTGGGTTCACAAACCTTCCTCCCCTGAAAAGACGTACAACGTAGGTGGCATCAGAACACAGTGGTTAGCTGCCCAGCAGTAACAACAACAGCAGCAACAACAACAACCATCATGTGTGAGGGTTGCTATATTAAATACAACAACAACAACTTGGATTTATATAATAATAAGTAATAATAATCCGTGCATTTTATATAACACTTTTCACGTCTTCTAGACGTCTCAAAGCGCTTCACAGAACACACTGTAAAGTGAACCGACTGCGTGCTTGTGGGAAAAAACACAGCAGCCAATTGCACACAGCCGCGTCCCCGCAAACAGTCGTGGATTGAGTGACCGAATTATTATTGTTTTTCTTTGGAGGGATTATTTGGAGGGATAGCGCCTTGGGACGTCCTCCCGATGTAAATTGTTGTTGTTGTTGTTATTATTATAAATAGGCCTGTGGAGTAAGGAAACTTGCCCAAGGTTTTTCCCTGACCTGCCTGGAATTGAACCCAGGTCTCTCACTTGCAAGGCGAGTGCTCTGACCACTGAGCTACTGGTTAGAGTTGCAGGTTAGGCTGTGATAACTACATAAACTACTTGGGATCATTCAGAAAACCCTGTAGGTTCAGCTGAATCCCTTAATCATATTTCATGCATGACATGTAGGCCGATTCTTAATCTATACTCCGATGTGCATGATCTACCGCATTGAAGACCTCAACATCCTTCCACAATCTCTAATACTTCATAGAATCGTAGAATCTTATCGCTCAAAAGGAGGCCATTCGGCCCATTGGGTATGTGCCGGCTCTTTGAAAAGAGCAATTTAATCCCACTCCCCAGCTCTCTCCCCATAACCTCGCAAACCCGTCCTCCCCAAACAAACATCTACCTCTCTTTTAAAAGTTGTAATCGAGTTGGCCTCCACCACCTTTTCAGGCAATGCATTCCAGATTCGAACAACTCGCTGAGTGAACAAATTTCTCCTCAACTTCCCTCTGCTTCTTTTAGAAACGATTTTAAATCTGTGACCTCGGGTCGTTGACACACATATCGTCATGCTAGTGGAGTTAGCCTTATTCCAAACTGTTTCTTCGGCAGTCTTATCACTAAAAATATATTAGTTGGTTAAACAAAAAAAAGGCTTTGGTATGCACACCATTGATGTCTGTTTGAAGTGTCCCTGGTGGCAGGGTCTCTCTATACAAAGTTGGCTTTGTGTTTCCAACACACAACGGTTGTTCGCGTTGGAAACCCGGGTGGACACACCCAGCCCACAGCTCCTCGAACACGCGCTCCATTTGCTACTGTGCTCAATGCAGTCATACATTCGAGTGGATGGAACCCTTCCATGGAACGCTTCCGATCTGAACGCTGGGGAGGAAACAAGCCACAACATAAGAATAATAATAATAATCATGCTTCCCAGTTGATACCGCGCCTTATCACGTCTTCGAGACGTCTCAGAGCGCTTCTCAGAATATGCTGTAAAGTGAATTGACTGTATATATTGTGGGCCAAACGCGGCAGCCAATTGCGCACAGCGGTATGAGTTCGTTTATCTCAACATTAATTCTCAAACTCTCATTTTAGGCATATTTGGACTATTATAAGTACCATAAAACCCAAGCCTATTGTAGAGTCTAGTTCAAGGGAACGATATAAATTAAATTTCAGTGCTTATTAAATATGAATAAACATTAGAGCCTCGGGATGTCTTCCCAACTTGAAAGATCCTATAATAATAATCCTATAATCATTTAAATCAAAAAAGATATTGTTGCCTTCTGATCTGCTGCCATAACTTAGAAAACTTGCATGCAATTTAAAATTGGTTCCACGATGATTGCAGTCCATCTGAGATATCACTCTATAGTAAATGGTCTCGGATTGGTCTCTCATCTGGGATGAATTTGTTTTATCTCAATTGCGATGGTTGGTGAGATTGCTACAGTGGTCCTCAAAATCCCTAGGCTCTGGAGAGAAAGAGAGAGAAAGTTTTCCTTAAAACTGGCTAAACTTCCAGCTCCTGACTGCCAGCCAGTGGCCTATGTTGGAAGTGTTCTAGTGGCGATATGTGTGTGTGTGTGTGTGTGTGTCCAATGGATGAATAATCCCCAGCAAATCTCACTGGGTGGCTCACACGAGGAGAATGTCCAGCTGCCCTCATGAAACTGCGCCCGAGCAGTCGTAGTTAGCAAATGTTGTTCAAAGAGCTTCAGTGTGTCGTGAGCACTGAGCACTGATTCCAGTTGTGATGCGAGGACATCGTAGCTCTGAACCCTTACCTGCCAGCGCATTGCCAACGATGCCGTTGCTTCGCCTCTCGCAAATCCATTCAGGACAGCACTTCCCTGGGACCTCAACGCGTTTAGGATAAGGACAGTCAGCACCGGGCAGGCGTATGTCTTCACTGCAGCGTGGAATACAGCCAATTCCTCCGTCAGAGCACCAACAGTGGTACTTACAGTTAGGCTGAAAGACATCGCCCTCCTTGTAGATCACCCCATTCATTTCACACGTTCCAGTTTCCAGTGCTGCACACAAGTTAAACATGTTCTCGTTGAATATATTTAGCACGAAGCAGCTTATCACTGAAGTCGACGTCCGTCTTACTGCTTTGTTTCCATCAAATGAAATACACCGGGTTTCGTAGCCGCAGACAGCCATTTTATATCACATACCACACTATTATATATCGCATGTTTTAATTCTAATGCAGTTCAAAGTAGCATTAGTACATATTCATGCAACAACAACAAAATGACACTTGTATAGAGCCTTTCACGACACATACATATCCACATACATACAAAGATACATACACACATATGTACATACAGTACACACACACATACATACATACGCACACACATATATATCCACATACAAAGATAAATACACACACATGTGTGTACATACATGCATACATACACACACACACACAAGCACACATACAGACAGGCATAAACACACACATACACACACGCATGTATGCACGCACACACACACATACATGCACACGTACATACACACACACACACATACATACATACATACATACATACATATACACATGCACACATACCACGCACACCCGTTTTATGATGGAAACTTACGTGTGCATATCCCTGTTGTCCTCAAGTAACTGGTGCTGTAATCACAGAACAGCTCCTGGCTGAGGTCACACATGTCCAGCGATGTGCACTGTTCTCCTCGCT
Organism: Hydrolagus colliei; assembly: GCA_035084275.1. Taxonomy (NCBI): domain Eukaryota; kingdom Metazoa; phylum Chordata; class Chondrichthyes; order Chimaeriformes; family Chimaeridae; genus Hydrolagus; species Hydrolagus colliei. The sequence goes on from CM068759.1 coordinate 2,864,441, forward strand.
GTTTCGCACAGAGTCTGCAGCAGCCGCAGGCATCCACTAACATGGACATGCCAGGGGCACAGCGGGCACAGCGACATGGGTACAGGCAGAGCTGAGAACCCACCTGCCACAGACAGTCAGACAGTCAGTGACTTACCATCACCAGAGACAACTGATGTGGGGATAAATCACACACCCACAGAGGAGCTGAGGCAGAGTTAGGCAAATTCACAACCACACACGCACATACATACAACCACACAGACAGATACACACACATACATACCATACCATGTATGGTATGGTATGTATGGTACATACCATACCATACATACATACAACCACATACACACACATACAACCACACAGACAGATAAACACACCCAACAACAACAACAACTTCAATTTATATAGCGCCCTCCATGCCGGATGGTGTCTCAGAGCGCACACACATACAACCACACAGACAGATACACATACATAGATACACACACAAAAATAAACATACATACATACATACAACCACTCACACAGACACACATACCATACATACATACACACACACAGACACATCCACACAAACACACACATCCACACATATATAAAACCACTCACACAGATACACACACACCACACATATAACCACTCTCACCCACACACACACACACACACACACTCACACATACATAAACAAACGTATAACCACACGCAGGGATCATCACATACACGCAGAGTTACACAATCATTCACCCAAACCAATCACAAGTGAATGGCATCAATAAACTCAGGCAGATCTAAACCGAGGACAGCCAATAATATATTTAATTGAGGGTTTTGGGGGAAAAAAAAGAAACGACGGCGAAAATTACAAAAGGTTCCAAGATAGGAAATGGTGAGAGAAATGAGAGAATTTGAGTTTGTGTTTCATGCCTGCACTAGCTGCCATTCAGATGCAATAACGTTGAATGAAAATGAAATCTAATCCCATGCCTTGGGTTAGCAGGTCGTTATTCAACACCAAGATTTACTAAACAAGTGAAAGTGCCTTTATATTCTAGGATATTTCTCTCCCTCTCTCTCTCCCTCCACCACCATCCCATCCATCCATCCATCCCTCTCTCTCCCTCTCATCTAGACTATTCACAAACAAAACCATTTGCATTCATTTCACCAGAGTAGACTCCACACTGTCAGGGAAACACACCAAAAGTATCTGTGACACAAATCACTGTCACTTTACACTTTCCTTTGTGCAAATGTCTGTGAATCACTTTTTTGAGAGGTTCTCCCCCCCAAAAAAAAACCAGTGATCAGACATTTGCGACAAAATGAAAAAGTCTCCTCCCCATCCTTTAACCTGTACCTGTTCATTGGATTTAATCACTGATATTAACGTTGCAATCATAATTAGTTATGAATGGAGTTAATGATAAGGTTAATCCTATGAACAGGGAGGTGTGTGTGGGGGGGGGGGGGGGGGGGGGAAGAGAAAAACATTTATTTCTCACCTGATAAGCCAGGCAGAGCAGTACAAGCGACTGAAAGCTTTCACCCTCAAAGACCTTCATGATTTACACATATATCCCAGTGTAAATCGTTTTCAACAGGTTTGCAAAGTTTTTGCAGATCCAACAAAAGAGCTTGTATCGTGTGGGGGGTATTTATAGTGGAAACTAGTGACGCTAATCACAGTCTGGGCGACACACACATACACACACACACACACAACACAGGCAGACAGACAGAGAGAGGGAGAGAGGGAGGGAGGGAGGCAAGGGCTGGAATACAGCCAAGCATGTTCTGAATCCGGATGCTATCTGACATCTCTTGACTTATGCCAATTTGTTGTTGGATCAGAGTGAACAAACCCAAGAGAAAGTTGCCTTTCTTTAGTCTTTTAACACCTCCTGTGTCGTGGTCCTTATATAAATGCACCCCTTGTTATACTGGGGAATAGGGGGGGGGGGGGAGTGGGTGGGGGGGAAGGAATACATTTACGTCAATTACACTTGCTTTAGAGCTAACGGTAAATAAATAGACTGACACTCATTGTGTGAAATATTTCAGTCTGACAGCTTTTCAGCCAGGAATTTACTTATTCGAGTTACAGTACTTACTATCTGGCAAAGTTTGGCTCATCAGTGGGACAGAAGGTGTGAACGAGAAGGACTGACATTTAATTCGAGTTTTTTTTACAATACTTTTTTTTTTGTAGATTAAGAATACTTCAATTGGCTCGTTTCATATATATATAATATATATAATAATGTATATTTAAATAACTCTATTTGAAGAATTTACTGAGTTACAGAGCCTGATTTTAAAGGGGCTAACACTGTCTTGAGGGGAGAGAGGAGTTTGGAACTTATGCAAAGCTCATTTGTTTCAGGGAAGAAGAAAAACAAATGTAATTTTCATTTGTATTTCAGTGTCTTAATCGAGTTGATGTTTGTGAAGGCTTCCCAAACTAATTGCCAGACAGTCTTACCTGAAGGGAAATTGTATTGGAACACAAACACTGAGAAGTTTTATGCCTGCAATTGAAATTTGCATCAATCAACTTTCAAACCTTCAATTGACAAATGAAAATGATGCCTTACTAGGTACAAATATACAGTCGCTCATTTGAATTCCAATTTGAACTGTTTTTACTCAAATCAGAATCGACCAAAATCAGAATGTTTTCATTAGTTTGCTTTGCTGTGTGTTTTTTTCTCCTCTCTCTCTCTCTCTCTCTCAAGAAAAATGTAGTTCATTCCTGAGATGACACACTCAAATGGTGTTTGGCTTTGGATCAAAATTGTGGGGGGTGGGGGAGAGAGGTTGGGGAGAGCAAAATCAAATGATGCACTGAGACCCAAGTTTGAAGCTTTGAGCACAGAGTTACTGAGGTATCTAAGCCAAAAGACAGTGTTACAGCTTCCGTAAGACTCATTCCTTTTCATCTCACCAACCCCTCTACCCCAACATAACAAAATGCAATGCCAAAAATGTTCTCAATATAAATTGACAGGACATTCCACACATTCAATGGGGCGAAGCGCACATTAATTCATTCCACTTTGAAATCTCAGACACATGTGTCCATATTTTCCTATCATACAGTTATTATCACTCGAGTTACAGTTTAGCCCTCTGATCATATCGCGTGGAACATATAGTTACATAAATAATTCCTTTATGTTTATGTGGAGCTCTGTAGCTCAGCGGTTAGAGCACTCGCCTTACAAGCGTGAGACCTGTGTTCAAATCCAGGTAGGTCAGGGCGAAACCTTGGGCAAGTTTCCTTGCTCCACACGCCTACTAATAATCCCTCCAAAAAAAGCACACAATAATAAAAAAATTACCGGTAGTCATTTCAATCCACACCTGTTTCTGGAAGACTGCTGTGCGCAATTGGCTGCTGTGTTTTGCCCACAAATATACAGTCAATTCACTTTACAGTACATTCGGTGAAGCGTTTTGTGACATATTTATAGCCTTTCAACATTGAGCTGCTTGATTGCAAACAACTGCACAATAGATCAATAACCACAGTGTATATTCATTCCTGCAGCTCATACAATGAAACAAAACATGGGTCATCTGTTTAATGTCTCATCCGAAAGGCAGCACTTTTCACAATGCAGAACACCCCCATCACTGCGCTGGAGTGTCAGCCCAGCTTCTCGGATCTAGGCTATGACCTCAAATTCTCACCTTGAACTCACAAACTTCTGATTCAGATGCAAGTGTGCTGCCCGCTAAGTTGGGCTGATGAATTGCTTAAACGAATGGCACGGTTTAATGAGTAGTGTGTTGCTATTCTTGAACCCAGACTTATTATTTTTAGCAGCAGAAATATTATGGGAAATTTTGTCTTGCCGACCTTTTAGCTATTTTGAAAAGCTCCAAACTCAAATCAGTATGCTCATGTTAATCGTCCAGCAATCAATTGCTGTACACGTGATTCAATCTGGTTTCCAGGCAGGATAATATACGTTCTGAATCTTTCAAAATAACAAGATGGCATAAATTTCAATTAAAAAAAACTCTGTAATTAAAATAGTGCAAGAAAGTATACAATTGATATGAATCAGTGATATTGAACTGTGAATGGAGGATGACTAAGTTTTGTGGTTTCGCTGAGCAAAACCTGATATTAATCTTCTCTCTTTGAACCTACGTAACCTGTAACGCTCAGGAAATCCACCAAATGACCGTGGACGACGTTTCCACACAAGTGTCATGTTTGCTCACATTTCGAGAGAGACTTTCCAGTGTTCTTTTTATTGGGTGCATGTACGCAAGATAGCTTTGATGTTTGCTGTACAGTGTTAACTGGCAGCGAAGGGCTAAGATAGACTGAAGAGTGCATGATGCCTAATGTTGTTCAACACCCGGAAACAAGTTGTCATTCAGAAAATGACACAGTTCGAACCTTTCCAAATCAGATACATTCACGCAGTCATTTAGCAAGACCCGAGTAAGGAAACTTGCCCAACATTTCGCCCTGCCTGGAAATGAACCCAGGTTTTCACGCTTGCAAGACGAGTGGTCGAAGCACTGAGCTACAGATGATTATTTGCTTTATTCGATCCAAGCGATATGTATGCATTTTCTACCGCTAGTTGAGATAATTGGAGAAACATTGTTGGGATTGGGCACATCCTATTCTTTACAGCTCTTGGGCTAGTATTTTCTATCTGGCAATTGAAAGGAACGATGCTAGTGATTTAAAAAAAAATTGAATTGCAGAGAAGTGATTGCTACCTGGGATATATGCTTTACGTCTCTTGCAATACTTTCTGTTGGTAGAATATATCAAAGGTGTCGTACACAACGCTATTTATACTTTTTTGCAGTGAATGAACGCACTATCAAAACAGCTGCCCGCCAGATGCTGTGTCATATGTGCACAGATGCTGTGTCGTATGTTCAGGTCGTTGACCCAAGGAGCTGAAAATCAATAACAAGCTAAACCACGTTGAAGAGGAGAGAGAAATTATACCTAGATTCCATGAATTTTATCGAGGGAGCATAACATTCCTGTTACGTTAAAGTGGCTTCACAACCACCAGCAATGCACGTAGTAGTTCAATCATGTTTATGAAAGTGCGAGTGCCGTGTTGCTAGCTCCGTTTAGGTCACAACCTAAAACCACCCGCTTTTGTGGTCAGTCTTCAAATATTTATTTCCAGGAGTGAAATATGAGGGCAGTCTGCTGAAACACTGATGTGCATTGGCCTCGTTGCAATAAATTCCCCTTTGCATAACACTGGAAAAACACTCAAAGATGCTTTTTCAATTATACGCATGCATGAGGCTGAGGTTATTGAAAGTCAGAGAACAGCAATATATCAGGTTACCCAGATGTGGGCTTTTACAATCTTTAGCAGACGCTTGCTCAAGTTTTCAAAAATTTGTACCGTTTCAAGTCCCTCTAGTACAGAAGCCATCCATAGGTACACAGCAGCGCTGAGGATTATCGGTGGGTGGGAGGGAGGTGTCATAACCAGAAAGTGCCTCAAAAGAGGAAAAACATGTCCATGTAACAACAATAACAACAACAAATTGCATTTATTTAAGCGCCTTTTACATTAGGAGAATGCCCCACAACGTTGTATCTCGGAGAGCAAGATGAGATTACTGCCTCCTAGTTCCTCATCGCAGGCTTAATATTCACATTTGCTCTTTACATTTCATCTCGTAAAGCCGTTTTGTGTTCACTGTAGGCATTTTGTTTCTATTCTGTTAGGAATTTGGAACAGGTCCTCAGAATGTTACTTTTTATTGCTGTGTTCTTTTAAGTTTGATTCCTTAATTAGTTGGAATCTGTTACGGTATCTAAATGTCCTTGCCAAAAATGAATGATTGTTTGCAAGCCAATCTAAACCCTATATTTATCCTAACCATGTGTTAATATGGTAGACGTGAACATTCCACTTTGGGTGATGCACTGAGGACTGGATAAAGTGGGGGGGAAAAAAACGACGAATAAAATGGATGGGATAATCAAAGGTTAAACATAGAAAAGGGCTATTGAATGTTCTTGTGTGACTGAATGGTTGAATATTTTGCAGCTTTTTGAAGCTCTTCGAGAGTCCCATCGATCTTAACTGTATGTATGAATAAACAGTGTCATTCGGTGGGATAATATTCAATAAATGAGCTTGATTGTAGTTGGAAAATAAACCCTTCCCGATGATGACTACCACAAGGAATCTTACTGAGAGCAAACTAAAGTCTCTAACACATAGCATGGATTCTTTCCCTAAACTGCACAGCCAATAATTTCTGACATGAAGGAATAAAAATACACTTTTGATTACCCAACGTCTGTTTCTGCTCCATCTCACTGCGAGAACTAAAACATGTTTGTGACAACTAGAATTACATTTACTATGTTCATTTTTAGGTGATAGCTCAAGAGCATTTTCCAGATGGAAAAAAAAAGATTAAATTTCTGACGTCATTACTTTACCATGTCAAACGGCTAATTCATTCTCAGCAAACAAAAAGGTTTTTTTTTAAAAAAGAGGGTAATGTAGAAAAAGTACCAGATAGCAATGAGAGTTACTAACAGGAACTCAAGAGACAAGTAATCTTTGTTTAGTTACATAATCCAATCTATAATATTATCTACAATATTAATATATCGGTAGAAGTCTTACTGATTTGTGCACAGCAATACCTTACAAACAGTCATCAAATGAAGGGACAATTTTATCTGATGGTTTTTGTCGGCCAAGACACAAGGAGAAATTTCTTTCCATTTTCAAACAGTGTCACAGAGTCTTTAATGAGCATTTGACTCGACAGGTGAGACCTCAGTTGAACATCTCATCTGAAAAATGGTACCTCTGATATTGCAGCCCCACCATCCAGCACTCCATTGGCAGTGCCAGCTAAGGCTTTATCCCATCACTTCTAATTCGGATGTGAGAAAGAGCCACCAACTGAACTGCACTCAGCTACAATATGTAAAGTAGGATAAGGCATCTCAAGTTGCTCTGTCTAGTTACCAAGATTTACAAAGAGTAAGTGTTCTTGTAGTTGTCTTTGAGACCCAGTAATGACCCAGCAACCAGATAGAAAAGTGCAAACCGTGATGTACAACTCAGAAGCCTTTCTGTTGTTCTGCCAAAGTGCAAACTGTCCACGACTGGTTTCCGTAGCACCCTTGCCCTAAATTCAGTTATATCTCCTTTCTTTTCACCTGACAGATTCTTTCTTTCTCAACAGGAACACCCTGAGCAGCCCTTTCCGCATGGTCACTTCCAAACAAGTGGAACTTTAACTGAACCGCGTAAAATCCATCTGTAGGTCCCAGGATTATCTCGTTCTGCCAATGTATGCAGACAACCTTTAGGAACTCGTTCCGATCAAGTTTGTTCTTGTTCAAGCTGCGGAGGAGCATTTTTTTTTCTTCTTTTCTATGAACAGCGGTCTTATAAAATTGAGTTTCAGGCACTCAAACGAAAAGCCAGTGACTTGCACAACATGGGATTTGCCAAATCCACATTCTGCACATTTTTATCAGTTTCCTTTGATAGATCCTGACTACTGGGAGAGCTGGCAAAATGTGCTAGCATTGGTGGTTACCGAATAGTTCCCAAAGTTTGAAGAGAAACGAATGGTGGCACCTACTTAAGCCAAACCAAGCACATCTGCAAAAGGTGTAGGCAGAAGCAGAGACATTTAAAAACTCCTCACATCTTATAGTAATAATAATAAAAAATAATAATCCTTGCATTTTGATACAGTGCTTTTGACGTCTTCCAAAAAGATGTCTCAAAGCGCTTCACAGAATATAGTGTATATTCACTATTCTGTGAATATACTAAATAAAGTGAATTGATTGACTGTATATTTGTGGGTGAAACCATGAACTATCTGTACCTGAACCCAGCTGCAGAACAAACACAGTGATACAGTCCCGTTTTAATATGGCCTCTTGAAGTAAAAGCTGCCAATTCAGTGTTGTCATCTTTGTCACCTCTCGGCTGGACTACTGCAACGCCCTCCTCGCCTGTCTCCCCGCCACCACAATCCACAAACTCCAGCTAATTCAAAACTCTGCCGCCTGCATACTCACCCGCACCAAGTTTCGCTTCCCCATTACCCCAGTCCTTGCCAGACTTCACTGCCTCCCTGTCCCTGAGAAGATCGACTTCAAGATCCTCACCCTTGTTTTCAAATTCCTCCACTCCTCTGCCCCCCCCTATCTCTCTGATCTCCTCTCCCCCAAAACCAGCACCCACCTGCCTTTGCTCCACCGAGTCTGGCCTCCTCCATGTCCCCCCGAATCCTCCACTCCACTCTCAGCGGCCGTGCCTTCAGCCACCACGTCTCCGAGGCTCTGGAACTCCCTTCCTCACTCCCTTTGCCTCGCCCCCCTCTCTTCTCAGTTTCAGGTCCCAGCTGAAGACCTTTCTCTTTGACCGCGCCTTTGGTCACCTTTCTACCCCCTGCTCCTGGCTCGGTCCCGGGTTCCGCTATTGTGAAGTGCTCTGAGACGCCGTCCAGCGTGGAGGGCGCGATATAAATCAAAGTTATTATTGTTGTTGTTGTTGAATTAAGGCACCTTGGTGCTATGGACTTGTAAATTAAGATGAGGAGTGTGTCCATAGGCAGATAACTTGGAAGGTATTGCCACCTGCCAGCAGGTGGCAATACCTTCCAGCCGCTTGTGAGCTGAAAATGTATGTCAAACTCGTAGGGAATTAACTCTGATCCATGCATTACATTTAGACATGAATCCCACTCTCCGGCATCTTGTAACCTTCACATAATTATCCATCCACGGTTATAAATACTGCTATTCATCAACTTTAGCTAAGAGATTTTTTGCAGGTGGTGATGTACAATCAGACCTGTTTAAACTGTGTCTTAGGAGGTCCCCATTTGCTTGTTCAGTTGGTTGTTACAGATCCCATGACACTAGTTGAAAAGAGAATGGCGTTTCCCCTGTGTCCTGGCCAACAATTTCCCAAATAAAATTGGTCACTCACTTCACGTCTATTTGTGGGCCGTTGTTGTGCTTACGTTGGCTGCTGTGTTCGCCGACAAATACACAGTCACCACACTTCACAGCAAAAATCCTGTGAAGAGTTTTGAGATGTCTTGAGAATGTGATATCCCAAATGCCATGTATTATTATTGTATTATTATAACCAATTCACTTGTATGCTTGTCTTGGCTCTCACCTTCGAAAACCATTTATGGCAAATTATTCCAAAATCTAACGACCCACTACTTAAAAAAAATTATCTCCCATTGATTTCCTTCCTTCTCTGTTTATGTATTTTAGCTCTTTCTTTGACTTCTGAATAGCCGTGTTATGTTGAGAATCAGCAGGAGTGGGAATGACTTTCACATTGTTATCCAGTTTAGTTCTTGCCATATGCAGAGTTGAGAACATGGTGTGCTTCAGACAAGGAATCTTTTATTTATTTTATACTGATCCAGAAACAAGGAATGCTTGCTATTTGTGAATCTTGGCTTTCCCCAAAAAACATGTATTTAAAACAAAACAAAAACTGGGCAATTTGGTAAAGGAACAGGGCAAAAATCTAATTAAAAGATAGTGCTATCATTGTTATTAGGGACAGCACATCAGAAAATACATATGGGACTTAAGAACACCAAATAACCCTAAGCAAAATTCATCATTTGTGAGATTAATTATTATTAGAGATTTGTTGAGCCAAATGTTGAGTCAACTCTGGTTCATTGCTTTGCTCTGTTTGAGTGTCAAGAAGGTGTGTGGGAGGATTAAATCAAACAAGCCAAGGAGCCTTCCTGATCTTGTTCTGATAATAATATGATAATAATCCTTACATTTGATTTAGCGCTATATAATAGGATAACAGGATTCAGCAGATGTATTTGTTCCTCTGTGCCAGGACTATGGATGTCACATTTGTAAGAGTTCTGACAGAACTGTAATTTGATTTGCTCCATTGAGGTAGTACATTAACATTATCAAATCAATTACAATTCCAGGAAATGATGTTAAAGTAGCTGCCCTCAAGACCATAAAGAGAATTACTGTTGCAATCAAATACAAGCAGGAACTTGAGTGCAAGAATTCGAGTGATTCGGAGCCAATCCATTTGACGTTTTATATAACCTTATCTCCTAGTCCCAGAAATGTATTCAATTCTCACTATACTTTGGCTTAGATTTTCCTTTGATCAGTGGTAACTGATGTAGTTGAAATTGTGTGCATATTATTTATCTTACTGCCTCCATTTGTTGTGCCTTATCTCTCTCTTCAAGATATTGTCTCAATCAGCTGATGAAGGGTTGCAGTTTGTACTGAGGCAACAGCTGGGTGACAGAGATAGATTGTGTTACGGCCCGGAGGACACCTCAGTTTCTTTCTGAATTTGTAGAATTAATATTTATGGTGAGTTCCGATGATTCAATAAAATATGCCTTATGTAAAGCCTGGGGATATTTTCTAGTAAACAAAAAAATCAATGACATAATACAGTACCATGATTCAGAATAATGAACACTTTTACATTTACAGCTTTGGGGATAACAGGGACATTTAAGGGATAACAGTTTCAGCACACTGGGACATCCTTTCAACATGAAAGGCGCCACATAAATGTGATTTTCTTCTTGTTGTTCCCTGTTGTCAGTGCAACAGCCATTATAATAATTATTGTAATATTAATAATCCTTGCGTTTGATATAGTGCTCTTCACGTCTTCTAGACATCTCAAACGGCTTCTCAGAATATTTTAATATTTTAAGGCATGGAATTTGATCCCAATACTCTGATTATTTTCTTTTGCATGAGACATATATGATCTCCAAAGTCAATTATTGATAGCTCACCTCAGTCCAGTTTTCTTAATCTAAAATATAAGAGACCTACAGTAAATCTATAAACTATTTGCAGGGCAACCACATCCTAATAGAGTAAAGGTTCCAATGCTGAACACAGTCGCAATTGTGCCTATGATTTCAGAAAAAAAAACTATTGTGAGACCTTTGCTGTTTATACACTGTACCTGTTACTCTGTACATTTAATAATAATAATCTCCTTGCTTTTTATACACTGTCTTATCACAGTGTATAAAGCGTGCGCTTTGAGACGTCTAGCAGATGTGAAAAGGGCCATATCAAACGCAAGGATTAGTAACATTTTATTTTATCATGCCGTCTGATCAAATATCACACTAGAGTGAGGATTCCTCATTGGCTTGTCGATAATAAATCTTAAACGGTTTTATTCCCAATGCCCTTTCCTCATAAATCTAGGTCAATTGAATAATCCCAGAACTACTCTAGTCTCTACCATAAAGCAATGTTTGCCTGCCACTTGATTTCTTTTCCCAGAATAGATATATTTACTTATTAAAAACGTATATCGCTATTTGTTTCAAAAAAAACATACCCGTGACAACACGCGCCAGAAAGTAAACCTTTCCCGCCGCGACAAGTGGGCAACGCCCCTGTCTTTCTACCCTCGCGACAAACGCTCCCAAAAAAAACATCCACCTTCTTTGTGGAAATAAACCTGCCCGGGTTACATCACAAACGCCTATTACCCCGTTCCCAACCGCAGGGTCTGTCGGGACTTGGTGCCATTCGTTACAATCACCCACATTCCCCTTACAGGACCAGGGTCTCCTCGCTTCTCTACGCTGCTGCCTTTATCTACAGGGAGCGGTTACACACAGGCTAATCCCAGCTCTGCTATCCTTCACTTAGCGGACAGCAGGCCAAACAAAAAAAAACACATTCCAATAACGCTGTACTCAGCTTGTAGTGTTATCAGAAAGAGAAAACAGGGGGTTGGAAATCTTTCTCTTATTCTGGTGAGTGGAGGGGAGGGAGGTGGGGGGAGTGTCCACAGTGGGTGGGTTCAGAACCAAAGTTGGTCCTATGGCAATTGCTATTTTGCATGATCAGGGCAAGACAACTCATTTCATTTGGGGTTCAGCAACATTGTCTATCAGGGGCGTGTCATTTGCTTCAGTGGGTGTTGTTACCGTCTGTAGCTCTGTGGTGTGTGTTTTGCGGTGTGCTTCAATCAACCCACATCAAGTGGAAAGCTGGAGACTAAACCCTGCTCTGTCTCTCCCCCCCTCTCTCTGTGCTGGACCTCTGTGCCACAGGGAGGATTGTCTAGGGCTGGAATACAGATGGTACTTTGCTTTGCCTTTTGCTTTGGGGACGTGTGATACCCGCACAGAGATCCAGGGACATGTCCACCTTGTTGCCATTCGTTGTCTCCGCCTCAGAGACACTGAACCAGACGGTGACCCGCTGTGACGTCAACAAGAACTTTCGGTTCAACTACTTGCCCACCATCTACGCCCTCGTGTTCCTGGTGGGCTTCTCAGGGAACGTCTGGGCGCTGATGTGCATGTGGTTCAACCGGGTCAAATGGACAAGCAGTAACGTGTTCCTGTGTAACCTGGCGCTGGCTGATCTCCTCTACGTCATCACCTTGCCCTTCCTGGTGGTGTACTACGCCAACCGTGGCTATTGGATCTTCGGGAGGGTTTTCTGCCGAGCCACCAGGCTACTGTTCCACTTGAATTTGCACGGGAGCATTGGGTTCCTCACCTGCATCAGTGTCCAGCGTTACCTGTCCATTGTGCACCCGATGAAGATCTTGGGCCGGGTGAAGCCCCATCACTCGGTCATAACCAGCGCTGTGGTCTGGCTGTTGGTGGTCACGCAGACCTCAATGGATTTGTACTTCAGCAAATCCCAGGCGAACGGCACCAAATGCTACGACACGACCTTCAACCAAGACTTGCCGGGTTACATAGTGTACAGTCTGACCCTGTCCTTTGTAGGGTTCCTGATCCCTTTTGGGATCACCTTGGGGTGTTACACTCACGTCGCTGTGGTGCTGACCAGGAACAACAGCGTCGACCCAGACTTAAAAAAACGCTGCCTCCGGCTGGTGGCGATCGTGATGGTTTTGTTTTCGGTTTGCTTCACGCCCTATCACCTGCTGAGAAACGCCAACTTGTTTTCCAGATACATGCAACTGCAGGGGAAATGCACTCAGGCATCCAGGACAATCTACCTGGCGTACCAGGTGTCCCGAGGCCTGGCTTGTCTGAACAGTGCCATCAACCCCCTCGTTTATTTCTTGGCCGGAGACGAGATCAAGTCTCGGATGCGAAAATGTAGGAAAAGACTGACTATTTCCTTGTCCAGGTTAGTTCAGTGGCACAGCTACTTGAATCATGCCAATAAGAGTAAAATATTGACTGAAGTTTGAAGATTAACCCTCAGTTTGTAATTTCGCACCTGCCTTTTAATTCCTTCTTTGTTCAATCAACTGTAAAAATTCACCCTCCCTCAAACATGTTTCAACGGTGTAGCTCTCATTCCGAGCTAAAGCTTTCCACTCAAGATAACCACACACCATAATAATTATTCACCACCCTTGCATTTGACATCTATTTAGTCTATTCAATTTGTGCAAAACTTTGCAAACAAAGTGACTGTTCTCTGGAGGCCAGTATGGCAACCAATGTTATCTGGGGAATTGTTCTAATAATACAGTACTTGCTTTCAATATAGCCCCTTATCACATCGAGACATCTCAAAGCGCTTCACAGAATTGACTGTAAAGTGAATTGACTGTATATTCTGCTGGATTGAGACACCGGAGAAACAACAACAACAACAACTTGCATTTGTACAGCGCCCTCCACACCCGGCGGAGTCTCAAAGCGCTTCACAATAGCCGAGGCCGAGTCATGGGGAGAGGGAAGGTGATTATAGGCGTGGTTCAGTAGAGCGGAGGCAGCGGGTACTGCTGTGAGGAGAGAGGAGGTTAGAGAGGTGGTGCAGTGGAGTGAAGGGATTTAAACACAAGAGTGAGGATCTTGCGAAGTCGATCCGCTCTGTGACAGGGAGCTAGTGAAGTCTGGCTGGGACTGGGGTAATCGGGGAGTGAAGTTTGGTTCGGGTGAGAATGCGGGCAGCGGAGTTTTGTACGAGCTGGATTTCGTGAATGGTGGCGGAGGGGAGATCGGCGAGGAGGCTGTTGGGAGTAGTCCAGCCGAGAGGTGACGATGGGAAGGACCAGGGTTTTGGCAACTTTTGGGGTGAGAGAAAAGAAAAAGCTCCCTTTTCTTTTCAAATGGGACCCTTGAGATACACCTGAGCCTCCAGATGGGAAATTGGTTTACCATTTCAACGCAACAAAATTGGTTTAGCATGGCCAACAGTGAATTCCTCTCCCAGAACTGCATCGGGGCGTCAGGCTAGACTGAGTTCAAATTTTCAGGCATAGTTTACACAACCGTCCACAAGTTTACAATACTTTCTGAAGCAGGAGCTGGAATGCTATCCGTCGAATCAAACTAAAGTCCAGAGATGTCAAACATAAACATTAAAAAAACAACTTTGTATTTATAATACAATCTCCGCATTTGGCAAAGGATCAAAGCAGTTTGTAGATCATTAACATTTGCTCGGCCCGTGGAAATGTGCACAAATCAATCTGGCTATTTGCGTATTGTTTTGTATGTGAACTGCAGGCAATGTGTGTGATTCTCTACGACTCTCTTTGCCTCTGCTGCCTGAACTAGTTTCGAAATCTAGGTGGGCCGAGATATTTCGGCTACTCTTTGTGTTTCTTTTCTTTCAAGTCAAACATTTTGCCGGAAGAAATTCCTCCTGAGTCAACATTTACCCTCTTTTAGGAAGCATTTTAGCACATTCAAAGTCTGGAAGAAGCATCGTTTTTTTTTTAAGCCGGTCTCCTGTAAGTTCTTTTAAGAAATGCAGAAAACCAACTTTGCGGTTAAGACTGAATCCAACAATTTTGATAAACTCTGATCACTACAAAAATGCTACTTAAATAGAGTCAATCGAGTACCAGGTGGACTTTCTCCTAATCGCTGTTTACATGCCCTTCAATGCACCTTGTGCTTGCTTTGCTCATCAATTTGTTTTTCAATTGTTCACAAATGAGCGTCTCCAATATTTTGGGAATTTAAGTGATTAAAGTGAGTAACCAAAAACGATCAATTATTCCTATTGTGAAATGTTCCTTGAGAAAGTACTGTTTGGATATTTTGTTCCTTGGGTCTGTCTTATGGCTTACATGTGAGATTGAGATTTTATTGCATATCCTTTAATGATGTATTCTGTTGCACTACAAATAATTCACTGCGTGTGTTCATTCCTATAATCACCATATAGTGTCATCTTCTATGTTGTAAATGTATATAGTTCCATGCATTTCGTCTTCTTATTCTGCTTTATTCACATTCTCCCAACGTGAAAGCCGCTAAACAAATGTAATTTTGTTGTTGTTTATTCAGTGAATGCATGGAAATGTTAATTCTGTTATCTTGTACTGCAGAATATTGAATTTGTGTGTTTTTTTACAATGCTTGAGATTTTTTTTGTTATTTTTGCTAATAAAAAAATACATGTTCTAATTCTGGAACTCTTGGCCTCCTTTAATAGATTTTAACATTCTGCTTTTGTAACAATTAATTCCAAACTGTGGTTTCAGGCACGAGAAGACATCATTCTGATGGCATAAAGATTTGTTTTGCCACATTAGATAATAAAACATGCAAGTTTAATCTAAATGGTACGTTGACCCTTTGAAGGACAAATGCAATTTCAAAATATTGCTCCTTCAACATACCGGAATGGAAGTTTGAAAACAAGCATTTTAATAGCATTCAGAGTATGAGACAAGTATCATTTTTCAGTCAGTTTTCTGCAAGTTCTTTTGAGGAATACAGAAAATCCATTTCACATTACGACTGAATTTTTCAAATGACCAAATTCTGAACAAATCCTGCTACAAATACATAATCAAAAGCTTGTTTACTTAGTATGAGCTCTGTTCATAACAAAAGCTCTGTGTTGAAGCGGGATTTGTTTAGAAAAATACATATGTAAATAGTTTAGTAACTACAAGATTACAATGTTGCAATAACAAGTATAGAACCTATATCGTTGAATAAATCTAAAGTGTATTTAGAATTGGATAAAATATTGCTTCTGATATGCTGTACTGTATGTACATCACCACCTACATTTTAATGCATGTTTGTCAAAGGTATTTGCTGCATAGGTGAGGCATTGGAAAGCCGCCAGAGCCCATAAAGCCATCTATCAGGAGCCACCTCCATTTGGAAAGGAGAGATGAAAATTAAGAGCAAATCAGAGTTCCGATCTTTTGGTTAACCAGAACAATACTTTACAATGCACCTGGCAATAGTACAATACAAGAGGTTATAGATTGCAGTGTTATAAATAATAATCCTTGCATTTGATATAGCGCCTTTCGCGTCTTTTAGATGTCTCAAAGCGCTTCACAGAATATACTATAAAGTGAATTGACTATATTTTGTGGGCGAAACGCAGCAGCCAATTGCGCACAGCTATGTTCCACAAACAGTCGTAGATTGAAATGACCAATTTTATTCTTGTGTTGTTTTTGAGGGATTATTATTAGGCCTGTGGAGTTAAGGAAACTTGCCCCAGATTTCACCCTGACCTGCTTGAATTCGAACACAGGTCTCATGCTTGTAAGGCGAGTGCTCTGCCCACAGTACAGAGACTGCGCTTGTGAAAGTCACAAACGACGTGGAGGACATTGTCAACACAACAATGGGGCTGAATGTTGGTGGTACAGAAAATTCAGCCCAGATATATACTCATTAGCAATTCTGAGTCACTATTCCTGAATCCCATTGAGAACCACCAGCTATTGGATCCACAAAATATAATAATAATATTAATAAAAATTACGTATCCCAAAGAATTCTTCAGTTTAAATGTTTTCCTCTCACATTAATTATCATTTGTAGCTTTCACTTTTGACATTCTGCTTAATAGTTCTCTCTACAGTTCTCCAGCAAAATCATTCTTGTTCCCAGATCATTTACTGCATCTTTCATCATGTCACCCTCAAAACATATGGGTAATTCACTTTGCAACGTATCCTGTGAAACGCTTTGAGACGTCTTTAAGCCTGATAAGGCACTATATCAAATCTAAGGATTACAATTTATTATTATCCTGTGGTCTCGGGAAAGGAATGTCAGATGATGCATTGACGATAATGTGCAACATTCCCTCTGCGAGCACTGAACGTTTCGGATCTCTGCTACAAAATAACTTTGCCTGGCTTTGCTTCTGTTATTGACCAGAGCAAACACTTTGAAATTAAACTAATCCTACTTCCAGTAAATGCTAACCTTCCGGGCAACCCAGTCAGGCATTCATTCCACCAAACAGTCTGGATGTTAATTGGAAAGCGCCGTCTCTATCAAAAGACAGTGAACAGACTTCAACTAGGTTAGGTTGATGTTAGAAAGAGCTAATTTACAACAACAAACTCCGAAGCTAAACCACTAGCAATCAATCACCCCTAACACATGCATGTGTTGATGTGCCTAAAACTGCCATTGCGGCTCACGTTCTCTGTTGTAGTGAATAAATCTTCAAACATGTAAACACTCTAAGACTGTAAGCAAACCACTTAGATACATGTATCCTATTAAGCCAATAAAATTGCATTTTTGTTGGCTCAAAGCAAATTTAGAACAGAACCAAATTTGGTTTTTAAAAAAAAGTGTCTTTGGGATTATGTAATGGCATGAGAGTCAATATTAAATTTGATTTTGCATTGGGCAATTAAAATGATTCTTAGGTAGTCCCAAGAATCACAGAATCTCTGTGTGTGATATTTGGCTAAAGTTTCCTTTATCGTGCGTAGAATCTTGATACTTTCGGTGAATGGGATAGCCTTTAAAAATCTAAACTTGCTTTTATTATTTGAAGGATTTCTTTTCCGAATTCAGCAGACGCTGATAATTCCTGCCACAAAGCAGGCAGCAATGGTACTACATTTCCCAGTGAAAACTTCCTGAGAGCAAGCATCTGCCACTTCGAGAGTGTTTTTGTGTTTCATTTTTGTAAACCTTTGCATTCCTATAGCTTGCATGTCTTTGCAGCAGGTTAGAAATTGCCTTTGTGATTTGCTGATCTTTATAGACAGATACATCCATTCCTTGTGAATATTATATATGCTTATATACTACTAATAATAATCCTTGCATTTGATATTGGCTTTTCGCATCTTATCGACATCTCAAAGCGCTTCACAGAATATACTGTAAAGTGAATTGACTGTATTTTCGTGGGCAAAACATGGCAGCCAGTTGCGCACAGCAGTGTCCCACAAACAGTGGGGGATTGAAATGACAAATTTTTAGTATGTTGTGGGTTTTTTTTGGACGGCATAAACAATGTCTGCGAGCGTGGTGATTTTGTGGAAGTCCCAAACTGTTTTCGGAGAACAGTGTACACCTCAAAAGTAAGTCACGAGGGCACACATCCTTCCGCAACAACATCCACTCTAATTTTGTTTCCCAACCAAACATATTTGTAGTAAACTTCACAGTTGATTTACTTTTTCAGCCCTCAAGTAAAAGGCAGACTTGAATGAACAGTGACGTGAAGGCCACAAAACAAAGCATAAGGGGGATGTCAAGGTTGCTGAATACAATTGGTATATTGGTTATGAATGCTCATATAAGAAACAGCTTGTTGCTGGAGTGAGAGGAGTGGTATTCTGGTGGACAAGATAAAATGGGTTGGCGTGAACGCTTCTTGTGATCAGTACCAAACTCCTACTTTGAGAGTTCCAAGCCCTCTTGGTATAGGTTCGGGAGGACTGTGTGATGTAAAGGAATCTAATTTACTCTTGATAATTCTGGGCATATTGGCATATGGTTCCTCTGGTGTGTTTTGTCCGCCTTTTTGTCTTTTTTTGTGTTCCGGGGTCTCTGTGTTTCTTTTTCATGTTGAAAATTTGCAAGCAGCAGAATCATGTTTTTAAAAAAAGTATAACAGAAGAAGAAGGTTTTCATACTTCAGACAAACATTAGTTTGCATATCACTACAGCCGAATGACTGTGATTCCTTATGCCAAATGTCAAAAAAAAAGAGACATTGTAATCTTTTTGTGAAGATTACTGGGACTGATAAGTTCGAAAAGCTAAATCATGATTTCACAATTAGAATGAGACACTGAAAGCAAAGTTGTTCCACTGAAATTGTCTGGGATAATGAAGATAATAATAATTAATAAATAGATTTGATATAGTGCCTTATCACGTCTTCGAGACGTCTGAAAGCGATTCACAGGATACGTTGTAAAGTGAATTATGTTTTGAGGGTGACATGATGAAAGATGCAGTAAATGATCTGGGAACAAGAATGGTTTTACTGGAAAGCTGTAGAGAGAACTATTAAGCAGAATGCCAACAGAAAAAAGGGACCTCACGATAATTTTCCAATCAATCTGGTTTAAACATTTAAGTGGGAAGGAAATGAGCCACTCCAACTATCGTACTTTGACCAAAATATTAAATATATCAGATAAGCATCATCCCTCAGTGTTTAACTAACAAAAACAGAAGTTGCTGAGAAAACTCAGCAGGTCAGGTAGCATCTACTTAGAAAGGAAAAGTGAGTCAAAGTTTTGGGTCCACGGTCCTTTGCCAGAACCCTGCTTGAGTTCCGACAAAGTTTACTCAGCAACTTCTGTTTGTTTCAGATTTCCAGTATCTGCAGGATTTTGCATTTTTGTTCCCTCGGTGTTTAACTTGTTCAGGCACCAATTATCCATTGCATAACCACACCCAATCAATCGAACATTTGAGCTGCTGTGGACACATACTTTGAGAAGGATCGTTGATACTGTACCAGGAAAGGGTGTGGGGATGTCCTTCTTCTAGTCAGTCAGTGAGCTGAGATCATCTGCTACAATGGTAAAATGTAGTTGAATTTCATTGAGCAATGTTATTGGCTACCGGCACTGGAAAAACTTAAGAGTTGTTTTACTTCTAGAGGCATAAACTATTCTTGTTTTTCTTTGCTAACTGGGTAAGGCAATTCTTTGTTCCTAAAATAATGTTGGCCTGTTTATGAAATATTCCTATATCTAAAAGTTCCACACACCCAGCTCCTTGTGTTAATCCTGCATGAAATCCTTATTTTCACACTTCTCTAATTTATCTCCCATGAGATATCTACCTATTGAGGTATTTATAACTTGTTGGTCCTGTTTTGATTACATGTTCATCCAGATTTATTTGTATCAATTGAGCAGTTTTTAAAATTTAGTTGAAAATTTAGGCTTAACTGTTGTACATTAACATTTTAAAAAATCAATAGGAGTAATGCATTCCTTCTTTGGCAATCTTCTCATCAGTGTTAGGATCTGCATTAGCAGCTGTCAGCCTGGAGAATTATCTATGACATGGACTTTCCTTGTGAAAGCTTTGCTCTCTCTCCACTAAAACCAAAACCATCCTATGCCATTGGAATTTTTCAGGTTCCTGTTAATTCAGGGAAGGGCAAATCATGGTTTCATTAAAGATTTGGAGCCGGTCTTACGACTGGAAGCAGAAATTGCGCAATTACTGTAATGCTATTAAAAACTAAAGGAACTGGAGTAAAGTACTTTGGGGGAATTTTTTTTTTTCTTTAAGAGACAAAACTGCAAATTTACTTCTCAGATATGGACAGCAGGCACTTGACACCAACCAATTATATAACTCCTTGACACCAAGGAGTTATAATAAGGAGTTATAATAATAGCTGCGTATTTACAATGGAACATTTCTGAAATAAAAAAAACAGTATATCAATCAATCCTTACATTTATATAGCGGCCTTCACATCAAAAGGACGTCCCAAAGCACTTTACAGTTAGGTAGGGTCAACAGCAGGGGGATGGGTGGGGTGTGGGGAGGGGCAGGATGAAGAAGAGTAGGAAAATTTACTGTATATTTGTGGGCGAAACACAGCAGCCAAATTTAATCTACTAACTTTCGAAAGCAAATGACCAAACGTGGGAAGATATTTATATGGTGCCACCTGGCGGCAAGTCCAATAGTTTGTAGCTGTCATCAAGTCTTTTCGAACTCATTTTATTTTGGTGCAATGAGCAAAACAAAAGATTATTATTTTATTGCTGTCTTATGACTATAGTTCTGACAGTGTAATAACAATATAGTACAGTATTAGGAATTCTATCATGTAACTGTCGTGACAAATTAAACATTTTAAGTGCTTCATTTTAAGTGAAATTAAATGCAAAGCATAACCAACATTACCTTGCTTCTGTAATATCAAACCTATTTATTCCTTGTTTCAGCATCACTGTGAGAGCAAATGCAACTACTGTACATGAGTCACTGTAGAGAAAAACAAGTTCCCAGACAGTTTGCCTCACGAGCGTGAGACCTGTTTGTAATCCAGGCAGGTCAGGGTGAAACCTTGGGTAAATTTCCTTACTCCACACGCCTAATAATAATCCGTCCCCCAAAAAACCTATAGTAACTTGGTAACTTTAATTCATGGCTGTTTGTGGGACACTGTTGTGTGCAACTGGCTGCTGCGTTTCGCCCGTGATTTCACTTTACAGTATATTCTGTGAAGCGCTTTGAAATGTCTAGAAGAAAAGTGCTATACAGTATTAAATGCAAGAATTATTATTATTAATGTTGGTCGTTCACTTCATGGCTGTTGGTGGGACGTTTTTGAGTTAGTGCACTTTACATTAACTCCTGTGCTCTTTATTTCATACTTTATAGACAATTTCAGAAGGGGCAAGGGTGATGCAAAATTTACTGTACAGAATTAAGATTGTTTTTTTTTCCAGAGCATTTTCACAAATTTCAAATAATCTCTTCAATCAGTCATTTGTATGTATACCAGCATGTGAACATCCGTCCATTTCTGCAAAATGAACTGTATCCCATGAACATGATACACAATGAAAAGGTTTCAAAGCTTAAACCCTTCTGAATTTTATTCAAGCAAGGTCTAAAGGTTACATTGGAGAAGAATGTAATTGTCACAGGTTATCTCCCCTCAGAAATATCATACTCTTTCACATTCTCTCTCAGTTGGTTGTACTCTCTCTGTCTCAGAAGATTGTGGGGATCAAGTCCCATGTGAGTATTTTCAGCTCATAATTTGGGTTAATTCGTCCGTTGCCCTGACAGCAAGGTAATGTCATAGGTACAGTCCTTCGGCAGAATTATTAAACTGAGGTCGTGTCTGCCTTCTCAGGTTGACATTAAAATCCCATTGTAAAAGATGAGAATGTTGCCCTCGTTCTCATCAATTACCTGCCTGATAAAAATAGTTATTGATTGACTTTCGTTGGGGCATGTTCAGGTTGGCCGGTGGCCTTGACTGCAAATACAGTCGCGAAACTATACACAAAAATACATGAATTCTCTGCATTATAGGCACTAATTATATACAAGGATTAATATTAAACATCCTGTACAGGTGGATGTCTTCATTTTCCTCCTACAATTACAAATCTATAACATTCCACCAGAATATTTTCTAATTGAGCCGTAAGTCTAAATGGAAGTGAGATGTGCCAGTTCGGTAGCTTTAAAGGTGAAGGGTTGAGTGTCTCGAGTTAGAATGACAACTAATTTGGTTACGGCCATCAATGATAAACGAGCTTTAGGAGTTTCAGGAAGGATTTACACACTGACAAAGTTATGCAGGCAGTAGAAGTGAATTAATTCTAAATTTTACTGTAAAATGTTTTTTTTTAAAAAAAGGTCAAAATTGGGAGACAAGTTGATTTATTTCAAATGGTGAAGAAAAGCTGCAGGGCTGCAGGAGTAGGTTATTTACAAATTCTACAACACTTCAACACAGTTGTTTAACATTATCAAAGTTAATGCCAACACATTTGACCTCTTATAGTATAGACTTGAAAGGCGCTATACAAGTGTAATTGTGTTGTTGTTATAGTATGTAACAAATTAGGTTCTCTGAGCTGAAATCCAGAACACCCACAATAAACATTTAAACACCAAATGACAACGCAAATACCAGGACCAACACTGTGTAAAATGCAGCGGCTGTAAACACAGTTCTTCTAATAAATAGAAACAAATACGGCACAAATTGGTATGCTTCAGAAATGTGGACAATTGCAAGGAAATATAACAAATTAGAATTTAGTCATCTTCTTATGTGTGTCGGCTTTTTTTCGTTCGTGCTGAGCACTGGCTTCCTGTGACTTTAAATGGGACAGTTGCTTCTTAGCGTTGGACAATTTCTCTTCCAGGTGAGCAGTTAAAGCTTTACCTCTGAAATAAATCAAAGAAAGCTGAAACATAGATTCATAGTTGACACGGCGGAGACAGATCTATTCATGCCGTAACCTTTCCCCGTTGAGCACCGAATTAAGACGTCACTCATATCATACAACTAAACATTCAGGTTGGCAACTGAGCAGACACTGAGTTTATAATTCTTCGATAGACAAATAGCGGTACTTCACATTATTTTCTCTTCCCATTTAAAAAGTATTCAGGGACAGGGATCTAAAAGGACACAGAAAAGTGGGATAAAGAGAATTCTGAGCATCAATTCTGGCAATAAAGTAATTGATGTGTTAAATGCTGCGCCTCTCAGATATTATCAGTGCATAAAAGTTTTACTTCAGTTACAGTAAAGTTTGTACAAATACTATCATAAGGAACCCATGGTCTTTACTAGAATAAAAGTGCTGAATTTGCCCGACTTCTGCTTAAAATATGACAAGATACCTTCCAACATTTCTTGATAATGCCTCCGTAATTTTAACAATGTCCTTCTCAGTGCGTTCAATATTTTCCGTTATCTGAAAAACTTTGATATTTAGAGTTTTCTTCATCGTGCTGCTGCCCCTGTAGCGCTCTTTACTATTCTTCTCCCCCATGGGTTGAAGCTCTGAACCGCAAGACTGTCCATTAGTTCCAAGTTTATCGTTCAAAAAGTCAAATACAGTCTGACGAGGTTTGTGGACTTTGGCCACTCGCAAGCCTCCTTGGCCTTTCCTCTTGTGTTTCTTCTTATGGAGGTGGTTCAGTTTCCCTTCTTGTTTATTCTGCAGGATTTCGGCACATTGATCGAGAGATTTCCCTGATGGTAGGACTACTGCTTCTACAGGCTCCACCCGGCCTTCAGCATTCTTCCCCAGCCCTTAAAAAAAAATTGGTCATTTCAATCCACGGCTTTGTGGGGGCACTGTTTGTCTGCTGCGTTTTGTCCACAAATGTGCAGTGAATTCAATTTACAGTATATTCTGTACATCAAATGCAAGGATTATTATTATTTAAAACAAAGATACCACATCAGCAGCCTGTTCCACCCGATTTACAAAAAATTAATCACTTCAGTTTCTCGCAATCTTACCTTTTCCAAATTGGTAGCCCATTTTAGCCATTAGTTTGGAACCCATGCCCCGGGTGTGAGTTTCCCAGCCTGCGAAGGTGGCAGTGCAGGGTGGCGTCCATTCTACTTTCTCCATACTACTGGCATCAAAAACTGTGGTAACAATGTAAAGAGGAGGAAGAGAGTACAACATGTAGGACAGATTAAAAATAGTTTCAGTCTTCAGTTTGGGCGTTAATGAGATGGCAGTTAACGGAACAGTGTAACCGAGTACATACAGAACAAGGTTCTCTTGTCCAGATTTGTTTTAAACAGGTGAGTGCATGATTTGTGTGGGTAGGAAACATGTACTAATACAGCAATATCAAAGCACAATGCATGTGCATTGGGAGTGGTGGTGGGAGTCAAGTAAAGATGTTCAAATTAAAGGAAACTATTGACAATGTACAAACTCATCGCACTGTAACAATTACCTTTTGCATAACCAAGTTGAGCCTCATCATCTTCCGAATCTGAGGAGGAAGAGGATTCCTCGCTACGAGGTACTGGCATAATCCCATCACCCTCCACTACTATCTCCTTCTGAAGCAAGGAATCAAATTTTACTGTAAAATAGCCATTGTCCATGTCTGAAAAACACAACATTATCCTCGAAATATTAAGCAAAATCCATACAATGAACTTTAAAAAAAAATTAACAGTACTATGCTATTCATTCAGTCCATCATACAATATTACTTGAAACTAAGGTATTCCAGGGGTAGTTTAAAAGAAAATACATCTAAATTCATTAAAATACCTTACGTTATGAGACTTTAGAATTTGAAAGAAACACACTGTAAATTGCATCTAACACACCACACAAGCCATGGAAATGTTAACACAACATGAAAGACACTAGGATACTAGAGACAGCAAAGCATTCATAGCGTTCAAAGAATGGTTGTAATCCATTCATCAGAATTAGTACAGTACTAAGATACTAAAATGACTTTCACAAGACCTGAATTCTGCACAATTACCTATCCCAATTGTTAAAATGATACTTGGCGAGGATGTTAGCTGCACTTACCGAGGATTTTAGCTGGGTACCAAATTTCATCTTCATACTTAGCCAAACAGGCTGACCCCACCTCAAGTGAACTGAGATCCAATTCCTGACACTCTCGCAATTCAGACACAGCCACAACCTCTCCATGAGAATATCTAGTCAGACACAAATATTTTTATATATTGAAAAAACATTTTTTAAAAACAATATGGTTTGATTGTTTTAAAATGCGTTTTGTTTTAAGCTTTTGGTACATGTACAATTCACATGTGTATGCCACCTCTGTCCAAAATGGACTTTCATCTTGGGGTGATGCACCTTTCTCACCTAATTCTGGAGAATATTAGGTACAATTTAAGACAGGCAGGATTTGTGGATCCCTGTGTGCACATGGATATTGCTGGTGTTTAACCGGCTAAAACTGAACAGCGTAGAAACCAATTGAATGCATCATTTAGCAAATTCCTTGTTGCTTGTCCAGCTCGGCTCGTAAGGTTGCCAAGGATCTGCGTGGGAATAATCCCAGTCCACAGTCTGCTCCTTGAAGAATTGCTCATAAGCAGCAATGCAGACATACTGGCTCAGAGGGCACAACAGAGGGTTGATTTAATTCTGACATTTTATTCCCCTCTTCCCCTCACGAAAAATAAAAGCATGAAGGGAAACGAAAAGGAGACCGAACCGAAGAATTAAATCAATTGCACGTGAATACTTTTGTCCGCAAAATATACATCCAATACACCTTAATAATAATCCTTGCATTTGATATAGCACCTTACCATGTTTTCGAGTGCTTCACAGAATATTGTCTGTGCGTTTTACGAGGCGATTCAAAGCGCCTCGAAGACGCAATAATAATTATCCTTGCATTTGATATTGCGCTTTTCACGTTTAATTTGTGGGCGAAACGCTGCAGCCAATTTCGCACAGCAGTGTCCCACAAACGCTGCCGCGTTTCCCACCCCCCACCCCCACAAATATCCAGCCCATTCCCTTGACAGTATATTCTACGAAGCGCTTCGAGACGTCTAGAAGACGTGTAAAGGCGCCGTATCAAAACGCAAGGATTTAAAAATATATATATTATTATAGGTCTGGCTTGCAAAGGCGACTGCTACACACACACACATACACAAAAAGCCTTTGGCATAAAAAGGCAAGTGATCATTTATGACTGTATTACAACTATATATATAATTATATTATACCGTAAAGTGAACTGACTGCACATTTCGCCCACACAGTTACAGTCAATTCACTGTACAGTCTACTTCGATGAAGACGCTATGTCAAAGCGTTAACTCGGGTTATTAATTAGCACTATGATGATGGTCTCTGACCTGCAGCTCTCGGGGAAGCGGCAGGTGCCGCTCAGGTACCAAGGGCAGGGCCTCATGGAGCGGTGAGTCGGGTAGATCCACAGGACCCGCACGGTGGGCTCGGGGGGCACCGAGCTCTCGGGACCCACGATCATAGCGTCGTGATACTGGAGCTGACCCCAGGGGGTGCGGTACGGGGCGCTCACCCTGCTGCCGCTCAACTCCTCTTCACCCCTCTCATCATCACCCTCATCCTCATCATCATCATCCTCGTCTCCTCCCCCTCCTCCTGTTCTCTCCCCCGGGTTCTCCTCGCCGCCCGGTTCGCTCACCGCCGCCTGGAAGGCCGTGTACTCGGCGTCTAAACGCGCTTCCCGAGCGGGAACCGACTCGGCCTCTGCCTCGAGCGTCGGGGCGGCCTCGCGGTCCAGCCGTTCCAGCAGCTGGCTCTTGCGGACTGACAGGAGGCTGGACTCGGTCAGCTGGATCAGCTGCTGCAGGTCGTCGCGAAGCCTCAGCAAGTCGGCCCGGGCTTCGGCCTCGGTCTCGGCCTCGGGTTGGGTGTCGGCGGCCAGGGCGCTCTCCACCTGCCGCAGCTGGGCCTTGTACAGCTCGATGGCCGCCTCCAGACTCGCCTCGTCCATGGCTTCGGCTCAGGGGGGGTGTAGTGGGGGGGGGGGGGGGAGGGGGGAATCTCTCTGGTTATTAACCGTCTCTCAGAGGCCACCCATCGCCGCCATCACCTCAGCCTGAAGAGAGGAGGAGAATGGACACTTCCCCCCCCCGCCTCTCACCGTCTACACTCTACTCCAACTTGGCTCAGTTTAAGTTAAGTTATACAGTGTGTATATATACAGGCCCTCACTCTCGGTCTGAACCGAACTTCCCCCTCAGCGGCTCCAGAGGTAAGCGAGGGCAGGCGGGCATCCGCGCGGTGCAGCCTGGGAGTTGTAGTTCTTTCTCATCCCACTCACCCACTGTCTGGCCAGGACGGCGGCAAACATATGGACTACAATTCCTAGAGGGCATCGCGCGAGACATGAGCACCACGGAAGCCGGTCGCACGTCTTCAAGCGAACGGAAGAAGGGGGGAACGGAGGTGGTGGTGGGGGTGGTGTGACGTCGGCGCGGCGCAGTGCAGCCTAGGCGTTGTAGTTGCCTCCGCTTCACTGCCCGGCCTTGGAGGCGGGAAAGGGTACTACAACTCCTCCCAGAAGGCGCCTCGCGAGACATGCGCGCTTGGACACCGGTTGAATCCCCGGATGCCTGACAGAGTCGACGGCGGCGGCGGTGGTTGGCGGTTGGCGGCGCTGGTCGTTCGTGGAAGCGACGGGCGACAGGAGGGAGGAGAAGAGGAGGAGGGAGCAGGAAAAGGCGGCTTTAAATGGAAGAGAGCGCGTAAAGGTAGGAACTGGGACCACTGGGTGACGGGCTTCTCGACCAGCTGGAGGGGGGGGAAGAGGTGAAAGGACCTCAGTCAGTTCGTCGGGCAAATTTCGAGGCCCTTTTTGGGTGTTCAATTTGTAATGATTTTACATTGTTATTAAACTAAATCCCTCGTGTTTTGATACAAGTGCCTTTTCACTGCATCTTCGTAGACGGCTCAAAGGCGCTTCACGGGAATGGGTGGAGCTCCTGTGGCTCACTGGTTAGGGCACTTGTCCTGCAAGCTGGGGAGACCTGTGTTCGAATCCAGGCAGGTCAGGGCAAACCACACACACGCCTAATAATAATAATAATAATAATAATAATAATCCCTCCAAAAAAAACCCCACAATAATAAAATTGGTCATTTTCAATCCACGGCTGTTTGTGGGGACGGGGGGGGGGGAACACACGCCGCTGTGCGCAATTGGCTGCCGCGATTCGCCCCCAAATATATATAGCCCAAATATATCCAACCCGAAAGACGTTATGATATAACTGTGATTTCCTTGTTGTTGTCAGGGTAACAGCCATGATAATAATAATGTGATTATAATAATAGTACCTAGCATTTTCATATAGCGGCTCTTCACGTCTTCTAGACGCCTCAAAGAGCTTCACAGAAATAGACCGTAAAGTGAATTGACTGTGTGTTTTGTGGGCGAAACACGGCGGCCAATTGCGCACAGCGGCAAAACCCCGCACACAAACAGTCGTGGGTTGAAATGACCAATTTGTTATTACGGTATTTTGTTTTTCTTGAATGCCTCACAACCGCCTCCTGACACACACACATACAGAGACACTCACCCAAACAATCAATCAATCAATCAACCTCCACCACCCACCAAAGCCAATGGGTGATAGGATTTTGGTGAAGAAATATAATTAAAACTCTATTTTATCTGATTTAATAAAATATAAGAATAAATTTCCAATCCACGACTAACTGTGTGGGGACGCTGCTGTGTGCAATTCGCTGCCGCATTTCGCCCACCAAATATTACAGTCAATTCACTTTACAGTGTATTCTGTGAATCACTTTGAGATGTGTGGATCAAATGCAAGGATTAAAATGTAAGAATAAGGAGAAAAAAAGGTCAAAAGGGCTGCTCAATACCTCGGGTATCTGAGAGGTTAACGATTATCATTTAATTGTGCCTCGAATTACACTCACTTGCGCCCTGTTTGATAATGTGTGTCTTTATTGTTACAAGTTCGACATGGATTCATTATCATCATTATCATAACAATCATTAATGTATATCCTTGCCTTTCGCCCACAAACTACGCAGTCTATTCGCTTCAGTGTATCCTGTGAAGCACTTTGAGACGTCTCGGAGACGCGATCTGCGACCTAGCGTCTTACTCAGGGCGGTCGGGCCTTTAGCCATTCTGTCCCCACACCCTCTGAAACTCCATCCTGCCCTTCTTCCGCCTCTTCCCCTCGCCTTCTTCAAGACCTGTCTCAAGACACTCCTCTTCAACCGTGCCTTCAGTCACCCTCCTTCCCCCCACAACCCTTCACCCTTCCCGATCCCGATCCCGATCCCAATCCCCAGCTCGGGTCCGAAACACTGATTATCCAGTGCCTAAGGATGTCCTCCCAACGTGAAACGTACTATACAAGAATAATTTTGTTGTTGTTGGTATTGCTTATTTAACAATAGATTAATTTCTTTTGCAGGATGTATACATTACTATCAGGTCTGTGGAAGTACATGTTCCAGAAAGATGAATACTGCATTCTCATCCTAGGCTTAGACAATGCAGGCAAAACTGTAAGTTGATGATTAGGCTATTTGCTGTGATTTACTTGTAAATGTGGAAACTGAAGTCATGATACAGGAAATGTATATCTGTATGTTTTCATTGTGTTTTTTTGGGTGTTACTTTAGACGTTTCTGGAGCAAACAAAAACAAGGTTTAACAGAAACTACAAAGGAATGAGTTTATCAAAGATAACTACTACAGTTGGTCTAAACAGTAAGTTTGTTGGGTAATATATATAGATGACATGTTTTACACGTAAAATTCTGGTTTTCTAGAGTCCCAGTTGTTTCAATTTGCAAACTTATTTTGATGGAGTAAAGTCATCAGCTACATTTGTGTATGTACACTTTCACATTTGTTTGTTGTACTCTAGCTTTTCAGACTTATGTTGTGTTGCTTTTTTCAGTTGGAACTATTGATGTTGCTTCAGCACGACTTATGTTCTGGGATCTTGGTGGCCAGGAGGAACTCCAGTCTCTGTGGGACAAGGTACCATTCCAGTTTGTTTATGCTTTTAAAATAAACTTGATTTGCTAGAAAGATATTCTGTTTGTACTGTATTAAGAATGACAACTTTGCATATTGGTGGAACAATGGGTTATCACATTGGATTTAGGTAGATCTATGATTTGAATTCTGCTTGGAATGATGAAGGTTGAAGCATTTTGTTAAATAAATGCATAAAAGTATGGCCTGCACCTCATATTAGATGTTACTTCAAGTTGATCATGTGCTTCAGCTTACTTTCTTTGGATTTTTTTATGTCGCCTTTTTACAATACATTTCTCGCCACATGATGGCGGTGTGGCTTACCGTGTATTTATACAAGGCCAACAAATCTTAATCCTTACCACAGCTAAAACCATTTAAATGTCAGAAGGTTTTCTCTTTCCCAGTTTTCTGTAAACATCAGAACACGTTTAGTCTAATTCGTACTGTAATGATTCTAGATTATTTTAAAACTGTTCAAATCTATATACTGTAATATTTAATTGCAATAGTTTCTAACGTTTATGTACTATAATGACTTTTTACAATCCACAAATTCTGAATTTCCTTGTTTCAGTATTATGCGGAATCACATGGTGTAATATATGTCATTGACTCAACCGATGAAGAGAGATTGTCAGAATCAAAAATAGCCTTCGGTATGTGCGGCGCTGATATTAAATTAAGATGTAAATGTTTGAAATCTGAAAGAATGACTGTCCAGCGCCTTGGGAAGTCCTTCTGACGTGAAAGGCGCTGTACAAGTATAATTTTGGTGGTGTTGTTTTTGCTATGTTGATTACTGTTTTTTCACAAGCAATGGTGGAGAGTAAAATCTATTTAATAACTACAGAGTTATAATGCCTGAAGATATTATGTGATTGTTATGAGTTACCACAATGCACAAACTTGTTTTTGCTGAATTCTGCTGCAGACTTGCGATATTTTGCTAAATCTATCCACTTTGGTGGAGCTTCTAACCATTTTTTTAAACATAGCTCCAGGAATAACGAACTAGTTGCTTGAACAACTTTTTTTTCCCATTTCAGAAAAAATGATTACCAGCGAAGTGCTTGATGGGGTTCCATTGCTGGTATTGGCTAACAAACAGGATGTTGAGGTAAGTCTTCTGGGATTATAATTTAGCGGATGCATTTATTCTGTCAAGCCAGTTGTTTGTCCCTTTTATTTGTTTTGTTACTATTATTAAAGTGAAAGATGTGCTGTCCTTTGTGAAGGGTGCTATATAAATGGAGGTTGTTGCTGTGTGTATACAGCAGAGCCTCATAACACTACATTTGGGACCATCAAATCATAACTGGCACAACAACAACTTGGATTTATATAGTGCCCTCCACCCCGGACAGTGTCTCAGAGCGCTCACTGCAGCTGGTTTCACTGAGTATGTGCACAATTGATCTATTCAGTCCTGCCTGCCGGCTAAAGCATACAATGTCCTACATCTAGATCATCACCAATGTTGCTTCCTGCAATTCAATTGCATTATAATTTTATTTGCGTTGTAGATGCACAGGTATTAATTGGCCTGTGCTACATACATCATGGTAATACATTTGCTGTCGTAGCATCAAGAGACTTCACAGTAGCTCTGTCAGCCTATTAACCAGCGCAGATCTGTTTCTAACTGCACACTGAGGGCATCTTATAGTAATATTGCTGTCTACATTTCAGATTAAAAATTGGTTCAGTATTTCCATTAAGATGTTTTAGTATTTTCATTCATTTTTTTTTAGCTTCGTGATAATGAATGGTGGAAACTATTTCTGAAGATTTAATTTGCTCTTTTGTTGCTCCATTTTCATGTCTTTCTCTATGATAGAGCTGCCTTTCTGTTGGAGACATCAAGACTGCTTTTAATGATTGTGCCCCAAAAATTGGAAAGAGAGATTGTTTGGTACAACCATGCTCAGCACTTACTGGGTAAGTATTAGTTATGTTGGTCTTTTACACTATATTACGGCCGGAATTGGGCAAAAGGGAAAGAGGGAACATATGTAATCCTAATAATAATACCTGCATTTGACATTACGCTTCATCATGTCTTTGAGACATTTCAGGCTGCTTCACAGAATTTTCTGTAAAGTGGGTTGGCTGCATATTTGTGCGGTATATCACAGATAAGCAAATTACTGGTTAAACTGGATTAGCAAGGAGGAACAGAAGGATAATTCCTTCTCGATATGACTTATAATTTATCAGTGGCTGTGACGAGACTTGTGAGAATGTAAACCAAACCTCACCAGTATGTTTGGTTTATTGTTAACGTTGCGTGCAGTGGTGCCCAATTTTGTTACTTGCCTTTGGTTCACATGTCCTCCTCCCCGCTTGCCATTGTACTGTAGGTCACTTACGCAACTTGCCATTGTACTAACACCAACTTTCTACATCTACATTGTTTGCAGTGATGCATGCATGACATAACTTTACTTACATATTTATTTTACGGTTTGGGCACCATTTTCCTTGATAGTTTAGGGCAGGGTGGTCTAACTGGCAGCCGAGGGGCCTCATCCGGCTTGGTGGTGGGTTGTTTTATCCAGCTCACAAACCATTTCCAAGTTGGGGCCACGCTCTCCCTCTTATCACTGGCAAACCATCCTCTCATTACAGCAGCTCAATGCGTGTGAAGTTACTGCAGTGCATCAGGAAGGAAACCCTCTCATCACCATTTTACACTCACTCTAGAACTCCATTCCCAGTGTCTACTTCGACTACTTTTCTCCCTCCCCTCTTTCAAGGCTCGTCAAGATCTAACTCTTTGACTGTGACTATGCGTTCGGTCATCTTTTCTCCATCTCTCTATCTTCTCACCCCCAGCTTGGATGCCCACAGCAGGCATCGTTGAGGGCTTTGAGAAATCCTTCCGATGTGGAAATCTGTAAATGCTGTTATGTTTCTAGAAGGGAAACCCCAAATTATTGCCTATAAAGCCTGCGGATGTTCTTCAAATCTGGCATCCACTGAGCTATTGCGAACTATTATTCTACATTTCCTTTTTAAATTGATCCTGATTGTTTAGAGATAAAAAAATATATACATTTCTCTTTATTGTAGGGAAGGTGTAAATGATGGGATCGAATGGATGGTCAAGTGTGTGATCAGAAACATTCACAGGCCGCCAAGACAGAAGGATATCACATAGAAGCCATCTGTTTGGTCAATGAGTCGCTACATAGTAGTTCCACTAGATGGAGGCAATCTGCAATGAAGCTTGCCCTATGTGGTGCTTTCTCACCTTTGCTGACCATTGCTGACAAAGTTGAAGATGTTATATCTATGACCATGTAAGTAGATTCTATTTCAAGGCAGTCAGTGTGAGAGGGACATTTTGAACACTAACAGTGTGGGTTGACATTGGATAAAGGTTTGTTAAAATCAGATATCTGAGCAACAATAATAAGTTCTTATTAACCTTTTTAAATGCAGAGATTTTTGTGTACTAAGATTCATTTATTTCAGAAGTACTTGTCTAAAGATTTGAGATTTGAAACTCATCGTCTCCTTGTTTTGCACAGAAGTTCTGCTAATAACTTTTGTCTTTTGGATTGAACAAAGCTATGATGATCCTCTGTTGTAATGCATTTTGTGGAAGACAAAATTAAAAAAAATATTTTTAAAAAATCACAAATTACTAGAAGCACTGATCCCTTCCTTTGAGTTCATTTCCATCATCTAGCTTTTATCATGTAGTCATATTTATTCATTTCATATTTATTGTACACAGAGGTGATCTTCCTATACATGATCAAGGACGGAGCCAGCGGAGGCGGCGGGAGGTAGATTGGGGATTAAGCAGGCTGGTACAGAGGTGCTGGGGCATGAGGGATTTGAAGATGTGTGGGAGGATCTTGAAGTTGATGCTTTTGGAGATGAGGAGTTAGTGGAGCCTGGCTAGAACTGGTGGGGTTGCGGTAAGCAATTTTGTGTTGGATGAGCATTTGGACGGCAGAGTTAGGTAGATTTTAAAACAAGACTTACAGACAAAGAGAAGGTAGTGTATATTTGCATATGATAATCCTGACAAAGGGCAAAGCTATTGTCATAATAAGTCCAAATTCCCAGTTCCTTGTGAGCACAATGAAAGGTATTTCACATATAAACAAAGTGCACACATTTTTATGATGTGCACATAGTTTCCGATAATATTGTGTTGCAATTATTTGACCAATCGAAATTTTGACTCAGCATTATCAAGGAAATGTTTGGACGTTTGATATTGAAGGATTACAAAGAATGTACAGCTCAGAAATAGGTCACTTAGCCCAACCAGTGTGTGTTTATACGCACATCCACTCCTTGCCCTCCTACACTCAAATTCCCCTCCTTCATGTAAGGGTTCAAGCTTCCTCTTGAATGCATCTATACTAACTTACGTACCCACCTTACGTAAGGTCAGGCATCAAGTTCCAGTTTCATTATCATCTGTGTTAAGTAGTTACTCCTAAATTCTATTTTAGATCCCCCAACTTACTATTTGTACATTCATATCCTAGTTACGGACATGCTAACCTGAGGAAACAATCTACAGTATTTATGTTAACCTTGTCAAACCCTTTTTTAAATGTTAAACACTTCTATTATGTCAGTCCTTCTATTATGTCTCTTCTCTAGGGGGGGAGGAAAAAAGGGCCTCTCCTATCCAGACTCGCCTTATAGCAGTAACCTTGTACAGATGACGAGTTATTTAGTCTTTTATTATAGATTCCAATACCTTGACCACAACTGATGTTAAACTGACTGGTCTATAGTTTCCTAGATTAGCTCTGTCTCCTTTCACTCCTCATTCCCTTAATAGTTAGATATTTTACAATCAAGGTCCTTGTTCTGTCTCTTGCTCCTTTTCTAAAACTATTTTGAACTTTATTATACTCTTAGTATCTGAGCTACTCCCCCACTTTTGCAAAAGAAGTACCTTTTAGAAAATTCAAAAGGTCAAATGCAATTGTACGTAATGTTTTAATTATGGTCCTCTTCAGAGTGAAACAGGTGTCAAATATGAATGTTTGGCATTGCCAAATGACACTTAAATGAATAGCCTAAGTGTAGGCTGGGAAAAACCCACAAGATAATACGAAATGCCATCAAATGTCAAACATACTACAGTAAAAGCCTGTTTATCCAGCACCCGATCAACCGTAACTTCCGTATAACCAGCATCGAAAAAAAAAGTCCGCATTCAATTAACCGGAATTTATCCGGAAAAATACATGTCCGTTTTCATCCTAATATCCACCAACTGACTCCACCAGCTGGCCGCTGACTGACTCCAGGTCGGGAGGTAAGTGATACGTACTGTTCTTCCTGTGTTAGTCACTATTTTATTGAGAAATTTAGATACTGTATAGTATGTGTGTAAGAATTAGCTTGAGAACTTGTGTAAGAAAGGAAACTTATCTGTATTTGAAACTTGTCATCGATCACATTCTCTGCAAGATATGGTCAAGCAATTTCGTCATTACAGGTCCCTAGAATGGCCCTGAAATAGAGTTTGTTACCTCTGTTAGAAATTAAATTCTCAGGTTGAAAATATCAATTTCTCCAGTCAAAAATTACGTTACAGCCAGCCTCCGATTGACCAGGTACTACTGATTATTTTCTTATAAAACAGGTTCTTTATTCAGGTATACTCATTGAGCTGACACTAAAGCATATAAAACGACCACACGGCACAAACAATACACTACGCCCGTTACAAGACAATTCAATGACTATGCAACGTCGTTTTGATAACCAAACAAGTCAATGTCGAGTTATTACAGTTCACAAGTTATACTACCGGTACTCTTTCAGTCCGATTCTAATCCGTCACAAGTCTACCATCAGTTGTGGTTCTTTCGTTCAGTTGAGTGTTCCTAGTTTTAATCCTTTGATCGGGGGTGGCTTGTTACTGTCCAGCGACAGTCTATTCCGTCAGTAGGTTCCTTTTCTCGAGAGCGGCTTGGCTACTGTCACGTTACAGTATCTTCCATCAGGTCCTTCTCCTTCTGCTCCTCCGTCTCCGCTCTGCTCTATTCCTTTGTTTCAACACTTTTTATCCTTTCTTGGACACATGGTGTTCACGTGAACATCTCATGCCACTCTTGTGCTTATTCACATTCTTTTTACACCCAACTCTGCCTTTCTTCGCTAATGAGCTCTTCTTATCGCAGTCTGTTCTAGCTGGTTGCTCATGGTGACCTTTGACAACTCAAACTATGTGCAGCAACTTCCCTTATCTTCTACAGCAGTCTTACAAAAACATCACTTAGCATCATTCTAGCCCACTCTCTGTTTTAACAGTCTATACTAATTTTAACCAGTTCTTCACCAACTCTAATACCTCCACCTAGACTCAACACGGGACAATAAAGGAAAAAGTGCTAACCAATTGAGTTAGGTTGAAATTTGAACCAGTGACAAAACGAAACAGATCAAGTGACTTCACAAGTGACTTTGTCTTAATGCTCCTAACTGTTAACTTTGCTTGTGGCTGATTCGGTAAATTGTGTCAATCTGGCTCGGTTGGTGACAGGTTCAGCAAGATTTTGGTTCTAGCCTCACAGAGTGAGCTCATGGACGAGGCTGACACCCCAAAGCAATGCTGAGGGAGGGAGCACAGCCTTATCATAAGCGACGAGACTTTGTGAATCAAGATATCAACTGTCGATTTAGTTGGACAGTGAAGATTCTGTGGCATTATTTGAAAAGAGAAGGGAATTCCTCACTGTGTCCTTGCGACGACAATAATAATAATACATTTGTAATTTGATAACGCAAATCAATAACACATCAATGGTTATTGCTTAACCCTTGCTTATCCACGGATTTTAACACTAGCGTTTTGGTGCTAGGACCCAGTTGCATCAACCAGCTTTGCGCTAGCGTCTGGTGCTAGGACCCAGTTGTGATGTCGCAATCAACCAGCGAGATGTTGCTTCTCTCTTAGGATTAAGGTGAATCTCCGTTGATTTCTCTCTCTCTCTCTCTCTATCTCTCTCTGTGTCTGTGTCTCTCAGGTAGATCCTGGCAGCCAATGCTCCCAAACCTACTCCCCCTATCCCCATGTCACCCACCACACCACCTTCTGCACATCCCCCCCCAACCCCACTCCGTGTCAGCCACCGCACCACCTTCTCCGTTGATTTCTCTCCCTCTCTGTGCCTGTGTGTAGATCAGTCAGTCAGACAGCCTCGCGGATTGCTGCAGATCCTGGCAGCTAATACGCCCAAACGTCTCCCCCTATCCCCATGTTTCCCATGGGGACCTGTATTTTCCAACTGCGGTTTTACCAACCGCGGAGTTTTTCAGGAACGTTTCCCCTGCGGTTGGGGAGGGATACCTGTATTCCCAACTCCCCCTGATCCCACATAAAAATCTTCAGTTTCAGAACTGTTTGTTTGCTTACACGCAGAAAAAACTCTTTATGAAGTACGTATTCTGAGAAGTTTTAACATGATATAACACGGTGGGACATCAAAAGAAAAATGATTATGCTCATGAGCTGGTATGAAACTAAGCCATCAGCATTATAAATTGCAGCAATAAGGTTCTGGAAAATGTTCAGTACAGAGGCGTACACCAAACTACTGAGTACATGTTGAACTTCATGTATTATTTGACTTAGTTCTATTATTCTTGCAACTGAAAACGAACAAGTGTGCTTTTATCTTGTTTTGCAATCAGAAAATGGGAGGGGTAATTTAACATTTTTTGACAACTTATGTTATTGACTCATCCGGAGTCAACAGTTTTCTCAGATGAAACTACTGAAGGCTTTATTTCTATCACATGAGATCTTTTATCTGTTTTAGTTTTCCTTGAGTGAAGTGATCTTTTCGATTCAGTGAAGATGTTGAATGGGAAACGACTAGAGTTAAGCGGAGGAGGGATTTTCCGGACAAAAAAGTAGATTCCTGTTTTGTCTTGTGAAAATTGTTTAAGAGTGTAACACTGCGATACCGATACTGAATAAAGTTTTGAATTGAAATACAAGTGATTTATTTCAAGTGTATGTTATTTATTTTTAATACCTAACAATGCTGTACTTTTTTTTGATACAAAAATCTCTTAAAATGACGCATCTTATAGCTGCACATAATATTTTAATGACGATAGGTACTGTAACTCAAAACTCACCTGTGAAACCTGTGGGTGTTTTATTCTTGGCTATATCCAGTTTCAAAGGTGAGGCACTGTCATTCTGGGTTAATCAAAGGGCAAGTTTAATTTTAGTGCTTTCTAAAAACATGAGGAATAAAGTTACACATAAGGCAGGTCACTGTGCACATAGACGGCTGCGTTTCACTCCACACCAAATCTACACTTTTTACAATATATAAAGTCCTTGCTTGTCCTGTGATCTTATGAATTGACTTTTGTCCGTTTATAATGAACTATAATGACGTTAAAATTGTTGGATGTTACTGGCTTGAGTTTGAGAGTACAGGTAGACCTCACTTAACGTTGCTTCGGTCAACGTTGTTTCATTGTTGATTGCTGATACATAGGGGAACATATTATTTAACGTCACAATGTTCGCTATTACGTTGTTCGCGTGGGTGGAAACAAACTACTTTGGGTAGCATGGTGTACATAGATGCTGAATGTCGGTTTCAGCAGTTTCGCTCAACGTCGTTTCCCTTAAAATTGCACTTTTCACGAAGGCACCTACGACTTTGAGCGAGGACTAATTATATTGTACAGCAGCATTTATAACCATGTGACAACAACAACTCAAAGCTGGTACAAAAACGATCGGCCGAATGGCCTCCTTCTGCTGTGTAATTGTAGGATTCTAATTCCAGCCATGGCAAAATCCATATGTGTGGATGGAATTCTCAGACTGGTTTAGATACTCTTAAGCAGAGTAATGAGTTTCTGCATCTTGTGATGTTATGAATCAATTCATAAGATCACATGGTTTGTGGAGACAGATAAGGCCCTGGATAATCTCATCCCTCCTTCCTTCCCTCCTCCATCAGCATCAAGCTACTTTTATGTGGGAGTCCTGTAGCTCAACTTGCCTTGCAAGCAAGAGACCTAGGTTCAATTCCCCGCGGGGCGAAATCCTGGGTAAGTTTCCTTACTCCACAAGCCTAATAATAATAATCCCCCCCCAAACAACAATAGTAATTTGGTCACTCAATCGACGGCTATTTGTGGGGCACTACTGTTCGCAATTGGCTGCTGTGTTTCACCCACAAATATACATTACAGTATATTTTGTGAAGTGCTTTGAGGTGTCTCGAAGATGTAAAAAGCGCTATATTAAATGCAAAGATTATTATGTGTCAGACATCTGGTTGAATGGTGGAAAAAAAATCCCTGTAAGGAGACTGATTTTTCAAGAAATTAGGGTGTTAAAAACATAGACGTTTATCAAGATTAATGACTGCAGCATAACTTGCTTCCTGTGGAACTTTACATGTGTTGCTTTTTGCAGATTCTCTCAATGATTTTGGAAGTTGCATACATTGCAAAATTTCTATTATTCAAATTTGCTTAATCATGTCCAACAGATGAAACGGTGCATGACATTTTTTTTTTTCTCTGGTGATTAGTGCTTCCTAAAAACTAATCTTGAAACTGATTTTGTTTTGAAATATGACCAGTTTTCGTGGAAAAAAGCAGTAAAGTATGAGATTATTTTAAAGTCACCTGAGGGGGAAAGTATTTGCAAGCGGGAAACACTAGTACAAACCTTTTTCTTACAAAGGAGGTATTCATATATCAAATAGAAATTAATTTAGCGACAGTTAAAGATTTAAGGTCAGCAAATTCGCATCAGCCTGCTTCATGTTCCCTTAGCCATTCTGTCGCAGCTCTTTGAAAACCCATCCCACAGTCCCACCGATTCGCTCGTTCCATTGATAGTGGGGCAGATTGGGCGGGGCACATGAAGCAGTCTGATGATATAATAATCATCCTTACATTTATATAGCGCTTTCCACGTCTTATCGACGTCTCAAAGCGCTTCACAAAATACAACAACGTCCCAAGGTTGGGACCAGAGCAGGAGGAGAGGGAGAAGACAACAGGGAAGAAAGGGGGGGGAAGAGGTAGGGACCAGAACAGGGGGGGGGGGGGGGAAGAGGTTGTGGTTGTGGGAAAGGAAAGTAGGAAAATTGACTGTATATTTGTGGGAGAAATGCGGCAGCCAAATTGCGCACAACAGTGTCCCACCAAACAGTCGTAGAAGTGGGGCCAGGGGAGAAAGGGGGAAAAGAGGATAAGGGGGGAGACAGAGGCAAAGGTGGGGTAAAATCAGGGAGGAAAAGGGGGGGGTAAATGGGAGAAAAGGGAGGGGGAAGAGAGTGAGGGAAGAAGAAGACGAGGGGGTGTGGGGGGAAGATAGGGTAATACCGAACGAAGGCAGCACTGTGTCCCTCAAAGTGATCATGTGCTGGTCTTTAACTGATGATTAATGAATTCAAGATCCACCTCAAGATATAGCTCTTTGACTCATCAGCTGAAAGCTGATGAGTCAAAGAGCTCCCATCATCAGCTCCCCAACTGCTTAGCTCTCACACCTAGCTCAGGTGCCCAGCCAGTAAATCGAGTTGCTTTGAAGTAATAGATGCAAAATAGCTTACTTTATTCCGTAGAGCAGTACTGGCAAACTCATGGCCCTCAACAGGAGGTGACTAGTCTAGTCTAAGTGAGTCTCTTTTAAGTCGATGTTTGGTGTCCAGTTTTTTTTTCTTGTTTTTGAATATTTCTTGATTCATGGCATTATTGGCATTTAATAATCCCTGAATTTCATAAAGCGCTTTATCACGTCTTCTAGATGTCTCGAAGCGCTTCAAGAATATTGTGTAAAGTGATTTGACTGTATATTTTATGGACGAAATGGCAATTGCACACAGTAGTGTCCCACAAACAGTTGTGGGTTGAGTGACAAAATGATTGCAATCTGCCAATCGACTAATAACCAGGTTCTACCTAGTTAATGCTAGGTAAACGGAGGCATGTGGAGTAAGGAAACTTGCCTAACCTTTCACCCAGGCCATTCAGCCCGTCGAACCTGTTCCACCATTTAATTAGATTGTGGCTGATCTGTACCTCTACCAATCCTTTCAATTCCAATTTCCCGCTTTCTCCTCGTATCACTTAATAACCTGACCTACCAAACCTTTATCAACCTCACCCTTGAAGGCGTGGATGGATCCCACATCCATGACCTTTTAGGGGAGAGAATTCCAGATTGCTACCACTCTATGAGCGGAAAAATGTTTCCTGATTTCACTCTTAAATGTTCAAACCTAGCTCCTCTCGCAGTGACAGTGACATTCATCAGTATCCAAAGTTCATCATTGAGCTCGTCAGACTAGTGTTAATATAGAGTAGACATAAACTGTAACTTTTTTCATAGCCAGATAATTTTTATTTTTTGTAAAAAATATAAAATGCATATGTACATTCTAAACATTTGCTTGTTTCAATGGTGAAAAAATATACGTTGTTTTCATTAACAATTTCAATTTTCAAACAAGAACACAGAGAAGCTAGTACCAAATCTCACTTATTGAAAATACCGTTTTGACATTTGATGCCTTGCTTGTTAACCTCGCTGTAGCAAGTGAGTTTTAAGCTTCCAGTTTTAAAAAGAAAAGTAAATCAAGAGTACAGGGGAAAAATACAAAATGTTTTTAGAAATATTGTATATAGTATTTCTAACAAATGGGCAACTGAAAATCAAGAAGGAACCCTGATATTGAGTGAGAGTTGAACAGAATGGCAAAGATCAGAGAATACATAGCATCAATAAACAACAACAACACCAAAATTACATTTGTAGAGCTTTCACATCGGGAGGACGTCCCAAGATGCTGAACAGTTGGGAGGTGGACGTTAAGGGAAGATAAGGCGGAATGCCTAATGGGCAGTGCACACTAGTTACTGAAATAGAAAGTTCTGACAGCTAATACTGTAGGTATGGATTCTGTGGAAATAGCTTACGAGAAACGTTTTGACTCAAGATGTGGAATGTCCTGCCAAGTAAGGCAGACAGTG
This sequence comes from Hydrolagus colliei, assembly GCA_035084275.1. Lineage (NCBI taxonomy): Eukaryota > Metazoa > Chordata > Chondrichthyes > Chimaeriformes > Chimaeridae > Hydrolagus > Hydrolagus colliei. The sequence goes on from CM068759.1 coordinate 2,906,700, forward strand.
AAATGCACCGTGCCATTGAAGGTTTGATTGCCAAATGGTCCCCTTTCCCTCCTATAAATGAGAAATGTTTTCTTGACCTTGTCCCTCCCGTTAACTTGAGAGGTTAATTACTTTATCTTTTGCATAAAACGTTCCCTTACTCTCGTTTCGATAGACTTTAACTTTGCTTTTACAAGTATATCTATCATGTTTTCCAACACATTCCCTTTGATTCCCTTCTTCCACGTTTTTAAGAGAGAATGCAAGTTTTCATAAATTTCCGGCTTGCCGTGACCTTGGAACAATTTTCTGAATCTCCTTGTCTTTTCGGTTGACAGTAAGAAGATGAATTGCTTCAGTTTCCTTTGTGGAATTTTCTGGTACGCCACAAACTCTATCATTGCTTCATCACAGATGGAAACAGCTGTCAGAAAACAAGGAAACCATTAGATTTCGATAAGTAATAATAATAATAATCCTTGCATTTGATGTAACGCCTTATCCCGTCTTCCAGGCGTCTCAACAGTGCTTCACAGACAATCCTGTAAAGTGAATTGACTGCATTTTGTGGGCGAAATAACTAATGGGTATTCTTTTTGCTCAAATTCACAAACGCAGCGTTCATTCGAGCTATTTCCCATTGCCTCAACAAACTAAAGTTAGCCTTTGTGTCTCGAGTGCTCTTTCGCTTCACTGGCTGTCTAATTTGCTGTATCATGCTGTTTCACTCACTACTGTAACCACTGTCATCCGCACAGTGGATGTAGAAAGGTTCCAAACTCGCCCTGCAGGTTGCGAAGCAATTAAACTTCACCTTTGTATTTAAAAAGGCCAACAATGGCTTCATTATATATGTGTGTGTGGGTGTGTGTGTGGGTGTGTGTGTGGGGGCTTAATACATGTTGCAAGCCTACGCAGGCTGGGGATGTGCTGATTTGCAAATCTTTCAATCGATTGAAATTCCCATACCTGAACTGTTTGCCAAAATATGAGTGTACGTCTTGCACGGAGTACACAGAGTGTCGTGATGTCGATCGCCCGAGACATTGATCTCCAAACCCTGCGCGGCGCAGTTCCTGCGAGCCACGCAAGCCTCCGTCCTGGAGTGAGTGGAAGAAAACGAGGTCTTGCTGCACCTCTCACATTTTGTGTTGGCGACTGCAGTTCCTAGGCAAAACAAAAAGTACACCGATATTGTCAGCTGCGGAGACAAGTTTGGACATGATATGATTCTAACCATGAACGTGACTAATTATGAATTGGAAAGGACTTTCAAAAACTACGCTGAATCAGCATTTTTCCAAACCACTTCCTTCTTCACTAATGATTCGCGCAGGGGGGGAGTCAGGAGTTTTGTATGCTCAAGCAGCTGATTTGAATTAACCTTTCAGTTAATTAATAAGTCATTCCTGTGAAATCGAGGAATGACAGATCGTTTGCAAGAAATGGCCTGATTCCTTGAGATTGATTTACAGAGACTGTTACTCTACATTAGTAATACTCTTGCTCACAGCGTTAGTTAGACCACAGCTGGATTACAGCGTTCAGTTTTGCGGCACCAGGAAATGTATATTGGCCTTGGAGGGGGCGCAACGGAGACAAGACCAGAATGTTACCAGGGTTAGTTGAGTAAATTTGGATTGTATATTCCCTTGAGATTAGAAGCTTGAGGGATGATTTAATTGAGGTATTTAAGAGGAAAAAAGGATTTAATACAGTAGATACTGATGATCCTGTGGATGTCCATTATGGTTTTTTTAATTCAGGAATAACAAGGATTAGTTTGGCAGCCGGTTATACATTTCTTTGACAATTACATTAGTGATGTATGTTTTCTTTTACACCCACCACCCCCAACCACCACCCCCAGCACACACAAATATTTTCGGGAACTGTACTGTTGCTTCACAGAGTGAAATGTTTGGTGAAAGACAGACACATGGAGTAAAACTGAAAATAAAACAAACGTTACTCAGTGCCGTTTCCGAAAAGTTAAAAGATTAGACCTACCCAACTCGGCCACGCCGTAGCCCGGAGCGCAACTGGAGTGTTTCAGGCAGAACTGAAAGAGCAGATAATGCCCAGCTGTGCATTCACACACTCGGTTGTGTGTCGAGTTGCACTGGTGCTTTTCATACTGCTGTTCTCCGCAGAAGACATTACAGTAGCGACACTTCGAGAGATAGTTCCAGTACTGCGTGTAATGTGATTGCGGGCAGCCTTCGCACACTGTCCGCTGGACGCTCGTACAGTGCGTTTTCACGGAGGTTCCTGGCGGACACTTCTCGCACGTCACCGTCTGACCGGTTGCTGGGTCTCTCCTTTGGTATGTGAGGCTGGCAGAGCACGATGCTGAAACAATTGCAACCAGCGCGAGCTCGATGGTAAACTGGTGAAAAAGCAGAAACCACGACCCACATTTAAACATTCAAGTTGTCACCTAACCTAAAATGCAGTAACAAGGGGGTGACTGAAAGACATCGTGAATAATAATAATCCTTGCGTTTTGATGTAGGGCTTTTCACGTCTTCCAGAAGTTCTCAAAGCGATAGACTGTAAAGTGAATTAATTGACTGTATATTTGGAAATCGCGCACACAGCAGTGTCCCACAAACCGTCGTGGATTGAAAATGACCAATTTATTATTGTCCTTTTTCGAGGCATTATTTTCAGGCGTGTGGAGCAAGGAAACGTGCCCCGTCTGGAATCAAACTCAGGTCTCTCGCTGGCAAGGCGAGCGCTCAAACCACTGAGCTACATAATACGGACAGACGGTGAATGGTATAATGGTAACAAAATGTATGTATGCATACTTTTGTTACCATTATACCAAGATTGTTTGTGGGACAATGCCGGGCGCAATTGGCTGCCGCGTTTCACCCCAAAAATACAGTCACTACACTTTACCGTATATTCTGTAAAGTGCAGTGACAGTCAGAAACGCTTTGAGATGTCTCAGACACACGATAAGGCACTATGTAAAAAAAAATTCAAGGGTCATTATTATGGCTTTATTAGTAGTAGTATTGCAGCAGATAACAGCAAATAAAGTGGAAAATGTACCCGAGTCTGCGCAAGCGCAGTTTTTCGTTGTTTTTTTTAAAAAAAACTATTTATGACATGTTCACAGGGAAACATTATCGCTTCCCAACCCTTCACTTTCTTCTGCCGCGGCCTTTAAATAAACCGCCACAGCGGAGAGGGCTTAAAATACACACCACACACGTGCCCCCATGACATAAGGAATTTCCAATCATGTGATCGGAGCCGCATTGTTTACTGAGATGTGTGCACACACGCGACCGATACTACGAGTTCCTGTATGAAATATGACCCTCGTAAAATGTGTCACGGCTGATCCCAGACGCAGGCAACCAAGTGTGTGTTAAGGTGGCTGGCTCGGAAGCAAACTTCACTACGATTTATAAAACTAAAAATCGAACCTGCTGAGCTAGGAATCGGTGGCGACATTAGACAAAGTGATTTATAACCTGCGATGAATGCATTCAATACAATTACTAAGTAGGGAGCCTGCCTTTCCAAACTGCTTATCAACAAGTGCTTTAAAAGAACAATCTACAGTATATACACATATATATATATATATATGAGAGAGAGAGAGAGAGAAACAGATTATATATGAACAAAATACGATCTAGGCTGTAGAATGGTTTAATGCAGAGCTGGTTTGCATTCATTGCGTCTGGAGTGCCTACCTTCAGCACCATGGCCTCGAAGCTTGTTCTGTGTTCGTTTGGCTGCCACTGAAGTTAATCTGTCTGTTTATAAACGGTTTTGATGACTCACTCTGATGCAATGCCTTCATCAGAGTAATCGTGACTCATGTCGAGGGAAATCCCGAACCTACAAATTACGATTACTATAACGTGACCTTATTCCTACTGTGAAGACTTGAAAGAAAACATTTCCTGAAACTATCCCATTAATTTTGAGTGATTATTATCAGTGGTTAGAAGCAAGCCTTACAAGCAAGAGACCTGGGTTCAAATCCAGGTGGGGCGAAACCTTGGGCAAGTTTCCTTACTCCACACACCTGATAATAATCCCTGGAATTACAGCAATTAGTCATTTCGATCGATGACTGTTTGTGGGGACACTGCTGTGCGCAATTGGCTGCCACGTTTTGCCCACAAATATACAGTCAATTCAGCATATTCTGCGCTTTGAGGCGTCTAGAAGACGTGAAAAGCGCTATATCAAATGCAAGGATTATCATTATTATTTACTATTTTCATATACATTTTCTGGTACTTCCCACAATTTGTTCTGAGTAATAAATTGTATACAATCTGCTGAGTCAGTGGTTTCCAACTTAATAAAAAATATCAGTACCCCTTCTGTCTGAAGGTTCCTGCTCAGTACCCACTTTACAATTTTCGCTTCGCTCTGCTCCATCTCCTTCTCGGTCAGTCTCAGTTTCTCTCCCTCTGTCTCTCAGTCTCTTTCTCTCTCCCTCGGACTCGTTTTATCTCGCAGTCTCTTTTTCTCTCAGGCTCTTTCTCTTTGCCGATGTGCTGGATCCCACGTGACTGATCACAAGGAACAATTCAATTAGAAATCTCTTCCAGCTCACCTGCGTCCCCGCCTTGCCAAGCCTCTACCCAAAACTGAAACTCACATTCTTTGGTTGCTAACCGTGCAGTGTTTTCTATTGTTTTCTAAGGTTTTCTGCTTACTCATCAGAGTTTTCCATAGAGGTACGCATACATCAAGCTAAAAACGCTGGCACTAAATCAATGTCCTGCTGAGCCATGATGCTGTGGGACATCCTCCCGAAGTGTAAGACGGACGCTACAACAAACGTAATTCTGTATTGTATTTTAATGGTAATTAATACTATTTCAAAAATAATAATTTGGTCAATCAATCCCCCTCCCCAACTGTTTGTGGGACTATTCTGCGTTTCGACCACAAAACATACATTGAATTCACTTTACGGTATATTCTGTGAAGCGCGTCTCAACGGGAAGTCTCAATGATATGATAAGGTACTAGATCAAATTCAAGAATTATTATTAAGTAATTCCGCACAGAGTTTAATGCTTCCCAACTTCAAGAATCGTGAATAAAGAAATTAATGTTTTAAAATGATTCGATCCCCAGAAACTCTTTTAATATAGGATGACCAAAAAAATTATATCTGCTGTATTATCTAAAAAATTTTTTTTTTTTAATTTAAAACTTGAAATGACTTTTTGGTCACCTTGTATTTTTATATATGGCAGAAATTTTCTTCCGTCCATCCTGAATACAAGAGGAGAGCAAATGGACGTTTTCCTTTTCCTGGCTGGAGGGATCAGAAATAAAACTATTCTTTTTCTCCATTTGTCCAAAACATCTGAATCCGTGTGCACAGGGCACAGTATCAACATTTCCAGATGACGCTAAAATAATAATAATAATCCTTGCATTTCATACAGTGCCCTCATACGTGGCCTAGAAGTCTCCAAACGTTTCACAGAATATTATTGTTATTAAATTGAATTGACTGTATTTTCGTGGGCGAAATGCCCCGGCCAATTGCACCCAGCAGTGTCCCACAAACGGTCGTGGAATAAAATGATGAATTTTATTGAAGTTTTTTCAAGGGATTACTATCAACAGCAGCGTGTATTAAATAGCGCCCCTCACACAGGCTAGCATCCCAGAGTGCTTAAGTATTTCAGCATTTAAAAAAAAATTAATCAAGATTGGTTAGTGACTGTAGTCACTCTAAGAATCACATTCGTGCTGACAAAACACTGAGAGTGCTCAATAGTGCTCCTTTGTCTTCTGTGTACTGCCTACCCTCCTCTAATGTCCTTAAAAACCTCTCCCTCCAAACAAGCTCCAGTTCTAACGAAGGGTTGTCGACCCGAAATGTTGACTAATTTTCCTCTCTCCATGGATGCTGCCTGACCTGCTGAGTTTCCCCAGCAACATCTGTTTTTGTCCTTAATATTTATTTACAGCATAACATGGTATCTAGTAAAAACATGTGTGTAAACTTTAATTGTCTTCATTGCAAAGTTATATTTTTTTTAATTAAAAAGTTTAAATAACATTCATACAGAAGTAAAAGTATTAATAATATTTTCATTTTACTGTTTACTGGCATGATTTCACTTACACCAGTTCCCACCAGTTGATTGGGGAAGAATCCATACATTTCATACTAATATTTCTTGAGAGTCTTCAGGGCCAAGGTCTACTGATAATGTATATTGATTTTTTTAAAAAAACTTGTCTGTCGCTTTGTCAACAGAATTTTATTATAAAAGGAAACTTGCTTCAGATACTTCTGTTGACAGTCACTTTGCACTCTTGACACATTTTTACTTTTCTAGAAAGATGATAGGACTTGTCAATGTTTAAATGAGGTCATAAATTTCAACATACAGTACTTTATAATTCACCTAAAGTTTAATTGCGATGTGAAGAATAAGTTCCATGCTTACGTGGCTTTCCTGTGCTGTGTCAGACTGGGTCTTTTTTTTAAACTTGATAAACCTTTTGAATGAAACCAAGCCTCGGCAGATAGGCATATTTCTATGATCTTTTCTAGTTGTATAGTTTCCTTTGAAAATTACGGAATTATCCTTCCCTACCCTTGTTGTATATGAACTGTGCAATTTGAAATAATTTTGCTGATCAGACTCTTTTAAAAATATATATCGTGACGCTTGTCTGACCTTTATATTGGCTCCTACAGCGTGCAAATTCAGACATGACATTTAAATGGGACTAATTCTTCAACTCAGAACACAATCAGCTAGAGCAGAAAAGGTTGCAATGTTTAAGATTTCTATCGCAAAAAAAAGGACAAATTAAATAGATTGCCAAATCATCATAGCACACGTTGGCATTGAAGAAACAGATAAGCATCTCTTCCAGATTCCACCCAATTCCAGGAACAATTGTAAAAGCCAGTGTATAATAATATTACTGTCTGTCGCAAATAGCAAATGACTCTTCCACCCTCTTCCCGGTGGCTCACACCCCAATCCAACAGCTATATTGCAGGAACTGTACCTCAATATAGTGCACACACAAAGTTTCTTTTGTACATGTCAATTCCATGAATTTCACACCCAGTTAATATTAAATCTAAGTTACTTTTACCACATCAATAAAGTTCAAATAAGATTGACATATCAAATGCAAGGATTATTATTGCTTACACGATGTCGTACTGGATTGTGATCTGGAACCAGCATTTTTTGCGTGTTTAAATTGATGCATCTCGGAGGATTCGTATAGTTGGTTTCGATCCATCGCAATTTAATTGATTTGATAGCCACTTCTAGGTAAATATAGTCATGAAAAATTGACAATGTTCACGAATACTTGCCCAAAATGTAAGATTTACGCATCAATTTGCCTATTTCAAATCGAAACATGGTTAACGGCTGATTAGACACTGTATATCCGTCTGTTACGTACCAGACTCCTTTCTAAAAATATCCAACTTCAGTTCCCCCCTAAAACAAATGGGGACTTATTAGTGAATTAGCTTGCTGATGGAGGCAGAAAAGTCCTGTAGATGCCTGTAGCTCAGTGGTTAGAACACTCGCCTTACAAGAGAGTTACAGTGTTTGAAACCAGGCAGGTCAGGGCGAAACCTTGGGTTTCGTTCGCGCTTTTAGCCCACAAATATACAATTCACTTTACAGTGTATTCTGTAAAGCGCTTTGGGATGTGATGTGAAAAGCGCTATGTCAAATGCAAGGATTATTAATTATTATTATTATTATCTGATTATGGAACATTTGGAGTTAATATTCCCCTTCATTTCCCATCCTCTTTTAGACTGACTCAAGCTATGTTATGTTTACATTACTCGTTAGTTACAGTCTAAACAGTCTGTGTTTAAGCAGGACTTTAATTCTCATATTGTTGTCATCAATATTTACTGAATTTCAACCTGTCTAGACTTGGGGGAAAAAATCTCACAAAGAGTCACTGCATTGCAACCAAGATATACAACCTCTTGCCCAATAGTCATTCGATAATAATGATCATGGATGTAATGTCGTGCCTTATCACGTCTTCGAGACATCTCAAGGCGCTTCACAGGATAAAGTGGGTGGACTGTACATTTTGTGGGCCAAAAACAGGGCAGCCAATTGCGCACAGCAGTGTCCCACAAATGGTGGTGGGATTGAGCGACCAAGTTAGCATCACCGTTTCACAAAGAGGAGATGCATTCACCGCCCGCCCCCACCCCCCACCTCCCCCACCAGCCGCCCCATGCCTTGACCCCTTAATTGTAGAATATAACCCAATGAAGTCTGAGAAGTGTCAATCGTTCGAAGTGGTCTGATTTCCTCTCGCAGCTTGACTGTCGTCGGACTTGCCCACCTTCGGATTCACGTCGGAGTAGAACGGAGGGAACAGTTCAGCCGGTGTTGGTGATCGTATCTTTTTCGTGCTGTTCGCCCGAGCAGCCAAATGTCCGCCTTTGCCGTCGTTGTCACTTTTCAAACGGCTTTGTCTGGCTGGGGCGCCGGAGGAACTCGGCTTGCCACCGCTTGTAAAGAATGCGGAAATCTTGCTTTGGTTTCTTTCAGGTTCTTCGGCCTTCGAACATGTTGGAACTGATCAAAAGAAAAACCACCAAGGCAAAAATCAGGAGGCGCGCACGTGCCCGACGGGAGAAATCTTTTGACCGCACTGGAATAATGAAGCTTTCTAATAACGTCAACCGTTCCACGTCAACAACAACAACAACAAAATTACGTTTCTAGAGCGCCTTTCACGTCGGGAGGACGTCCCAAGGCGCTGAACAATCAGGTCGGGACCCGAGCGGGGGATTGGTCAGAGTAGGGGGAAGGGAAATAGGGGAGGGGGAAGAGTTAGGAGGGGAGCAGAAGGCACGGTCGAAGAGGAAGGTCTTGAAATCGGCCTTGAAGGAGGAAATGGAGGAGGTGAGGCAAAGGGATTGCGGGATGGAGTTCCATCGTGTGGGAGCAGAGAGGCTGAAAGCCTGGCCACCAATGGTTGGGCGGTTAGGGCGGTGGACGCGGAGCAGGCCAGAGCCCGCTGAATGGAGGGGACGGGAGAGGCTGATAGGGAGTCAGCAGGTCAGGGCTCTTACAATACATAGGTCGAAAACTACAGACGCAGGTTTCCTCACGCCTCCGTTTGAGTTCCTCTTACTACGTACTGATGCCAAGATTGAATTTTCACCAGAAAATGTAACCGGGAATTGTACAAATGCCAAATTCAATTCCACCCATGTCTACAACTAATACACCTGCCTCCCTTCCCACACCACACCCAATTTAAATCGAGTAGACTATTACAGAGTAATTTCATGTTACAATCTATTATAATGTGTGCGAAGATAGTAATGCCAACATGGGTTTGTTGGCCAAGAGATTGAGAGAAATTCCCTTCCCATTTTCTCTTTTCGAATAGTGCTGTGGGATCTTTAACATCCAGCTGAACAGACAGACGGGGCCAGACATGGTCAGATATCCAGTGGTTTCAAGTCTCATCTGAAGAACGGTACCACTAGCGAGGCAACACTCCCACTATGCACACTATGCATCGATTTGGGAGGGTCAGTCAACACTGACCCTCAGTGTTGACTGAGGCAAATAAGTTCAAGTCTCGACACGGGATTTGAAACCCCCAAACTTCTGACTCAGAGCCACTGAGTCAACTATCAAATTTAATATAACAATCGGATGATTTATGATTCAAAGCGAATCACCAGGTCAGGCACTCGGTTGGAAGGCACTCAGCCTTATATACTAAGAAAAAAAACCCCGGTAGTTTGTCAACAGAATATGGAAACACATTGATGTCAAATGGAAGATTACCTGAGCACTTGTTATTCCTAACAGTTTGAACAGTCGAGTTTCCGGTCATGCTTGTCTGTTCGATCACATGCAGAACTTCCCCTGCTTTGTCATGATGATGGTCGTTTGCCATGAACTGGTTTGTTCCCGTCAGTTCCTGGTACATCTTAACAAATTCTTGCTTGTGATACGGTCGGACAAATATGTAAAATCCTACGGACGGACAAATTCAACGTAATACCCAGAATTATAACACTTTGGGGGTTACAGCTTTAAAAGGTGACAGGCTGAAAGGTGACCCCGCTGGCTTTAATTACTGGTGAATCAAGACGTGTAAGCTTTGCAGTAAATAAACTTTGCATATACTGTAATAATAATAATAATTCTTGCATTTGATGTCTTCTAGACGTTTCAAAGCGCTTCACAGAATATACTGTCGAGTGAACTGACTGTATATTTGTGGGGGAATCGTGGTGGCCAATTGCGCACAGCAGCGTCCCCACAAATAGCCGTGGATTAAAATGACCAATTTATTATAGGTTTTTTGGGGACGGATTATTATTTGGCATGTGGAGTAAGGAAACCTGCCCAAGGTTTCGTCCTGACTTGCCCGGATTCGAATACAGGTCTCACGCTTGTAAGGCGAGGGCTCTAACCACTGAGCTACAGGACTCAACAATCATATTTTTCCTAAATTATTAGTGTACAAAACAGTTCCCAGCAACAAAAACAAAATTCTTAATCTGACTGAAAATACCTGAGATTAAATGATCTCAGTTACTTACTCCGTAGCAAGTGATAATCTTCAGACCTTTCAGTAAAGAGAGCGGCTATTTCAGACACCATGACTTCATAGTTATCTGTTTTTTTATATGTATGAAGTGCAGTCGAAAATCTGTTGTAAATGACTGGCCCCAAAGCTTTCTTAACATCGCCAAGATATTCAGCAAGCACCAGCTGTTTCTTCTGGTCTTCTCCTTCAGCTGATCTTTTTGAAGGTGCAATCGCAGAACTGGCCAGCTCAGCATCACAAGTTACACCTGCATTAAATGAAGAGTCACAGAAAGAAACACATTAGAAATGTGAGAAATGTGGTGTTCTGTAACATAGTGGTGAGAGAGAGCACTCTTGCCTCGCAAGCGAGAGGATCTGGGTTTGATTCCCGAGCAGAGCGAAACATTAGGCAAGTTTCCTTACTTACACACCCTTCTGTTTACCTCGGTAGGTAGGAACCCAGCTATGAGTCGATTGGCGGATCACTTTTAGAAAGGGGTAATAGTCCCTTTCTAAATTTTTTTAAAAAATGTTGCCAACAAAATGTACAGTGAATTCACTTCACCGCATATTCTTGTGAAGGGCTTTGAGACGTCTCGAAGATGTGATAAGGCGCTTTATCAAATGCAATGATTAAAAAAGTTGTGCGCACTCCTACTTTGAACATTTCTCTCTCTGTTTGGCTTTTTACTCATCTCTTCAAATCACTTTTCTCTTCAGAAACTCATTGTAGCCTCAATCCAATTTAAAATGCTCATTTCAAGGGCTTTCCTAGATAACAAGGTCAGATTTATAATACTGTAATAATAATAATACTCCTTGCATTTGATAAGAGCGCTTTGCACGTCTTCAAGATGTCTCAAAGCGCTTCACAAAATATACTGTAACAGAGGGAGAGAGGCAGGGCGAGGAAGGCAAAGGAGAAAATGGGGTAAACGACAAGAGATGATGGATTAAAGAGGTGTAAATGTTGTAAAACGAAAGCGGGGGGGGGGGGCGGGAATTGCAAAATAGAACTGAGAGAAGAGGTTTCAATAACATTAAACATAGAGGGGCTGAAATGACAAATGAACAGGCAGATCAGACGGTCACAGAAGAGGGGGAGGTGAGCTGTTATGGCCTGAAATTATTGAAATCAATATTTAAGGCCAAAGGGCTATAAGGTCCCTAGCAGATGGATACGGTGCTGTTCCTCAAACTTGTGCTGCATTGGAACGGCGTAGGAGACCATGGATGGAGGGGGGTCAGACTGCGAATGGGATGGAGAGTTGAAATGGCATGAAACGGGTAAGTCAGGGTTGTATTTGCAGACAGAATGGAGGCAAAATCGGTCACCCAATCTGTGTTTTGGTTTCCCTAATGTAGAGGAGACCACATTGTGAGCAGCGGTGGTAAGAGTGTTCCCAGCGATTTCTGTTTTTGTTTCTGCCTTCGCTAATCCTGGAAATTTAACAGCACATTTTGGGTAACTTCCACTTCACTAAAAAAAACAACTAATGACAATTACATCTACCCGAAATTCTACTTTCCTGCCATCATTTGCAAGGGGAGCTCTTATTCACCCTTTCTTGCAACCATCTGAAAAGCAAATAATAATATTCCTTGCATTTGATGTAGTGCTTTGCATGTTTTCTAGAGTATTCTAGACATCTCAAAGTGCTTCACAGAATATACTGTAAAGTGAATTGGTTATATAGTTATTGCGCGGTACGACGCGACAGCTAATTACACACAGCAGTGTTTGCTTGAGGGATTATTATCAGGCATGTGGAAATTTGCCAAAGGTATTTCCCTACAGACAATAAACACAGGTTTCTCGCTTGCCCAGCATGTGTTCTAATCACTGAGATACTGGAATCCATCAAGCTATAATCCTTGCATTTGATACAGAATGTCAGCAAGTGTCGTTCTCTTAATTCAGTAAATCATTATAAAAGAATCAACAACTATGTCAGTCAGCAGTTTTCTACTCAATATGCGTGATAAAATATGAAAAATATCTTTAAAAGGTTTAATAACTTGTTTCTTGTTTACTGAAGTTTTATTCCACAGTGGAGCTCCTGTGGCTCAGTGGTTAGAGCACTTGTCTTGCAAGCTGGGGAGATCAATCTGGGGAGACCTGTGTTCGAATCCAGGCTGGTCAGGGCGAAACCTTGGCCAAGTTTCCTTTCTCCACATGCCTAATAATGATCCATCCAAAAAAATCACAATAGTAAGATTGGTCATTTCAATCCACAACTGCTTGTGGGGACGCTGCTGTGCGCAATTGGCTGCCGCGATTCGCCCACAAATATACAGTTAATTCACTTTACAGTATATTCTGTGAAGCGCTTTGGGACGTCGATAAGATGTGAAAAGCGCTATATGAAATGCAAGGCTTATTATTTTTATTATTATTGTTATTCTGTATTTATATTACATAGGAAAAATACCATGGGAATCCAGTATGCCAAACCCTTTCATTTTACACTGGTGTAAGATGTGTACCGGTATACACTTGTTCTGTAATTCTTATGTATTTCCCAGTAAACAAAGGAACTGAAACCCGATCTTTACCAATTATTAACTGTATTAATGCTGCTTTTCGAATGGGATTATTTTATTGTAACTTCAAAGCCTTCTCCTTGCAGTGTGTGAGAAAATGACCAAGATAATCATAATAATCTCTGCATTTGATACAGCGCCTTATCACGTCTCCGAGACATCTCAAAAGCACTTCACAGAATACACTGTAAAGTAAATTGACTGCATATTTTGTGGGTGAAATTTTGACAGCAGTGTCCCACAAATTGGAAGGAAACTTGGCTACCATTTTGCCCTGCCCGGGAACGAAGAACCAGATCCCCCCACTAAGCCACAGGTCTCCAAATCTTACAAAACATCAAGCAAGTGAAGAACGTAGAACTGAAAAATGTATTGACGTTTTACATTGCTCTCGGTACTTTATGGATGTAGATCAATATTTATTTATGCATTAAATATTCTCATTACCGAGAGTCTTTCTTCATTACTTACTCTTCATTACATGTCACTCTGCTCTATCACAATCACAATGGACTCTGCCTCTACCACCTTACTTAGCAGAATATTCAACATCCCAATGGAGTCATTCCTTTCGTTCGTCTCATGACTTATAACTACAGCCCCCAGGCACTGATTACTTAAGACAGTGACTCGTAACCAAATACTGTGGTAACTGACAAATTCTGCACACACAATGGACTCAACGTACCTTTACTAACATCTCCAGAATTCAGATGAGATCCCCCTTGGTTGAGATGTGCGCATGTATTTAGCTGCTGGGATGAATTTTCTGAAGATGTAAATTTGTTCAGTGAAGGGTCTAAAGATTCAAGATTTTGTTGATTCTCAGCACCTAAATGTTCTCAAAATAAAATAGCAGGTTCGATTTAAGCACGATAATGAATCGATCTCGAATCACCTAAAGGGTCTAGATTCGATGACCGTGAACATTTGCACCTTAAGAGTCATTATGTATTCACGTTTGTTACCAACATAATGTTCAGAGTTTAGCATACATAGAAATTCTCTCCCCTTTCCCACCCTTTTCATGCCATCCTATGCATTGGAATGGAATGCACACTCCCTCCCTAATGGACATTCTGCTTATCTGACTGCAAAAGGCTAGCAAGAGCTCTGTGTAGGAAGAATCCCAATTCCGAGTGCCCCATGTAATCCATACGCGCTGAGCTGTCATCGGCAGTGCGCGGGAATACTGGGGAGCCACCAAGCTCAGGCACCCAGACTAATGAGCCCACCAGAGGATTGATTCAATTCTGATGTTCCACCGTTTGGCAATCACCTTGAGCCAGTTCAACTCCAAGGAGACGCCAGTTTAATTTTCCCACCGTAGTCAACAAGAGCAGGAACCATAACTATTTCCTCCATCCTACCCCAGCAATTCCAATGGCAATTGTAGCACCACAACACGTCTTTACTGAAAAGCCAACCGTTACAGATCGAAAATTAATTCAGGGTCTTTCCTGGTGTGTTTAAATACCCGGTAACTTGTTTTGGGAAAATGCAAACAGTCATTTCCAATTTGAATGTACTTTTTGTTCCTGTAAGATGTCTATTTGCACAATATGAGGAACCACCTTATTCCTGTGAAAATTGTCTTCAGGGATTTCCCCCTTGTTTAAGGGATGATAGGAACTAATACTGTCCAGGAAGGCCACATATATACAATTCATGTTCCTAGCTGTAAGTCATGGTGAGGCATTTATCCAGTGTCATACACGCCCCCCACCAAAAAAAAGTCAATGTTATGCACCATAATAAAATATACTATTCATCTAATCTTGTTTGGCACACTTACCATTTCCTTTCTGTTCTGATCTTTGCCTCTCCTCTCTTGGAACCGCGTGCTCATGTTTATAACCACAGCCCTCTCCGGTTAGGTTAAAGCACGCTTCGTCAAACTTTTTCTTATGACGTGGCCGAACAAACTGATAAAAATCTGTTTAAGAAACAGTATTGAGAACCCACTGAAACCACGTCTTCAAGGGTAAGAAAGGTGACAGAACCATAATTGGTAACTAAATCAATTACCCTTTAACTTGGAACTTGTGATGATCAGCAACTTTCACCTCAAAACGCTTCACATGATTTTACTGTCAAGTCGAGTAACCATATCTTGTACCCGATCATGCGAGGGCTGATTAAATTCAGGTCATTTCAAATAATTTACAATTATTCCTACGATCTATACGCACATGGAGAGTAGGGCAAGGGTCATTCAAAGCACATAGATCCCAATGAGGTGATCCAGAGGTAAGGATTATTATTGTAAAGATAGCTGTTGACAGGATAGAACTTACAATGCGCAAACTGGAAATAAGAACCTGGGAATATTCAGGTGACGCATTATTCATTACAACAAAAAATTATGGAAAAAGGATTATATATTGGTAAATCAATTGAGATAAGATTCATAGAATTTAGGTTTATCCAAGGCTGTGGTCATACAACATCTGGGGTATTGTTCTGGTTGCTACAATACAAGAGTGTTGGAAAACGATGAGGTGATCTTTTGGCCAGGGAACGTTATGACACGAGGGATGATAATGAAGATGATACCTAACGAAAACAGATTATGTAACATACTTCTTGACTAAGTAACTGGTAATTTTCCATGAATACGTTTGGCAGTGATTCCTTGCTGTTAAAATGAATTGGATCAATTTATGGTGGCGCTTCCCCAATTTTCACAAACTGTAGCTTAATTATTTCACATCAGCATAGCATGTGTTTTAAATCGGTGCATTTTGAAAGAAGCATAAATCAGAATGATCTGCAGAAGCATCACCCATTACATTATGATGTCGCCATTCTGGTTGCACTGATAACAGTAGACACCTAATTTACATTGGGCGTAAAATTACCTCGCAAAAGACTGTGCTGTTTCATATCTTCGGTAAAAAGAGCTGACATTTCAGCAAGCATGGTTTCAAAATCATCCGTAGCTTTGTACTTTTGCATAGCTTGCATAAATTTCTCGTAGTTAGCCTGGCTGAGAGTCTGTTTCACAGCTACCATGAAAAACTTAGCCTTTTCCGCTTTTGTCTTTTCAGACGGTGTTAATATATCAATGCCCTGATTCGAAGGAAAAAAAAATTAAACATCTCTCTGAATTGTAACAAGAAAGGCAACTTCAATTCAAACAAGTAGAAAAAAAATCATTCTCTAATTAATAGCTGGGATAGTTCTGAATTTAAGTGAATGATCAATTTGAGAGGGATACAGGTCACTCTGTGTTATTGTACTTTTGCTGAAGGAAGGGGTAAAGCGGTGAAAGAGTTTTTCAACAAAAAGACAGGAATTTTGTTTTAGAATTAAATGAATCAGGAATATAGAGACAGGAAACAACAACAACAAAATTACACGTGTATGGCGCCTTTCATGACAGGAGGACGTCCCAAGGCGCTGGAGAGTCATTGTTTCAGACCTGAGCTGGGGTCGGAGATGGGGAGGGTGAGGGGGGGATTGAGTGAGGTGAGGTGACCGATGGGACCATCAAAGAGGAGGGTCTTAAGGCAGGACTTGAAGCAAGCTGGAAAGAGGACGATGTGGAGGGAATGGAGGATGGAATTCCAGTGGTTAGGGGGCAGAGTGGCTGAAGGCTCGCCCAACATTGGTGCGGTGGGCAGCTTGGTTGGGGGTTAGGAGGTCGCAGAGGTAGGGTGGGGCGAGGCCATGAAAGGCTTTGAATGTGAGGACTAGGATCTTGAACTGAATTCTCTGGGTGATGAGCAGGAATAAAGAGAATTCCCCTCCAATTCCACCTCTGTCCATTTAACCATCCATCAAACATAACCCCACTTTTGTTTTACTACATATTCTAAAAACAGGCTACATAGGTAAATTCACCCTCAACGCACATTATTGGGACCAATTTCAAAGATGATCGCGCATTATTGTAAAGCAGGACATGGAAATAGCTTCTCTAAAAGAAACAGAACATCCAATTAAATTTGTATAGCACCCTTCACGTTGGGAAGATGGCCAAAGACACTGGATTAGTCAGGAATTTGGACCTGAGGTGAGTATCAGTTTCAGGGAGGTTGGAGGGCAGGTAATATTGCCAAAGGGATCGGTCTTTGAAGGAGGCAAGGGAGGGAGCGAGACGAAGGAAATGTGCTATTAACGGCTATCAAATTGCACTCTTGGCTGAAACACCCCCCAAAAATTGGAGCACCGATGATATAAGATATGAACACGTACACGTTTGCTGATGAGAGTGATTTTCTTTCTTCCTCCCCGCTGTTCATCATTGAGACGTTTATCGTACTGCAGCGACAACGTGGACATCCTCCACGCCTAATAAGACCCCCAGAAAAGTAAGGAGAGTATTGTTAAGGTTATTATTATAATACAGTAAACACCAATGTTCCTATCTATTGGTAGCCCAGTTTTGCAAATGTGTAGATAGCATTTAGGTAACCAGTGAAATACTTATAATAATAATATTAATAAGAATCTTTGCATTTGATAACAGCGCCTTATCGCGTCGTTGAGATGTCTCAAAGCGCTTCACGAGATATACTGTAAGGTGGATTGACTGTGTATTTTGTGGACAAAAGGAAGCAGCCGGTTGTGTGCTACAGCGATGTATGTGATTACAAAAAAACATAGGAGTGAGTGACCAATTCTATTGGAGGGGATTGTTGGTGAGAACACTGAGGGAAAAAAAATTCCCTTCTCTTTTTGGAGTCGTGCCAAGGGATCTTTAACCTGTTCCCCTGTAAAGCAGTAAAAGGCCCCAAGTTTAACCTACCTTCTCTTCACCGGGGAGTTTGTCCTCATTGGGCTTCAGTTCAGTATGTTCCAAAGCATCAAGCAGACTAATGGGTTTCTTCCTGGTGTTCTTCGTGTCTCCCTCATATTCAATACAAAGGCTTGCCATGGAATCTCCGCCAGGAGCCCTCAGATCACCTTGTTCAAAAAAAGAACTGAACTTTGAAATGCACTTCACGCTTTTATTTTTTATTAACCGACATCATTAATATTACTACAGTATAGTTAACCCTTGTTGATCACAGGGGTTATGTTCCTGGAAAACTGGCACACTCAGTAAAATTGCGTTGGGTAAGCTTAGCAAGTAATGGGAAAAGGGGGGGGGTTAGGGGAATCCAGCCACAGGCAATAAAACCACAGCTTGGCTAAATTATTTTACCTTTGGTCTTGGAAGTGTTAGGAGACTCTCTCTCTCTCTCTCTCTCTCACTCTGTCTCTTCTGTTTATCATGCAATGCCATCAGGATGCTCCGAGGCCGAAGAGTCATTGGACTTTCCCAAGGGTGCATTGCGCGCGGGGCCAGCCAGCCGAGGAATCATTGGATTTAGTCGGGAACTGTTGGCGTCCTCACAAGTGCGCATGCGCACGGGGGCCAGTCATCACGTATACGCAAGTTTTACGCGCGTTACACAAAAAAGTGACGCTCTTTTTTCCGTCGCATATGCTTGAATTCGCAATCGATAAAGTCGCGTTCGACGAGGGTTAACTGTATTTACTTAAGATACTTATCCTCGAATTTAAAACATAATATAAACTAACGCAAGTTTTGGTTTTGTTTCCAAACACAGCAACGTGTAAGGCAGCTGTCTCCCTGCTCTGCTCCTATCTCCTGCTGGAGCTCCTGTAGCTCAGCGGATAGAACACTTGCCTTACAAGCGTGAGACCTGTGTTTCGAATCCAGGCAGGTCAAGGCTAAACCGTGGGTAAATTTCCTTACTCCACACGTATGCCTAATAACAATCCCTCCAAAAAAACCACAATAATATTGGTCTATTCAATCCACGACTATTTGCGTGGGGGACACTGCTGTGCGCAATTGGCTGCCGCGTTTCACCCACAAATATACAGTCAATTCCCTTTACAGTATATTCTGTGAAGCGCTTTGAGACGTCTAGAAGACTTGAAAAGCACTGAATCAAATGCAAGGATTATTATTATTATTACTATAAGCACAGGTGAAATGAAAGATTTGCCGCCTGCATTGTGAACAGAAACAAATATAAAAGGCAATTTGTTTTTCTAAAGCTATTGTTTTCTTTTCCATAATATATTGATGGCCCTTGTGGTTATTCAAATGATTTAGGGAGATAGATCACTAGCTGATGTGTTCTCAATCCAGTTCCATGTCAGATGCTTGAGTGACCAATGCTACAGCTTTAATCACAGAAAATGCACAATAAAACAAAGTCAACCTCTAATTGAGACAAAATGCGAATATACCTGGGCGTTTTCTTTTGAGGCTTGGGATGTGTGAATCTAAAGTATTTGCTTTAGGCAAACATAGGGTAGAGATCATGGATGTGGATGGTAAGGCAACTGAATTTAGCTCTGAACACTGGCTGTCGCACTTTGACCCACTCCTTTGTTTTGGGCGAGGCATCTATAGGTTAGGAAACAGAAAAACAAACTATTAATATGCAATAAAATGGTCTTGATGCTGAAAGTCGGAGGACCCCGACTCCCATTTACCTATCTTTCCATGGAAGAAATAGCGGGAACGCAAGGTTTATTATCCCACAAGGAATTCCGAACACTTATTAGAAACAGGGAAAACGTATACACCGTCTTAACTGTTTTGAGATACTGAGATTTCTGATGCACTGGGAACAATCTCGAACCAGGAAATTTCTTCAGTGAGTTCAGGACACCATACATCCAGCATAGGGCAGGTCCACTCTGTGAAGAGTCGATCCACTCCACCACTCATACTGCGAGACATGTGCAACACGTGGCAAGATGATTTGCTCAGTAAAATACTTACAATCTTTTGGGCGACTCGATAAAACTGAGCGGCATCTCGAACTATGTGTCCGAAGTTTTCATACACTTTGATGTGGGGCCGGACCCACGAAGGCAGCTGTGACCTCATCTCAGCCCCCATGAATCTGAAACACGAAAATTCAGTTGATAATAATCAAAATGATAGCAATAAAAATTCTTGCATTTGTGAGTCAGAACTATAATAATTAACCCTTGTGTTTGATATTGCACTGTTCACATCTTCAAGACGTCTCAAAGCGCTTCCCAGAATGCACTGTAAAGTGGACTGCCTGTATATTATGTGGCAGCCAATTCCACATTGTAGTGTCCCACAAACAGTCGTGGGTTGCAATTACCAGTTTATTATTTTTTGTTTATTTGAGGGATTATTATCAGGCGCGTGGAGTAAAAAAACTTGCCCAAAGTTTCGCCCTGCTGGGAATCGAACCCAGATCTCTCTCGCTTGCAAGGCGAGTGCTCTCAGCACTGAGCTACAGGCCTTCACTGTGCAAGCGAAGAAAACTGCGATTAACTTTGAATACTCAAATCTGGCTAGCACAAGATGTTCAGGAAATTAATTACACAATTATTTCTATAACACAACCAATCTACCGCAATACTTCTAGCCTTGGAGCTAGAAAGGAATAATTATTCCTGAAATCGAAAAAAGTCTCATCAATTTACACACCTGTGATCACATAGAAAGATGGCTCCAAAGTCATCTCGGTGACGGATTATTCTTCCAATGGCCTGGTTAACAGCTCGTGACGCTTGCTGTCTGTACCACTGTTGCCCAGATAAACACTGAAAGAAAACAAAAGAAATGGTGCATTGGGAGAATTTTGCCTTGAATTCATGCCATAATTATATTTAAACAAACAAAATTGTTTCAAAAATCAGCCTTCATTTGAGTTTATACATCTCAAAGTGCTTCACAGAAAATACTGTAAAGTGAGTTGACAGTGGGTGAAATTAAAATAATTTAAAAAAATTAATCAAGTGGATTCAAAAGACTTTTTTTAATATGTATGAATATTTAAAACTGAATACAGTAAAAGCTTGTTTATCCTTGACCCGATATTCCATAACTTCCGTATAACTGACACCTCAAAAAAAAGGTTCGCATTCGATTAACCAGAATTTATCCGGAAAAACACATTAAAAAAAAAAACTTATTTTTAAAAAATGTTTTGGGGCGAATATCTGGCACACGCTTTAACCGGCATTGACCAGGTCCCTTATAAAAGGATAAACAGCCTTTTACTGTATAATCTGAAGGAACTCAAATTGCTGGCTTTAATTAAAAGGTACTGTATAAAAAAGATAGAATAAGCAAGGCCAATCTTTTGCCTTGCTGTGGTATAGGTTACCGGAGCATTTCCACCACGTTTCGCTCTCATTTCATCAAGGAATTGCATCTTTAGCACCACTCTGGGGTCCATTCGTGGAGGAAAAGGCAAACCAGTCACCATGACGCCTCGTCCATTATTGTCAGTAAAATCCAACCCTTCACTGGCCTAAAGAATTCAGGAAGAAAAATATTGCAATGAAATATAGATACACATTCATAAAGAAACTAATTGGGTGGGTGAAGAATGTGATGTGCACAGTATACTTCATACTCTTATAATCCATACTATGGCGAATTCATTAAAATTTAATGGGCAAATTTACTCACCTTCCCTCTGCACACAGCGTAGAAACAAGCCCCACTGGACTTTGGATCATTCACTTTATCATAGTACCCCTGGATAGCCTACAACAGATTGAATATTAATAAGAAAGAGCTTTGTAGTTGGATTTGGAAAAAACGATTAAAAAAAAGTTACACCTCTTGATACAAAACATCTCCGTGTCTTGAGACATGCTGACATGAGATAATTTTGCGTATTTTTTTTGGGTGCGGTTTAAATTGCAGCTGCAAATATAAGTCGAATAGCAGTGAAAGTGGAAAAGAATAATACTTGTACCAACCTCTGCAAATGAACTTTTGCCCCTTGTTTCCACAAACATTGGTTTGATCTCTTCCATTCTACGGGCAGTGCCTTGCTCCTGTTAAATGCATAATATTTAAGCAAACACGGTTTATTCTCAGTCTACAGTTGATGATTTAAGACTTTCATTCCTCCTCCACACTGTACTCAAACCGAAAAGTGCTTGTTTTACTCAGGGGTATTGGTTGGGACACCTTCCAGATATGAAAGGTGCTATACAAATATAATTTGGTTGTTGTTGTTGTTGTCTATTTTTACCAAGTGTTATTGTACGAGGAAAACACACGTTTCTAAAAATCCTGCAACTGGAAGGAAAGCTAATAACCACCTGCATCATCAAGAAAGGCAGATTATCAACGTAACATATCACTTACTTTCCAGAACTCAAGGTTTTTATCCATGACTGGGTAGGAAGGGAAGAACACCAACAATCCATGAGGCACTACTCGACCAATGTTAACTATACGCAGGAGGAAAATAGGAAAGAAAATGTTTCTTGACGTTCTTAAAATCTCTACTTCCTGACATGAAAGACGCTATACAAGTGTAATTTTGTTGTTGTTACTGTAGATCATTTTGTCACGAGTTAAACAATCAATTGTTATTAATAGTAATAATAATTATTGCATTTGATATAGTACCTAATCATGTTTTCAGAAGTCTTAACTCGCTTCACAGAATACACTGTAAAGTGTATATTGGGTGTATATTAAACGCGCAAAACACAGCCACCAATTGTGCACAGCAGGATCCTGCAAACTGTCGTGGATTGAGCAACCAGATTACTATATATTTCTTCGGGATTATTACACCCAGAAAGAGAACCGCCAATCGACGAACAACTGGGTAAACAGAGGCATGTGGAGGAAGGAATACACATGACATTTTCTGTTTTGAAAATGTAAAATATTATCCGATTTCTAAGCCCCACTTCTACAGAGTTAGTGCAACTGTATAAGGATATTATTTAATTGGCCTGCTGAAGAAAAGAGGTTGTTTTGAACTAATCAGTTCCAATTGAGGTGCAATTCAATTTGCCATGGAGTAGAGGCGCGTAACGTGCCTGATAGCTGATATTTATAACACTTCCACTGACCAAAATCAAAGCAATTTAATCAAATCTTAGTTTCCTTTACACCGTGAATATAATAATACTTTGATATTCTGAACGATTACAATGTCATTACAAGACACTGACCTTACAATGATCATGGCATTGTAAATTCCATACAAGCTTCGGACGGGAGTGTTACAAAACATCTGCACAATATTGGTATTTAACTTTAAACACACCTGAATAGTATTACAGTGCTCAGCTGTAATGACAGACATCACATTGCATGAGAAAAACAAGAGAAAGAGACATGAAAATAAGGCTGGTTCATACTTTAGTCACAGTCAAATGCAGTTAACCGCATGAAAAGATACAAGTTCATTGTTCACATGCACAAACCTGTAATCTTCAAAGTAGACTTAATGAAAAGGGGTTTGCCTTTTCAGGAATTGCAGTACTGCAAAATAAATTCAGTTTCTTATGAATTTCAAATAAAAATACCCGACTTACCTATTGTTTGTCCAAGGGAGGAGATGTATTCCGGTGTAAACCTAAAGATAAATAAGAGTTTCCGTCATGTGTTCTGAGACGCAAAACATTTCCAGGTAAAATTATACATCACAATTACTATTTTACCACGAAAAGTAGAGGGAATACAGCTGTAAATAAGTCGACGCCTTCATATATTGTATAAACACATATGAAAAGGGAGACATGCACTTGACTTTGAAACACACTTAGTCTGCAGTTAATGTCACAGTCGTGTTTGCGAAAAGTGCGACTTTAAGCGAAACAACTTTAAGCCAACCCGCGCAAGAATACCGGACCTTCAGCGTCTATGTACGCCTATGCTATCCAAAGTACTTTGTTTCCACCCACTGGCGAACAATGTAATTGCGAACGTCGTGACATTAAATGAAGATATGTTCCTCTATGTAACAGTAACGTAATAACAAAACAACGTTGACCGAAGCAATGTTAAGCGAGGTCTCCCTGTTTTGCATCTCAATTTGTAATGAACAAAAAAAAAGGAACCAGTTGCTCAGCAATCGATGGGTATCAATCAACACGCAACTACTTTGCATTAAACATTATATAAACGCACTTGTACCTTACCTTTTGTCATATGCTGAACTTAAGAGCACGCCATCTGGGCCTTTTGGAACAACTCCAACCCATATCTGGTGCTTGTCAATCACATGAGGATTCTCCAAACTGACTGGGAAAGGGCTTAAAAGATCAACGGGAACAGTATGAATATAAATCCGACAACATCCACTTGCAAATTTGCCCATTACCAAAAAAGGTCATCAAATATCACCTTGCTCTTTCAGTACAATTCACACAAATACAGGCTTAAGGAGATCTAGCCTCCTTCAAGTCCCAACTCAAGACCCTCCTCTTTGACCATACCATCGGTCACCCACACATCACCCGTCCCCTCACCCCCCCCACCGACCTTCCCCTCCCTGCCCTCCACAATATCGACCCCAGCTCGGGTCCGAAACACTTGACTGTCCAGTGCCTTGGGACGTCCTCCCAACGTGAAAGGCACTATACAACTGTAATTTTGCTGTTGTCGCAAATATTTGGATCGAAACCATTCCCTTGTGCATACACAAGGGAATAGATGGGATAATGGAGAAGGGATTCGAAGGGATGGAGGGCAATGTGGAGTATAAACATTGACATGGACTCGTTAGGTCAAATGGCCTATTTCCATTCTATAGTCATTGAAAAACTCCACTCCAAGGAACATGAAACAAAAAAAGGCATAATTCTTACCGCCAGTAGTTCAACAAAGCTTTGCTAAAAAATTAAGGTTATATCAACTTTGGGGTTAGCCAAGGGGTAATATAGCTTTATTCTAAAAAGCTGGAATTTACACTGCACAGAAATTAAGAGTTCAAAGAGCTGAACTGTCATTTCAGATACACGGTAACGAGGTGAAGTGTATTCAGCAATGGTAGCACGTTTGTTTGTGTGTCAATTTCGGGTGCCAACATTCTAGGTTGCAAAGCCAATACAATTCCTACATCCTTGAATACTTACATTTGCATTTCGGATGTAAAAGATGTCAACGGAGACAGAGTCCCACTTGTCAGGATGATTGACCGAACTCCTTGGCGTATCAACTCAGCCATACTGTACCCGGGGCAGAAACACCAGTAACTTAGAATTCGTCCTGCCCCAAAAGTAATTTTTCACGACGTTAATGGTGCCATCAGACATCTCGGGAGCACACAAAACAGTGACAAACGACACACATAAACTGAGAAACATTCAACCTAGTTAAGTTCTGCTGGAGTCCTATAGCTCAGTGGTTAGAGCATTCGCCTTGCAAGCGAGAGACCTGGGTTCAATTCCAGGTCAGGGCGAAACCTTGGGCAAGTTTGCTTAACTCTACATGCCTGATAATTCCTCAAAACAAAAACCATGATAAGTTGGTCATTCAATTAACGACCATTGGTAGGGACACTGCTGTGCGCAATTGGCTGCCGCGTTTTGCCTACAAATATAGTCAATTCACTTTACAGTATATTCTGTAAAGTGCTTTGAGACGTCTAGAAGATGTGAAGGTTTATTATTATTATAGGTTATTCCCGTCTTATCATTTTAAACAAAGCCGCCTTTAAATAAAGCTTCATATCCTCTGAATGGGCTGACGTGCCATTTCAAGAGTTAAGTTCAGAAGTGAATAATTGCGAGCAAAAATGGACATTGGTCGGAATCTGTTCACGCTCACCACAAGGTGATTCACAGTTACATGACAGAGGCATGTTCTCCTTGAATGCAAACATAATTGATTCAGGCAGTGCACAGGTTGCAGCGACTATGTGAAACTGCCTGCTCCCTCTTCTCCTCTCACCCCATTCCCTAACCTTGATATGAAAATAATATGAAATATTTCTTCCCCATTTGCAACTCTCAGTTCCCTAACTCGGTTTTTGGAACGGCGCATAACAAGCAGTAACTTGTGACTTTCAGTGAATGCTTTTTGCCCTTCCCCCAGAGTCAAAGATACTCCATTGGTTTATACCTTGCTTTCTTGTGACTGAAGTCCATAAATCACTTCTTTGTTTATTTTTTCCACTGTTATCTGGGTGTACGTGAACCTATCGAAGATATTCATTGTATACAACATGTAAATAATTCCAGCAGAAAATCAAATGGACGAAATTGTTAACGTACAGTGGAAGGAGGAGTACAATAAACTCAACAAGAAGTGCAACTATACAAGCGTATTATTCTAATTGTGACGTTAATTTTTTAAAAACGCGTTCATGTGGTGTCCCAAGCTTCTGATTACATCTCAAAGCATTCACAGTAACGGACAAGACACTTGAGCACAGTGAAAAGCAGGGCTTAATAATAATAATAATAAGAAGAAGAAGAATATTATAAACCTTGCAGTTGATATAGCGCTTTTCACATCTTCCAGAAATCTCAAAGCGCTTAAGAGGTTGGTACATAAAGGCCTAGTTGAAACAAGATTTTAACAGAATTTAAATTACTTAAAATATACAGCGCCTTGGGACGTCCTCCCGATGTGAATATGCCTCCGGTATTATACAAATGTAATCTGTTGTTTGCTGTTGTTGTTAATGTTAACTGCTGAAAGTGTTGAAACAAAAAAAAAGCAAAGCTGACACATGGATACATTATTTAAACAAACCGCTTACTTCTTTTTTAAAAAAAAGGAAACAAACCTCCAGCAGATAAACTAAGCCAATAACTATTCCTCCAGACACCAGCAATGATGAGTGAAGAAAATGAACTGAACACATACTGAAACGACAGCTTAACATTTAGAAAAGTCAGGATGCGCTCTGTGAGCACTGATGGTATTCGAACATCAATTACAATTGCAAATCAATTCAAAACTAACCTTATAATACTTGGCCACATTCAGCCCCATTGCAGTATCCGCAGTACCCTCTGGTGGATCTATGCAGAACACAATCTGAAAAAGAGATTCATTTCACAAAATTACT
This sequence comes from Hydrolagus colliei, assembly GCA_035084275.1. NCBI lineage: Eukaryota > Metazoa > Chordata > Chondrichthyes > Chimaeriformes > Chimaeridae > Hydrolagus > Hydrolagus colliei. Next base: position 2,933,599 of record CM068759.1, read on the forward strand.
TCTCACTGCAAGCCAACAAGATCTTGCGATGCATTTAATTTAAATCATCCAATAATGCTAGTTGTTTAACTACCTTACTCTTACATCTTACTCCACATGCCTAATATTAATCCGTCTTTGGGATATCAATAACACATGAAAAGCGCTACATAAAATGCAAGAATTATTATTATTATTATCATCACCATGCGTGTTACACATTAGAAATGTGAAACGTTAGATGCCAATTTACCCTCGAGAGTAAAATAGAAAGGACAGAATTAAAAAGAAACTTTACTCGGCAAGATTTCAGCGTTACGAGAACAAACCTGAAGAATGTCAGCCAGCTTCTGTAGCCCGCTCGTATTGGTAAATACTCCACTGCCTAGAAATGGACAAGCAATGATTTAAGTAGGTCTTTATGTCTCTGAATAGCACGACATAATTGCTTCTCTGCGGAACTTCCTCAAGCAAGGTTTAATAATACTGTGGGAAATAAAAACACTTAGCGTGATTATATTCTGTTGCCAATTAGTGGATTGTTGGCATGATTGATTGTCCATCGCAGGAAACATAATGACCATCTTTGCTTCATAACCATGACTGGAATTGTATCTTCCCCAGTGAAAAATTATTAACTGTACTCAACAGACAGAACCTATGCATAAACTTTTGTTCTCAGTCAAATAAAATCACATAAATTCACAAAACGTGCCGCGCACAGCTTAAAAATTTCATAAGTCGTTTCCATTTCCCTTGTGCAATCAAATGTTATATGCAAACCTCTGAAATATTGTAAAACCCATTATAAACGGAATAGGTTACTCTTGTGGAATAAGCACAGAGCTTTTTGCATAAATCTTGTTGAATTTCTAATATAAGAAAATAATGTGTTAGACGGCTGTTAGTAAAGTCAATTTTTTTTTTTTTCTTTACTAAAACATATTTGAAGCTACTTTCTGTCCCCCTCTACCTTCCTCAGAAGGGTTGATGTACAACTCAAAACAATGAACTAAGAGTAATTCCCTGAACTGGGAGTCGGGGGTTGGAAAGCAGATGGAGATTAAGGAAACTCTTTTGTTCCGAAATATTACAGAACACATTGCTCATCAAATAATGTACGCTTTCCATTTAAAGAGGAAACTTTCTCCAATGCCAACAAACAAAATAAACGTTTCCGGGGATCATTAATCGAGAAAAACTCCCTTCTGAATGTTGATTAATATCACAAATTCTTTAAAGTCCGTCTCCCAGTAGAAGGGACCTTACTTTAACATATTTTCGTAAGGATGGCACCTCCAACAACCTAGACTAGAAGGCTCAGAGAGCTACCAGAAGAACCTAGCTGAATAGTTACTCGTCCATTTAGTAAAGATACAAACATGTGGAAACGCCAGATTATATCAAATACTTACGTCCCGAAAGAAAACTCAAAATCTGGTCCAATGCTTCTAAAATCGTAGACTTACTTTGGAAAGTAATTTGAGCTTGTGCAAACAATTCAAAGATGAAACTGCAGATGAAAGCAACCGCAAAATTAGTTGCAACAAGACAAATTACTTCAAAAAAAACTAGCAGTGTCCAGATCTATAATTAAAGACTTTTCATTTATCAACGCGGTTAATGTCAATTATATTAAGTGGAATGGGTATGAATTAACTATCGTCAAATAAAAAGACCAGGTATGAAAAACATTTTTAAAAAATTATATAAATGATTTAAAGAACTTAATCCCATTTTCCTGTTTGTATCCATCAACACGGAGCATGATTAGTGTGAAACCTGGGTTTTTACCGATGGTCATAGGATACATTTTGAAGTTGTAAACTGTCTGGGACAGTTCTCGCTTTACTGAACAGAATCGCAGTATTTTCTTTTGATGTGCGCTGAAAATCCCCTCCCTCCATTTCACACTGATATCCACAATCTGAAGGATTTAGGTTTTGCCTCGGAAATAAGCCACATTCTCCATCTCTTTCTGATTCAAAAGGACAACCTCAATTGTACAGAGCAGAGCATTTTTCACGTCCTCTCTCCTTTTACTTCACTCAGTAATTTACGCGGAATATTTCTTAGCAAAACTTATCAAAGATTTAATTACTCGATCTAATCTTTAGTCAATTACTTGATGTGTTATCTTAAATGCCAAGCGCGGAGTAAAGCTAGCCGCACCAAGATTTGTCCACCAATTATTGCGTCTCCTCCCCTTGAGCATAATTACTGATTATGTTCTTCTCTTATTAAGCTTGGTATGGTACTCTTTAGGTCAAATTCTAATTGGCTGATTTTAAAGTCCCATAATTCATAATTTGCTAGGAGATTAATGGTAATATTTATCTTTTGGATTTCTTATTACTCGTGGTAGTGGCTTGGAAGGCTCAATAGCACTGGCTATTAAGTTTATGGGCAGCAATTATATAATAGCACTGCTTTTTCCCATAGGAGGAGAATGTACATACGAAACGTACTATATAATAGTACTGCATAGAGAATATCTACTAAAATTAAGTTCTATCAGAAAACAAATTCTATTTAAATGAAGGTGTTGAGGTGAGCTTTCTACCTTCCTGGTTTGGTCACTCCATTTCCATTTGCAGGTAACTCGATGGAATCGATTGCGCTTTCTAAATCAAGCAGGATCTCTTTTAAGCACGGGAAGCAAAAAAAAGGAAGTTTTTAATGTCTTTGGTAATATGAGAGCTACATTTCTATGTGTTAGTGCTTTATAAATATTTTACCTACTATTAAAAGGGACAAATATCTCATGAGAACATTTTAAACACTAAATTGCAAAGTACTGCAAAGCTTAAGATTGCCTTTATATTCTTTTTTTTTAATGTGACTGCTTCAGACTCTCTAACAGAATCAATTCAAATGTTTATCAATTGTTTTAGTCAACAATTATAGCTTTGCTATAATAGTTTGTTTATGGCACAATTACCCAGTAAGCAAATGTGCGCATCAAGCTGACAAAGTTCACAGTGTTAATTAGTAATCATGCCCCATTATAACTTAACAAATTCTCAACATTGCAAAATAATGTTCAGAAACTTAAAATGAACTTACTTTTGATTTTAGCTAGGTCACTCAAGTCCATGCTCAGTCCTGAATAGATTTTTTTTTACAAAAAGCAAACAAAATTGAATATTAATTTTGCCTTCACATTTTCATAAAAATATAGATTATAGAGGAAAACCCCCCAATAATAAATTGGTCTATAACAAAAGCAAGGATTATTATTATTAATAAGGCAGAGTTAAGTTGGCAGGTGTTTACTGCAAATACATGTACTGCATATCATACAAGCAAAAGATCTGTCTCTCCTGGAACGCTACCCAATGAATAATCAGGAGCAAATCTCACAAGTAAATAATGGCCACTTGGCAAGGTGTCCGAGGGGAATGTTCACCCTTGGAAGTGTATTCCGATAGATGGGAAAAAAATGAGTCAAAAGGCTTTCAACAAAAGGGAAGGAAATGTAATGAAAGGCCCTTCGTGATCATGGGTAGGGAGAATTAACTGGAACAGGACGGGTATTGTGTGGGAGAACGGCAAGCAATTACTAAAGCGAGCCAATAATCTTCCAAAGAATATGACTTGCTGCATTGAGGAATTTTTATTTCTATCAGACTACCAACTCTTTCTGAGTGATATTGCACCATAGAGTAAATAGCTGAATGTCCGTCTGTTTGCTGCTGTGTGTGCTGGACCCCAAACTCAGTCTGGTTAATTTAGGGAGGGGCTGAATGGAGGTTAGGCATTTGCGCCCATAGGGAGGAGATTGAAAAGCGCTGCCACTGTCATCTGACAGTTACAGAATAGGATCAGGGCCTGGGAACTGGTTGGTGCCCTGCCTGCACTGTCTGCTGGGGAGTGCAGCATGAAATAACAACAACAACAACTTCAATTTATTTAGCGCCCTCCACGCCGGACGGCGTCTCAGAGCGTCTAGCTGAGTATAAATTAGAAAAGGAGAATAACCCCTCCAAATAAAATAAAACAATAATAATTTGGTCACACAATCCACGACTGTTTGTGGGGACGCTGCTGTGCGCAAAATGGCTGCTGCGTTTCGCCCACAGATATACAGTCAATTCACTTTACAGTATATTCTGTGAAGCGCTTTGAGACGTCTAGAAGATGTGAAAGGCGCTGCATCAAATGCAAGGATTGATATTATTAGAAAACGAAGTGTAACAAAATTTTTCAAACGCCATTGGTGATTCTCAGTCATAATTCAGCAAAATTCCCCCCAGGACTGCCGAATTAGGCTTGAATATTCAGACGAGTGCATTCACCATACCCAATTCGCGCAGCAGTTTGAAATTTAATGAACAGACAAACCCGAGTTGAATGATTCAACGTTGAACTCTGCATTCCTTTCATTTTGCTGAATGCTCCTCGTTTCTTCCTCTAAGATCTGATTAACGACATCGATTCCAGAAGCAAGGTCATAAGGAGTAAGATCGAAGGAAGCAGATTCTTCGCACATCTGTTCCTAGGATGAAAAATGAAGAAAAATAATCCAACTTAATCCCCTACAGGTGTTATGCAATCTTCAATCGAATAAAACTCTTGCAGCTTTATTATTCAGCAAATTTTTCTCCAGATTGTAATAAAAGATTTGATATGGAATACAATACAATACTATGGAATAAATCAATGATATCGCCACCTATAACATGATCAGCACAAAAAATCGAACCTTGTAGCTCTGTGTGTGTCAGCGGATTGGAAGATTCACACTAAATCATATAATAATAATTTTAAAGAACAGAGAAGTAACATGGGCAAAAAGATCAAACATCCAAATTAGAGATAATATTTAATGACCCCTGCAGTGTGCGTTCACAGCCCAGAGGACCCTTACTCAGGGGGGGCAACCTTTTCAAGGCCATTCATCGCCTTGCCCTCCCCTACCGCTCTGACCTGCTGTCCCCTATGAACCTCCCCGCCCCCTCCGTTCAGCGGGCTCCAGCCTGCTCCATTTCCCCGCCCGATCCGCCTTACCATCAGCGGATGGCATTTCTGCCTCTCTCAAGAGTGCCACACTCTGGAATTCCATCCTAATCCCTTCGCCTCGCTCCCTCCCTCGCCTCCTTCAAGGCCGGTGTCAAGACCCTCCTCTTCGACCGTGCCTTCGGCTGCCGTCCCAATTCTCTCCCTCCCCTCCTAACTCTCTCCCGCCCGTTCCCCTCTACCCTGCCCCTCTCTCTTGCTCAGATCCCGACCTGACTGTTCAGCACCTTGAGACGTCCTCCCGACGTGAAAGGCGCTCCATAATTATAATTTTATTGTTGTTGTACATAAAGGCCAATTTGTCCCCCAGCAGCCCTCTGAGAAGATAGGTTCGACTGTTTTGGTAAAAATGTTTGAAAGTCTTAGATTTAAGACCACTTTAAACTTGTCAATAAACGCAGATAGAAAAACATTTGAATGCAGTTTCATTTCCGCAAAATGATTTGTCTTACTGAGTACCTCAGTGAAGTGCAAGAACTAAAAATTTACATTTCCAAAAGGAACGCTACGGTTGCAAATGTTCCAATCTTGTATGAGTTGAAAAATCAACCAGTTAAAAAGAAGTTTTTTCGTTTTTCATCAGAAACAAAAACTTACCACGTTATGCGCCTCATCAAAAATAACAATGGTGCCTCGTAAATCTATATTGTGGGCTCTGCGGCTCTAAGGGGAAAAAAGTACTGGAATTAAGGTAATATTAAAAATTAACTTCAATAATTTATTTGCTGCTGAACGACTAATATATGGCAAGCTAATTACAAACATAGATAACGATCAAACAAGGTGGTAAAATCAGCTAACACTGAGACCTACAGTCACCTTCCCCCTCCCCATGGCTCCGCTATTGTGAAGCGCACTGAGACGCCGTCTGGCGTGGAGGGCGCTACATAAATACAAGTTGTTGTTTGTTATATATAAGATGAAATGCTCCAAAAGCGTATTTTAAAAAAAAAATGATATCAGAAAAGAACCTATATTTGAGTGCACTGGATATATTCCGTGAGCTAGAATATTGTTTTTAACTGCAATTTGTGTTGTTCAATTCCAACTCGTAAAAAAAAATGAAATTCTACAGGATTCTTGTGTAAGATAGGTTCCTATAACCAAAGTATACTAGGAATCTCGAAAGATTCAAAGTTTCATCACATATTAGGTACCAATTTCTAAGCACACACATTCTAAGAATAGCAAAACAAAATAAAATTTCAGTCGAAACTTTTGTTTTAGGAACGTGACAAAGGAAATAAAGAAACAATACCTTTGGATCAAGTAAATAATTGTACGGCATGAAGATGATTTCAGCATTCTGTTTCAAGGCTCGAGACAAATAATATGGGCAGGCCCTATCAGGAAATAAAAATAAAGCTTATAAAATAAGATAACGTAGATATAAAATAAGAGTTACTTTATTGAAGAATTTAAATTAAAAAAAAACTCAATTTAATTTATGACATTTACAATGCAGTACATTTACTGTCAAACACATCTTTAAACACTCAAATTGTCATCACCATGTCTTTGTAAAGTTAATAAGAATTCTTTCCCCCACCCCATTAAATCTGAGTTCTAGTTACACAAGCCATGTACATTTTGTTGACTTCTTGGATATATATGGTTAGAAATTCTACCTGGCTCCAGATATATTTTAATAATGAAGCATTTTAAATGCATATCCAATTTTGACAAATTCTTAAATGCAGCCTTAATTTTGAAGCCTGCAGGTATCATGTAGAGAAATGACAGCTGAGCCAATTCCATCCTCACTCAACATCCTCGTGTGCACACTCTCTCTAGTAAGGGTCACTAAATAATGATCGAGAGCGCTGACTAATTTCCCCCTCCCCCCCACCCTGCAGAGATCAAAATATTCCTGAATTAATATCCTGATTCATTGCAAATTTATAGCTCTTGTAATAATTTTATGGGGCACTACTCTGAGAAGAAATGACTAATAAAAGAATAGGTCACACCAGAAAGTCAACAGTGACATTTACAAGCTCAGAACAACAAAGACGAACAAAGTCCTTTCCTGATGATTCAATATACGAACACCTAGTTACTGTAATATTTCAGGCCGGTACAAGGGACATGTAATTAGCCTGACCTCATTTAAACAAACGCTGACCAACCAGACCTGAAAAGTTGAAGAACTGATTTACAACCTTTTGAAACGATTTCATTTGCCCAAGGCCATATATAATAATCTTGCACCATTAGTATAATGAGACATGGAAAAACCGAATGCACCAGAACACTTCCACTCCGGATAATCAAACGGTCCGTTTGTTTAATAACATTTGCCCTTATTTTGGAAAAATACTAACGCAAATTAAGGGGAGGAAGGAAAAAGTAAAAGGAAACTGGGGAAATAAGATAAGGGAAACAGAAATTTTACAGTGGCTCATTTGGCCGTGGCGCATTGTGGAGCTGAGGCAAGGATACAGTAAGGAACTTAATTTAATGCTGTTCGGAAATCTAACCTGAAAGGAGTTAGGGTTGAGGCTGCTACAACTGTTCCGAGGGCTGTATGAGTGGGGCAGAGAGGTGAAATGATCAAGCTAATAGTGATCAATAACCAAAGACCTTCCTGTAAAGTGCTGCATCTGAACTTCGTGTCAGAACAAGCTGAGCTCAACTGTGAAAGCAGACTGAGGAAGAAACTGCTCGAGGCTGCTCTTGGAAAGAAACATAAAAACACTACTTCAATGCCTCAACACTAATAATTCTTATTATTGGATTGCAGGCATTCAAATACAAAACAATTAAAAGACACGGAAAAACCTACAAGTACATTAGTGGATTTTGTACCAACGAACAACAGCTTGTTTAACCATACGTTATAATCATATTAATAATAATCCTTGCATTTGATAAAGCACTTTTCATGTCTTCTAGAAATCTCATAAAGCGCTTCACAGAATATACTGTAGTGTAAAGTGAATCGACTATATTTGTGGGTGAAATGTGGCAGCCAATTGCACACAGCAGTGTCCCACAAACAGTCGTGGATTGATATGACCAATTTTTTTTTTTTTTTGAAGGATTACTATTAGGTATGTGGAGTAAGGAAACTTGCCCAAGGTTTCGTCCAGCCAGGAATCGAACCCAGGTCTCCCGCTTGAGCTCTAACCACTGAGCCACAGGATTAACATTTTTCAACAACATACTTTTAACTGAGTTGTGTACAACAGTCAAATGCATAATTTTATGCAACGATAGCAGATCTGCATAATAAATCTCTCATTTCCAAATTCTGTCACATTCGTATTGGCTGTGCTTTTTTTTTCCAGATGCTACAACGCAAGGTGCTGTTCAACAACAAGAAAAAATGACATTCACCGAACGCTTTCCACGTCGGGAGGAACGGCCCGAGGCGCCGATCACCACCATCGTTCCATTTCAACTCTTGCAAGTACATCTGAGTGTCAGGCCGACCAGAAACTTGGTTTGGGAAGCACACAATGTACAATTTGAATTGCCAAATTATGCAGCCGCATTGAATGGCCAATTTATCCAAGCATTCCTCTGCTCTGCTGAAAGTCCGTCTGCGCCATTACCGTTTGTCAAATGTATTCGGGTTAGAGTTCCTGAGGCTGGCAGAGGAAACGGTCGATCTTAAAAGGCAACTAATCAATCGCTGAACATATGCATTCGGTAACCAGATCCAAGACTTTGGGGGAAATCACTCAACTTGGCTAAAAAAAAACTCCTTTGATTCCGTTTTTACAGGAAAAATACACTGTTAATAATGTCTCCTTGAAAGAATCCAACATCAGGGATGGTTTGAGCACATCTAGTTGTAGAATGTAAGAGGCCGAACTAGATTGAGCAATTTGAATCCCTGCCAAACAAACACTAGGAAAGATTGACGACTTCTGACAGGCAAACTAAACTAATTCCAGGTGGACAGGGGGAGAATGAAGTTGCTTAATCTGGCTGGTTCAACGACAAAATTCCAGAATACTCAGGAATGACTGGTTGCTGAAGCTCAGGGAGATATGTCAACCAACTCCGTAACTCCCTACTCAGACAATTACCCAAGATCATGGAGGAACTCAATGAGTAATTACCCTGGGGATGATAATTAACTGCAGTTACCATTGCTTTCATGTACAAAATATAACTGGTAGCAAGTAATACGCACTGAACTATGATCAAGGCTGCACTCAACGCTCCCTTTGCACATTTTTTTGAATAAAATATTCCAACACAATTCTAATAGAGTGTCAGTTAGCTGCCGTAGCTTGCAAACAGGCTAACCTTGAGAGTCCTAGAAAAGAGGTTTCAAAGACAAATGACCCTTTTAACTAAAGGTTAATAGTAATTGTGGGCCACGTTGAGTTTCATGCAAAGTCAATCAGCATAATGTGTGCGCAACCTTCAGTCAATAGCAGGCTACAGCTTGGGAGACAGAAAGCGTGGCCAAATTGTTCACAATATCTTCACAGGGGGAAAAAAAAAACCAAGCATGAATGCAACATCTGTTCACTGGGATCAGAAAGTAAATGTACTGAAATATTTAAATCCATCAACTATACTTCGGGTCGTTCTCACGGTATTAAAGTATTCTGAACTTTTGATAAAAGTGCTTATTTTTGTTTGAATGTGTGCAGTTTGGAGAGGTATAGGAATAAAACAATGGGAGCACAAATATCCATTACTGTAGAACCATTTGCAAGCAACATGCTTATTTTGAATGCTATATTATTATAAATTTACAGTGAATATTTCAGACCAGACAAATCTCGAAATAATAATCTCGAAAAAAAAATGATAATTACCAATGGATCTCAGGTAAGCCTTACCCTCTAGATTCTTGCTTTTGCTTTAATATCAGAGCTTTGTTCAACTCTGAGATCCTGATAGACATTCAGTTCAGAGACCTTACCTGTGTTTGCTTCCATTTTTAACAAGATCTTCAATATCGAGAATTTTCTCAACAATTTCTTTTTCCATGCTCTTTTCTGAAATGGATGAGATTAGGAGAAGCAATTAGTCCAGCCAGGTATGCAATTTCTTTGAGTCAATCTGAAAACCATCGCTATGTTTAAGAGTAGAGTATCTTTATCCACAGCAGAACAACAAAAATTACATTTCTAAAGCGCCTTTCACGTCGGGAGGACGTCTCAAGGTGCTGAGCCTTCCTCATACGCAGAGAAATTTCTATTTTTAATACCACAATCAACGGACGCTATACTTTGAGACGACACGCGCACAGCTGGCTTGTGAGAATAAAATGTTGCCTTCTGCCTCTTGAATCAGCAGATGTTGACGCAAAAGCAGAAATACTTTTACATCTTGGCAACACTATCCTGCCAGTTCAAATTATGGAAACATAGGGACAAAATTATTACTGCTTTACCTTCAATTTAGGATATAATTTAAATCTCCGATTGCAACGAGCCTTGCTTAAAATAAGATTGATGCTTTCTGCTCTTACCATCAACGTTATTGTAAAAGTGGCAAGAGTGTGTGGATATTTTTGCTCGGCACATATGGACCTGGAAAAAGATTGATATCAAGTTCATTTGATATTCAGTATGAAATGCACTGCATTACAATATTGCTTAAGTTACAGAAAATCACACGTAAATTTTTACTGACAAAAACGGGGCAAAATCTCAGTATCCATCAATCAAATTTTGCAAACATGATTCCTGAGTGACTTTTTTTAATAGACATTTCAAGTTGAATTTTTTTTGATACAGAGTGAGCTAAATATACAAAATATTCCAATTAAACTCAATGCATTTTTTAATCCATAAACGTTAGCTAGAAATTACATTTTTCAGGATTTTTATTTGTACTTCACCACCAGGTTAAAAAAGGACAGGATTGGAGAGAGCCCATTAGCCACAAATAATATTATGAAACTCCTGATCTGGAAACAAATTCAAATCCTAGTCTTGGCTGATACTCCCTGCTTGGGATTCCCATGTGACAGTACCAGAACTCTTTAAGACTCATTTTGCTGAAACTTAGAAAATGCGTGGGCAGGTCAAATGAATAAAACAACAGTACTGTCGGCAGGATTCCCCTTGCGAGCTTCATACTGGCCAATGTTGCGTTTCCTGGCTACTTTTGTAAACTGGGATTTATACAAAGAAGGCAACATGCACCAATGGAAATCGTTGTGTGTGGTGGGGGGTTGATTGCACTTCACAGAGGAATTTTGGGTCAGAACCAAGTGATAGGAGTAGTCTTCCTCAAAATAGTGCAATAAAAATAATAATTCTATATCATTTGATATAGAACTATTCATGTTTTCTAGACGTCTCAAAGCACTTCACAGAATATATACTGTAAAGTGAATTGGCTGTGTCCTTATGGGCGAAATGCGGCAGCCAATTGCGCACAGCAGTGTCCCCACAAACAGTCGTGGATTGAAATGACCAATTATATTATCGTTTTTTTTCTCAATTTCTCAATTACAATTGCAGTTTCTCAATTCTGGCAAAATAAGACTTGGCAACTGGTAAACGCAGACAGGATAAAGCTCACAAACACTAAGAAACATTGCAGTCGTTCGTTGATCGAAAAAAAACATGCGAGATACGAAACAGGAAAAGTGAACAATGTCAAGTCATGTCACAAAGGTATTGTGTAAAGATAGCGATCGGCATAACAATTTGAACTTGTATTCTTACCTTCACATGGTTGCTTTCCTGTTTCATGACTTCAGGATGGATACAAAGCTGCTCTCTCGACCCAAGAACACAAACCTTTGGTCTGTTGGGATAAAGTCAAGTGAGCGATACAAGAGATCACACTGCAGTGGTCAAATCAAACCTCTAGTGCTGTACCTCAAGCCCTATACTATGAACAAGGATAACACAGATTATTTCTTAGCACAATATGTTCATATGTCATAAAAGCACATTCAATCCTGGCTCGGTGTGACACAACATGAAATTGATCTTAAAGCGTGACCACCAACAGCAAAATTACATTTGTATAGCGTCTTTCAAAGGACGTCCCGAGGCACAATCAGACAATCTCTGTCTCTAGTTATTTCTACAATAATGCTAATAATAATCCTTCCATTTGATATGGCGCTTTGCACGTCTTCTAGGCGTCTCAAAGCTCTCCACAGAATACACTGAAAAGTAAATTGACTGTATATTTATGGGCTAAATGCGGCAGCCAATAGCGCACAGCAGTGTCCCCATGAACAGTCGTGGTTGAAATGACAAATTTTTTTTCTTCTTGAGGGATTATTAGTAGACGTGTGGAGTAAGGAAACTTGCCCAAGGTTTTGCCCTGACCTGCCTGGATTCAAAACACAGGTCTCAGGCTTGTAAGGCGAGTGCTCTAACCACTGAGCTTCAGGACTCCACGTGCGACAACGCAGCCTATAATTGGATTATCTACAGTGCTTCACTTTTCCACACAGAAATTGTCCCGTGCTTCATAATGGACTATTGTGGTACACTCCAAAGTGTACAAACTTTTAATTCTGAAAAAAAACTCCGAAGGCAAAGCATTCCAGCTCAATGTGACAACAAAATGAAAAACATCTGAGGGTCATTTTGATAGAACTGGATTTCAAAAGCTCTCGATTTACAATCTCTCTAGTCAGCACCGGGAAAAGATAAGTAAAGAACAAACCGATTTTAATTGGTAACTGAAGATGTTCCCGTCTGCTTCTAAGGCATGGGCTGCGCTGATACTGTCTCACTTCAAACACGAAGAGCATCAAAATTGAAGTTCAGAGGATTTGCCAAAAAAGGGGCAGACTGAAGATTAATTGAGCAGCTGCTGAAGTGATTCCTCACCTGTATGATGTGCTTCGGAGCTCATTAATAACCTGCGTGAGCTGCGAATGGGTCCTTGAGGCATAGATGATCTTTGGGATATCACTGTAATTCGCTGAGAGGAAAATATCGAAATCACATACAGATCACTGAACAGCTAAGGGCTGTAGAAGGTAAATGCAGAAGGGAAATGGCGCGTGCAAATTTTACAACCGTGGCAAGTCAAGAACCGTCAAAAATCTCTAAGCAGCAAGGTATAGTGAGGTATGGTGAGGTTGATGAACCTCCACCCTCCCTCCCGCACATCCCTCTCACCCACCCACCCACCCACCCTTTCTACTCAGGAAACCGACCCACAAGATCAACAGTGCATGTTCATGAACTACCCCACAAAATGTACAGTCACTACACTTTACGATGTATTCCGCGAAGCGCTTCAAGACGTCTCGGGAGACACGCCAAGGCGCTCCACCAAATGCAAGGATAACTAATATTATTTTGGTTACCATTCCGAATGGCTTCTAGCTGCAGGTCTAAATACGGATTAGGTATTAATTGCAGTTTTAATAGGTGGTGCGTTTCGAGAGGCTGAGACACTGTGTTATTATAGCACATCACCACGATTGTTCGGATTATCATGAGCCTACGTGACCTTCGAAGACGGATGTCCCAAAAGACTAATTTGGCCTAGCCACACAGCAATTAGAAAATAGGAGAAAAGCTATTTACTAAAAAATCATCTTTCCGTAGATCTTGTAAAAACCTAACTCTCTTCGCGAGCTTTGACTCTAATTGCTGTATCTCCCGAGGATAGTTCTACGTAGAACTACACTCTTCTCAAACAGTGTTCCCAAGCAGCTCAGACAGTTTGGTGGAAACACCATATCTGTCCACATTCCCAAGGTAGAGAGTAGAAAGACCATTATCAATCAGTATCAGTACGTGGTGTCCTGTAGTTCAGTGGTTAGAGCCTTACAAGCAGGAGACCCGGGTTCGATTCCCGGCAGGGCGAAACCTTGGGTAAGATTCCCCGCTCCACACGCCCGATAAAAAAAAATTGGTCATTTCAATCCGCGACCGTTTGTCGGACACCATTGTGCGCGATTGACTGGCCACGTTTCACCCACAAAGTGTACAGTCAATACGCTTTGCAGTATATTCTGAGAGGCGCTTCGCGACGCCTAGAAGAGGTGATGCATCAAACGCAAGGATTGTTATTATCTTCACGAATGGGAGGGGAGAGATTAAACTAGACATTACCTGAAGGATCATCCACAGATGCGCTCCCCCACGAGGACAGTGATCTTCCTTCGAAAAGCTCCTCCCCCTTCATGTGCTGAGCTATTTTAGACGCTGAAATGCTGTCTTTAAACTGTTCTCTCCAGGCAAGGGTAGCACACAAGAGACACAGCGTTTTTCCCGTGCCCGTAGGACTCTCCAGAACTCCATTTACTTTCTGCAAAGCAACAAGCACGAACAATGCGATAAGATGCCATGGGAATTGTAGCTCAGTGGTTAGAGCGCTCACCTTGCAAGCGAAAAGACCCGGGTTTGAATCCCGGCACAGTCAGGTAATAATTCCCCAAGACAAAAAAAAATTATTTGGTCACTCGATCCACGACTGTTCACGGGGAAGCTGCTGTGCGCCAATCGGCTGCCGTGTCTCGCCCACAAATAGACAAGTCGATTCACTTTACAGTATATTCTGTAAACACAACGGTTACATTCAACATTCTCAAGCATTGTATTCCGGGCAAAACCAAAACATGCTGAGTGTCAGACAAAACTTCCTCCAGTTTTGTTGGCGCTGTTTAATGTCGCTTTCCAATCTCAATGTGCTACACCGCGATAACCAATCTCCAAACACTGCAACGTTTAACGTACAGTACAGACGGTTTTATTGTAAGCACATTAACAATGGGGTTTACCTTGTGCAGACATTCGATCACCTTCGACATATAATCTTCCTGGCATTTATAGGGAATATGAGGAAAATCCACACTGATCCCATTCAACTCTATTTGGGGCATTCTGTCGCTGATAAATACAAACAAAAAAACAAACAGATATAACACATTAAAATAAACTGTCAAGACATTGGACTACTGATTGCCTCTGCCCCAAAAGGCAAACATTGTAGGTTTGTGTGTAGTAATAATAATAATACTAATAATCCCTCCAAAAAAACCACGATAATAAAATTGGTCATTTTCAATCCACGACTGTGTGTGGGGGGGGGACGCTGCTGCGCGCAACTGGCGGCCGCGTTTCGCCCACAAATATATATACAGTCAATTCACTTTGCAGTACATTCTGTGAAGCGCTTTGAGACACAGTCTAGAAGATGTGAAAAGCCGCGATCTCAAATGCAAGGATTATTATTATTATTAATAATATTATTGTTACAGTAATCCTTCTTTTCGCACGCCTTGCTTCAAAAACACACCCTGTACGAAAAATAAAGTCACCGCACATTAAGAGTGAATCCTGTGAAGCGCTTTTGAGAGTGAGCCAGTGAGTGTGCCCGTGTGTGTCCCGTCGCGAGTTACATCCAATGCGAGGATTATTATTGATCGCCATCATCGATTATTCATCGGATGAAGCTTCACAGAATGTACTGTGTCCGTCCGTCCCTCCGTCCCCCCCCCCCCCCCCCCCCCACACGCACACAAATCCATTCGTGGATTGAAATGACTCTGGAACAGAAGTTGACACCAGTCTAGCCCCAATACCCACGATAATAATCATTAATGAACAATAATATGAATAACTATTAATAATGATTAATTATTCTGAATAATGATTCTTGCATTGGATACAGGGCGTGACTTCTCGTGTCTTCGAGACGTCGCAAAGCCCTTCACGGGATAGACTGTACTGTATAGTGAATCAACTGTGGTCACACTAACACACACACGCACACTGACACACACACACACACACTGATACACACACGCACACTGACACACACACACACACACTGACACACACACACTGACACACACACGCACACTGACACACACACGCACACTGACACACACACGCACACTGACACTCACACACACACTGACACACACACACACACTGACACACACACGCACACTGACACACACACTCACACGCACACACACTGACACACACACACACTGACACTCACACACACACACACACACACTGACACACATACGCACACTGACACACACACACACACACACTGACACACACACTCACACTCACACACACACACACACACACTGACACACACACACACTGACACTCACACACACGCACACACACTGACACACACACGCACACTGACACACACACGCACACTGACACTCACACACACACTGACACTCACACACACACACACACTGACACACATACGCACACTGACACACACACGCACACTGACACTCACACACACACTGACACTCACACACACACACACACTGACACACATACGCACACTGACACACACACTCACACTCACACACACACACACTGACACACACACACACTGACACTCACACACACGCACACACACTGACACACACACGCACACTGACACACACACACACACTGACACACACACGCACACTGACACACACACTCACACGCACACACACACACACTGACACACATACGCACACACACACTGACACACATACGCACACTGACACACACACACACACACTGACACACACACTCACACACACACACACTGACACACACACACACTGACACACACACACGCACACACACTGACACACACTGACACACAAATATTTAAACAGAGACACTCACACACACACACAGACAGACCCACCCTCTGTATTGAGCTGCTCACAGCACAGGCCCCGACACCAACAGTCACTCAGGCCTGACTCAGGCCTTTACACTCCCCCCCCCCCCCCCCACCCCCCACCCCCTCCCCGATCTCTCTGTCCCCCCCCCCCCCCCCCCCGGGGTGTCTGTGTGTCCCCCCCCCCCCCCCCCCCCCCGTGGGCAGTATCTCCGGGTCTGTGTGTCTGTATCCCCCGGGGGTGGGGGGGGAAGTGTATGTGTATATGTTCCTGTGTGTGTGTGTGTGTGTGTCCCGGGGTGTGTGTGCATCTGTGTGTCTGTCTATGTCTCTGTCTATCTGTGTGTGTCTCTGTGTCTATGTGTGTGTGTGTGTCTGTCTATGTCTATGTGTGTGTGTGTGTGTCTCTGTGTCTATGTGTGTGTTTGTGTCTCTGTGTCTGTGTGTGTGTGTGTGTCTCTGTGTCTATGTGTGTGTTTGTGTCTCTGTGTCTGTGTGTGTGTTTGTGTCTCTGTGTCTCTGTGTGTGTGTGTGTCTCTGTCTGTACCTGTCTCTCTCTGTGTCTGGTTTGTAGTTGCCGCCCTGCGCATGCGCCCTCCCCTCCCCCCCCCCCCCCCACACACACACTGACTGCCCTATACAGTAATGTATATAACACACACAGTCTCCCCTGTACAGTGACAGACTGACCCTATACAGTAATGTATATAACACACACCGTGACAGACTGACTGAACGACTCCCTTATACAGTAAAGTAGATCATTCATACAGTTCTCTCCTTTCTTTACAGAGAATGATTTCCTTACGCAGTCATGCAGATGCCTCAGCCTTTCCCCGAACAATAACATTATCCTGTCCAGTCAATGTAAATAACTCATATAGTGTACGTCTCTTGTACAGTAATGTAGTCATCCCTTGTAGTTTGAGGCACACGGTAACTCAAACAGTTAACTAGTCCCTCGTGCACTGACGCACTATTGCAGACTCTCTGATATACGTTGATGCAGTATATGCAATATAATTCCTTCTGCCCAAATACAACACACAATAACAACTGTTTGTGCGGGGGGTGGGTGGGGAGGGACACACACGCTGCTGTGCGCAATTGGCTGCCGCGTTTCGCCCACGAATATACAGTCAATTCACTTGACAGTAGATTCTGTGAAGCGCTTTGGGACGTCGATAAGACGTGAAGAGCGCAACGCCAAAACGCCACCGGCGTTATTATTCTCATTATTATTATTGTTAACTTGCATTTATATGGCAGCCTTCACGCAGGCTGGCGTCTCGGAGGACTTAAGCCCTCCGGTTGTTTAGCCTAGGTGCAAATCTGTTGAGCGCCTTGGGACGTCCTCCCGACGTGAAAGGCGCTCTATAAATGTAATTTGTTGTTGTTGTTGTAATTTCCTAAATCATTGTTTAATGAAGACAAGCGGCTTTAATAATAATCATCATAATAATAATCCTTGCACTTGCTATATTTTTGATATATATATATCTTGTCTTGACGTCTCAAACGCGCTTCACAGAATGTACTGCAAAGTGAATTGACTGTACACTTGTGGGTGAAACGCTGCAGCTATTTTGCACACAGCAGCGTCCTCACAAACAGTCGTGGATTGAAATGACCAATTGTTTTTTTGGGTGGGGTGGGAGAGGGATTATTATCAGACGTGTGGAGTAAGGAAAACACAGAGAAAGAAAAAGACAAAGTAAGGAAAAGCCAGAGAATTTCAGGCAGAGATTGCGGTCGTGGAGTTTCACTAGTTTTGAAAGTCATTTGCCAGTCCAATGTATTATCCATCTGGTAGTATGATTAAAAAATCTGCCTCTGGATTAATGCTGCTTGAAAAATGAAGCATTTAATCTGAATTCACCTGTGAAACCGTGGATTCAGATCCAGCAGGCTTAACTACTTAGCCGTGAGCCACTTAATTAATGCAAATGACTTTCTCCACTTTACACGCTAACTGTTAATGTCCTGTTCAATTAAAAAATTTTGGGCCAGTCGGGTGTCTGACACAAATGCGGAAACTCCCGCTTAAGAGTATCCGAACCAAACTGAGATTGCCACGCATTCCCATCTACACGTGGAAATCCCAGAGATAGACTGATGGAATAGCAGGTTGGCAAGAGCCAAGGCTTGGGGACTCCAGAGCGTGCGTTGGGGGTAACCTCCCATTGATATCGCTGTCCGGCAAGCTTCCTGGCTGCCTTTCTGGCAAAGACCTCCCTATCTGTTAGGGCTTTGGGTTTGTTGGGTTAACAGGAACTGAATGGGATGACTCTCTGCTCACAGTGACTCCATTCTGTTGAAGGAACCATCAACCACTAGGTTGGTTCCTGGGATGAGGGGGTTGACCTATGAGGAGAGGTTGAGTAAACTAGGTCTATATTCTCTAGAATATAGAAGAATTAGAGGTGATCTTATAGAAACCTATATAAGATCTTTAAGGGGCATGATAGAGTAGACAGTGGTGGAATGTTTCCCCTGGTTGGAGAAACTATAACTAGGGATCATAGTCTTAATATCAAGGGTCAGCCTTTTCAAACAGATTTGAGGAAACACTTCTTCACTCAAAGGGTAGTGAATTTATGGAATTCTCTACCCCCAAAAGGCTGTAGATGCTCACTCAGTCCTTGAACTTATTCAAGACTAAGATTGATAGATTTCTAATGGATAGAGGGATTAAGGAATATGGGGATAAGGTGGGCAGATGGAGCTAGATTGGAAGATCAGCCATGATATTATTGAATGGCGGGGCAGGCTCGAGGGGCCGAGTGGCCTACTCCTGCTCCCTAGTCCTATGTTCCTAAACTGCATTAAAATGACCTATGTAGGATGGTATTTGGGAGCTATTTAAAGAATTTTCAGGGAGCAAATTTATAGCCGCAATCCCTTCACAGTGAGCCACAATCCACAGCAATGCCTCTCTGTGGGAGAGCAAACCAAATATATAGAGTCACCCTGGGATGTTCTTGAGCAGCCAATAGTATTGCCAAGGACAAAGCGCAGGAGAGAAATAATTAATATCTTCAAGTAAGAAAGGGAATTCGCTGTGAAGTTCACACACAATTTATGTAAAGATGGCGAATGACAAATAGCAAGTCCACAAACACACGAATCATAAATAGTAAAAGCTCGCTAATGCATTTGCCTTAATGCCTGGATTTGCAGCGGCATAGATTAATGGTTCTGTCCATATCAGTACATGATGGATTTTTTGTATTCTAAAGCATGATGTTTGATCTTTGTGCCACTAAGATGTCCCACTGCAAAGGCAAGTCTGTAAGCAAAGGGGGAGGGTACTGTATTTAATAAGTGTTTTCCCTATCAAGCAACCACCAAACATTTTGTTCTAACTTACACATCACGCCTCAGCAGCCGGGTAATCAACCCTTGTGAGACTTTCACCTGTTCTTTCCACTTAAACCGATCTTTGCATTGACGTCATTGATCCAAGGCATTCCTTTTGAAGCATCGCACGGAGACGTGGGAGATTCACGAGTAATTTGACGGCTGTAGAGCACATCTAACTCATTAGTAAAGAGGAGATCTTAAGAAGTCTTTTCTGTTGTATATGGTTAACCAAATTGGTAGCAATGTTCTCTAATGGAAAGTTCTTTGTCGGAGTCGTTCTCATCTGCATTATACTGACCAACTCAATATGAGGTTACATTTCCATTCCCCGAGAGAGCAGCATTAAACCCTGACCTAAGAGTGGGTGTAGGTTGACTCATCACTTATCTCATCCACATAGTGTGTGTCAGTAATACATATAAGCCCCCCAAAAAACAACAGGAAAAGGGATGCTGAGGTTTACTGCTGAATCATTCAAGTTGAGATTCTTACACATTATGGTGAAGTCACACAGTGATCTGATGAGGCCATAAACCAGAGTGCTAGATACAGTTCTGATTGCCACGGCTTGGTGTGTTTGTGTGCATGCGCGTGTGTGTGTGTGAGTGAGATGGGTGCAGGGGTTTGAAAAGTCATGAGGCTCAACCCCAATGCTGTGAAAAACGATAAGGTAACGCTCTTCATTCTTAAAAAAAATCACCTGAGAGTGAATCTTTTTGAGTTACACAATATGCTAAATGGGAGAGAGAAAGATACATCGAGGAGGCAGGAAGAAGGAGGTGAAGGACAATGTTAGGACAGTCAGCAAGTACCAGGAAGTATTTAATAATAATCTTTGCATTTCATACAGCGCTTTTCACCTCTTCTAGACGTCTCAAAGCGCTTCACAGAATATACTGTAAAGTGAATTGATTGTATATTTGTGGACGGAACGCGGCATCCAATTGCAAACAGTCGTGGATTGAAATGACCAATGTTATTATTGGGGTTATTTCGGGAGGGATTATTATTGGGCGTGTGTTTCGAGTAAGGAAACTCGCCCCAAGGTTTTGCCCTGACCTGCCTAGATTCGAACACAGGTCTCACGCTTGTAAGGCGAGTGCTCCAACCACTGAGCTGCGGGATTCTTTGCACAAAAGGTCCTGAGCAACTTCTGTGTGTTACTGGGAAGGCTGGTGCAGGCCAATAGAAGGAAGACGAGGACAGCAACAGCTCGTGAAATGGCGTGTTAGTCCTCCTCAATTTAGATTTATTATTTAAGTGAAGTTGGTTCGAATCCAGGCAGGTCAGGGTGAAAATACCCTGTTATATTGCCGTATAGAAATAACATAAAGCATCGCGTTTTACAAATAGTTGAACATAATGCATAATATCACATTTGGTAAGGCAACAAACATATTTTTTTTCAAAGTGAGATTCCTATTGTTTGAAGCAAGCTCCAAATGTTTTCCGTCTTGTTAAGTAGATAAATTTTAAAAAAAACTAGAAAAAATTGTCTTTAATCATTAAATGTGGACACTTTAATCATTTTAATAAGGGTAGAATGAATTTCAGGTTATGCAGCTATGTTTGCCTATCCCTATTTGTCAGCTGATATTGAGCTAGTTTGCTCATCCTTTGTGCTTTCATCTTAACCTATTTATATCAAATGCAAACATCATTATGATTATTATTAAGCTAGACTGAGATCATTTCTCTTCCAGACTGACAAGCAAACAGAAAATGGCCATTCTTGTTTTTTACTTAACCCCACTCACTAATTCTGAGAATGTATAAAATTTACTGTAGCAGATATCGCCGTAAGGAATATGAAAATATCTTTATTCAAGTGAAACAGCCTTCAGAATACCAAAGACAGCATTTTATGTTGAATTTCATTAATGCATCAAACCACTGTGAAGATAGTTAGAAAGAATGTGATTTTATGAGCGTAGCATAACTTTGTGCAACGCAGACAGCTTGAAAGGTTATTGGGAACGTGAATTAGGGTTGGTTTATTTATGCATTGTTCGGTTCTAACAAAGCTTTTGGGAAATAAGCGCAAATCCAACAATCGGCAATTGTTTGTGACCACCCCAAAGAAAATATTCTCGGAACGTTGAAGACGCCATCAAAATATTTCAGGACAGTATTTTATAACAAAAAATCCCATAATGTCAAGCTGAAAAAAATAGCTAATACAGTATTTGGAATGTGCAATTGGTGGAGATGAGGGGGTGGTTTTTAAGCACACGCCTAATTCAAACCTTTTATAAAACAAATCTTTTTTTTTCCCCCAAGTTTGAGAGGTTTTGAATCATTAGCGAATTAATATTCTATGTGTGGGGAAAAGAGGCAGTGCAGAGTGACATCTAAGAACCATCAGAGGCAGTGTGATTTACCAAGGGGGATAATTACTATTCTGAGCAGGTTGCCTCTCCTCTTTCCCCTCCTGCATTTCGCACATTATGAGTCAGTGCTTTATTCAGACATCTGTCTCCACAGCATTGCAGCACAGACCCATATCGGACCTGCTCTCCGAGGCTCCACATCCTCTACCATCATGTCCAGCACTGTAGCCGGTACGTAAAGACATTTTATTTATTTTTTAAAATCGTATGCCTCTCCTCATCGTTTTTTTAAAAAGATTTATTTGATTGTTTTGCGTAGATAAAGAAAAATGCCTTGTGACTGCAGTTTTTCATTTGTTCATGGAATCCATTGCTGCTCCACAGATTCACAGTGAAGACACATGTACTCATTAGCTTTAATAATTGTACCTGTATACTGTGTGTATATATATAGATATAGAACATGAATTTTGCCGAATGCTTCAAGAATGATAATGCAAAAAAAAGCCATGGTTATTGATTCATATTGCCATTTGAAATTACAGTGAACCGAGAAAAAAAAGCAGATTAGTCTCATGGTAAAACAGCCAGTAGAGTGCTGTTTCAAAATCAATGCGTTCAATAAATAACGTAACGGAAAGAGGAGAGCAATCAGCAATTTTGTCGGTGTACTGCAAAAGCATTGTGAGGCAAACATGGCTCGATGTAGAAGGTTCACACCCAGGCATCATAAGGGGTGTTTCTCTCCAGGACGGACGGTGAATTATAAAAGTGCCACCTGCCGTTTGCAGGCTTGAGCAGCTTGTGTGGAAGAAATCACTTTTTTTTAATAGAATAAATTGATCTGAAATAGTATTGACAGCGAGCACAGTGGGAGACAGATGCCTTAAGTAGATATTCATTTGTGATGGAAATAGGCCATGCAATGTCAACCGAAACTGGGTCAGCGAAACCTTTAAACGAGAGAAACTGCAATCCGGGGAACGTTTTATTTTTCAAAGAAGGATATTTACCGGATGGAATGATGTCTCATTACAGATCTGCTGTACGCCAGCTCTTCCATTCAGTTTTTTTGAGACACTTGGGGCTGTCAATTATATTGAAATAAATGTTTGATTCTACAGAGATAATGTTCAAAGGCATCTAGTGTGTGTATATATATATATATTTATATATATATATGTGTGTTTTGCTGAGATTATCTACCATGGGAGCAAAATCCCACAATTGTTTTAACAAGCTTTATTGATCATGTCACTGTATTACGAATTAACAGCAAGTGGAAAACATACAGACAAAAAGACAGTTATTCTGTGGTTTCAGAGTAGCTGAGGCTTTATGAGTTGTTTCTTTATGGTACAAATAACAAAAACATCTGTGGAAAGCCAACTGCGTTTTAAGGAATATTGAAACAAAAGTGCCTCCTCGCAGTGCTGCTAAGGGACAGACAATCTTTTATTCCTCTCGAATGATAGCCTCTCCCAATGCAGTAGAAATTAGTACCGGTTAACAAGCTGCAGTTGCAATAGAGGCATTACTGTAGCAAGGGCATATTTAGGATCAGGCAGTGTCAAATCATTTTATCTTGGGAGAATTTTTAAAGAATATTAGCGGCAATTTCGGATTGTAGTCTCACATTGAAGAGGTCACTGGGTAGGTAATGACAAGCCTGACAGCGTCATAAAAGGCAGATAAGGCACATTTTAAGAGAATAGCCATATGAAATATGACAAAGCGTACATTGTTTTTGATCAGTAACATACAAAGGAAATACCTTGAGGAATAATAAAGGTCTCTGCAAAAGAAGCTACAGCTTGACTCTGCAGAATATCAAAGTCAATTAATTAGACAATATGTGTATAGGTTTGCAACACAACACAATATTTTGTGTGAATGGCGTATCACACATCACATAATTCAGATTTTCTATAATAATTTTAGATACGGTTCTCTGCTCAGAAATGCTTCATGAAAATGATGGCTTACATAAGGTTGCACACAGCCAAACAAACATAAGGTCAAATTATGTAAAATTGACAAATGTCCTTTTATCTTTGAACACATCAGAGTAAACAACAAGCAACAACAAAATTGCATTTATAGAGACTATGGGGCAAACAGATTATTGAGTACAACCGATATGTATTATGATGAACAACTATTTAAATGGTTGTTTGATGGACCAATCCCAATGTAGTTCGACTGAAAGTCATTGAGCCGAAGAGTATTGATGTAACATTCTGTAGGTGCAATAAAATAGAATGTGCAGCAAGTAGAACTAATGCAAAGCAAGCAATAAAACAGATATAAATTATTAAATATTCGTAAAAGTTAATTCTATGTACAGTATCTATTGAAATGCATAATGCACAGGCAAACAGACAAAGGGAATGAAAACGTGACTGTGTTTAATTCTGACCGCTTGATATATTGTATGTATAAATGCAAGTAATCAATTATTCATTTTAGATTGATCAGTAATCTAGTTTCTACAATTCGAGATGCATGAAAATCGTAACAGATTGCTAGACCGCTCCAGGAAACGTTCGATTTGATTTGAGTTAATGACAAGGGAATGGAAACGCATTTGAAACGTCAAGTTTCGGGGGAACGTTGGAGCGGGGAAGAAAAAGAAAAGACAAACCCCCCAAAAAACAACACAACAAACAGTTAATGTTCTCTCATTAGTGACAAAGAAGCTTTGCAGTATCTGCAGTGTCTGGCCTGACTTGGAGGCCATGTCGCACTGCTATAAAACCTGCAGCAAAGCAAGCTGAGGTTGGGTCTTTTTTTTACTGTAAGTGTCGAATCACTTTGACTGCAGTCCTTGGTGCAAAACACAAAAGGGGTTCGTTTCTACGACCGAATCAACAAAGAATTTTCTTTGTTTTTTTTGTTTGCTTGTTTCCTGTTTGTTCTTTCGGATAGTCTTATTCAACTGTGTTATATTGTGTTGCAAGCATTAGGTTTCCGATTTCGATTTTTTTTCCCCAACCAGCCTTGCCTGCACGGTGTGGCAATCGTGTGTTTAAGGCAATCCAGAAGGTGCCATTCATTTATTTTTATGTTCTGCAAGAGCTGAAATGAGAGTCCTTTGCCCATGTGGGTTGAAGGGCGTTGCTTTCTGTCGGGGATGCTGCTGTATTTATTTTGAAAGCTCGGCGCTTGTCGATTGGGTTTTTCTACATGGAAAATGAGGTCTTTTGCATTTTATACTGTACACTACTGTCATTTTTACCCTATTGTGCTCGGCACCGCGCATCCGCACAAAGTGACAAAAGAAAAATAAATGGCATTTTGCAAAAACTGCAAAGGTCATTCACCACTCAAGGGACTGAAGGGAATATTTGCTTTAGCCTATTGTATTTTATATTAAAATTATTCCTTTAGACGCATTTCGTCTGGACAATACTGTATTCATGGAGATTACCTTATGCCAGCATTTTGATTTAATTAAATCGGTAGCTAACGTTGTTTCACGTTCACCATATAGCCCTTCTTATTTTCCAAACATGCACATTTGCATTTCGATGCCAAAATATTGATTTGGCACACACATGCAGGACAAGACCTGAGCCACTGTGACAAATATTAAATCTCAGAGTCTGAATCTTCAGAATTGTTAAGTCTGGTATTTCAGTGTTTGTTGGCAGCAATGCTATATTGTGAAAGCTTTCCATATGCCAGCAAATGTAATTGTCTTTTTAGCAGATGTTCGAGCCTTCCAGCACAGACCAATGCAATATTAGGCTTTGAATGACGGTGGATCAGCTGTGCTTTCTACCAGTGATGGATTCCTTAAAGATATTCTATTTGACCTGCAGAACAGCAGAACCCAAAGGGCACACATTATCAGTTGTGTCAGCATTTACATTAACTGAGGGCAGTGCCCAATTAGCATGAACTTAACACAATGTACACAATCAAATAGATGAGAATCTGAATACAATGTATGATTCATGTTTGAGGTTTTAACACAATGTACAAAATCAAATAGATGAGAATCTAAATACAATGTATGATTCGTGTTTGAGGTTTTAATGTAGATAAACATCGCAAACACAATGTCATTTCACTGTCAACAAACAATTTGATCAAAATCATTTGTTGTTGACTTTGCTTTGACTGTTGCTTATACAATACTTGATGTATATTACTAATAGCTCTAATCCATGCTTTGCAATTTAATGTGTTCCTCTTGATGATAAATAGCATTGATCCAGATTAACCACTTGCCTCCAAATGTTCTCGTTTTGTTCCTAAAATGGACACTGCTTTATGGAAGAATTTAGCTTGGATTAATCAAAGCATGAGCATTCTATCTGCTGAAAAATTGCCCCCCTTTAAGGGTGCTTTCAAGCACGATGTCATTTCTTGTAGGGTTTGCAGAAAACAATCATTGGCGCATTAAATCTATTGTGAAATGTTCTAGATTTTGCGTCCATTACGTGCATGGAACTGACGCCATTAAAAAATAAACGCAGGTTGGAGTTCACAATTGTAGTATAGTAATAATAGTGTATACGTTTGCCCATAAAATCTATACAGTCACTTTACAGTATATTCTGTGAAGGGCTTTGAGACTTCTCAACGACGTGATATGGCACTGTATCAAACGCGAGGATTATTATTATTATTATCAAATAAACTCAGCTTTTGAAGTGCCATCCTTGTGGCATTAGCTGCCAGTCTTCTTAGCTCTGGATTTCAGAAATAGTGCTGTCAGATCCTTCTAAAGGACGACTCGATTTTGAAATGTGCAATGGGTGAGATATTCCGCTTGTCACTAACTTTGAAAGCACCCTTAAAAGGTGGCGATTTTTCAGCAGATGGAATGCTCATGCTTTGATTAATCCAAGCTAAATTCTTCCATAATGGTATTGCTTTTAATGGGACAATCTTATTCTCACATCGCACATCTCCAAAGCCACACTACCTCTAGTGACAAATACAATGTTTTTTTCCCCCCTTTAAAGCTGCCACTTGGATTTAGTATTTAAAAATCACAAGCTGCCTTTATGCATGAGTCTACCAGCCTGCTGCGCTGTTAATGGTTAAAAAAAAATCCTTAGACTATTCCTGTCTGAAATTGATTTGAAGTGATGGGTACCAAAATGAATTCTGCCAAAATGTGGACGAGAGATTAATGCTGCCTTGCTGTCAAAGGATATCGGTGATTTGACCAAGGGTGTTCAATTTCTCCGAGTCCTTTTGTGATCTTAACAAACAGCCAGGATAACATTTCGGGGGCAGCTGTCCTTGTTTTAGTTGTCTTCGTCATCACTCTGTTACTACCCCACCTGACATACAAAATTATCACGGGGGGAGGAGAATTGTGCATAGAGACTGTGCACACACAGATGGACTGGACAGATGCTTGAGAAATTCAGAGGCACATTACAGGCATATGTATACCAAAAGTATGTGATTTGTTAAAGAGGTCATGATCACTAGTTGTTATGTTGTTGGTGCGTTTTCAGACTATTTTGACTATTAGGAACCCTGAATTTGTACGTAACTGATAGTAATCTTTCTGGGTATCATAGAAATTGATAGTGTAGAAGGAGACTATTCAATCCCAATAAATCTGCACCAGCTCTCTTGAGCAATTCCATTGTCCCAGGCTATCTATCCCCATCCTGTAGCTCAGTGGTTAGAGCACTCGCCTTACAAGCGTGAGACCTGTGTTCGAATCCAGGCAGGTGAGGGCGAAACCTTGGGCAAGTTTCCTTACTCCACACACACACACATACACCTAATAATAATCCCTCCAAAGAAACCTGTAATATAATTGGTCATTTCAATCCATGAGTGTTTGTGGGACTCTGCTGTGCACAATTGGCTGCTGCGTTTCACCCACAAGGATACAGTCAATTCACTTTACAGTATATTATCTGTGAAGCGCTTTGAGATGTCTAGAAGACGTGAAAAGCGCCATATCAAATACAAGGATTATTATTAGTATACGCCCAAGCCTTTATCGTTCAAGCATACAGCCCCTCTTGAAATCCACATTAAACTCCGCCTCTACCACCTTACTCAGTAGGGCATTCTATTTTTCAAGAAATCTCTGTAGGAAAAAAATCTCTAGTGACTATTATATGGCGTTGTCTTCTTGTCACTGAGTTGTCTACCAGTGGAAATAGCTTCATCTCAATTGCCATGTCAAAACGCCTTATACGTAATGTTCTATGAGATGGTCCTTCAGGAAATCTTCAGGTTGGCTTTTGGCTTTTTGGTCCGTTGTGCATTCTACTTTTTGTAAATTCTCATCTCTTTATTAAGGCTCCAAGCAGGAGAAATAAAAGACGAATAGATTTTCCATCATTGCGTCTGATTTCCCCTCCCTGCTCCCTTGCTCCGCCTTGCTGTTGTGCTGTGTGAGTTACTGTTGCCTCCACTATTAATCTTTCACATTAATCTCTCAATCATTCCGCTTCTCTTGGACAGCAACAACATACGGGACTCGTAAAACACCCTCCCTTTAAAATGTCGCTCACTGTGGAATGTTAGTGGTTCGGTTTCATTGGGAGAAAGAAAACACACTCTGTTACAGAGAGGAGCCAGCCAGGATCACGAGCAGCCTCTCACTGTTTTGTGCATTGTTCTCGAATTGGCACCAACCTTTTTAAAAGCACTTTAGAATAACCTCATCTCACTCACTCCAAGCTGGTTCGAAAGGCTGTTTGTTAGCGATGCCTGCGTAGATATCGGCCTGCACTGTACATGTGCCTCATGTCTACCAACCGGAAACCTAACACTGTTCATTGTCTCAGGCATATGACTGCTGTCATGACTTAAGGGATTAGATGGTGCGGAAACTCGTAAGTTCAGTCTCAATTTGGAAGCCGTTTTCTTTCCCCCTTCTGCAAAACTTTAGAAGAATTGCGGTAAAACCATCTTCCAAATTGAGATCGAATTTAAGAATTCACCCAAATTCTACACAATGTCAAACTCTAAGGCAATGATCTGAAGGCTGAGGCGACAGCGTTTTGAGCTCCTGGCCAAATGGTACACTTGCGCCAGTAAATAGATACGGTAGATTGATTCAGCATGCATTACTTCTGGGGAGCTTGTCAGTTTCAGGTATTATAATGGAACTGATGGAGCATCAGTCCGGCATTGTTATTTTAGTTTATTGGATTTTGCTGGAGGCAGAGTTGCTCTTCAATATATTGGAATTTTCATGCTAAATTTACAGCACCACCAGTATTAATGCAGTCAAAATATCCTCGTGGCAACAAAGGCATCAAATGTGAATTGAGCCTTGTGGTTGGAAAGCCTTGGAGCGGCGTTTTCTTCAAGGCTCCAATCTAAAGGCAGTCTGTTAGTATTCAGATTGAATTTGAACCAAATAAATGTTATATTTCGCACAACGTCTTTTATGTTTGTGTTGTCAACATCTCTACGGAATCTGAATTGAGCTGAGCTGGGTTATATGATGGGTGGTATTAAGGACAAGTGAAAGGTGCCTGATTTGGGAGGTCCTTGAAGCAATGCTATTTCACAGACGAAATGAAAATTAAAAAAAATGTGGTGCTTGTGTTTGGCACATTAAGGAAAAGATGGGTGACAGTGATAGGGGATTCTGCGCAATATATACAAGTATTTTTTTTATCCTCTTCGAGTTCAGCAGTCAACAGTGAACAAATGTTACCGTATTAGGTTGAGGAGACTGCATTTTGTTGAGAGGTATAGTGGTTTGTGAGTAACATCGAATGTCGAGAAGGCCAAAGGAGGCAAAAAAATACAAAGTCATCCACAGACACTGATGCATGAACATGGGCATGGGCGTAGTTTTTTTTTAAAAGAAAATTTAACATAGCGACTAAATCTATTTACTTATATTCCAAGTTGTGTTTTTCTTTCTGGTTTCCTTTATTGCAGGGTTATATAAAGTTGTCTATTATACTGTACACATGCTGTACTGTTTATGTGCCTCAAAAAAGCATTCAATGGCCTGCATTTCTACAAAAGAAGAAATGGACCTGGCATAATTTGGACAGTTAGTTTTTACAGTTAGTAAATTCATGGATAATTCTTGCCTCCTATGAACTTTAAGGTACAAATGCTATTTTTTTTTGTGGGGGGATTTTGCCTGCCAGGCATGTGCTTATCTAATGGTTCTAAAAGTGATTTTCATAAGATCCCAATGCCTCTGTTTGTGGTGTAATTCAAATTTAAAAAAAAGCATGTAATTCAAATAAGTGGGCAGAATTTGATTATCATCTTTGCATTATTGTGAACTTTGCATTGAAACAATTTTAATTATTTAAAAAATGAACCAAATAGAGTTCTTTATGTCCCAATGTGTTCCAGCATTAGAAAACACTCTGACATCTCTGACACCTGAGTCCAGTGCTGTAGATGCTGTACAATTATATCACAATGCATGAAATGAGAAAAGGTCATTCAGCCTACAATGGTCACTCCTTAAGTAGAACTAGACAACAATTATTTTGTGGTTTACACAGGGGCACAGTTCAGCTTCGAGCAGTGGTATCGAGAAATCAATGTTCTGCTGTATTGATATGAGACAAATTGTTCAGAAACATTGCAAGGTTAAGGCATGCCATTGCATAATACCTACATAAAATTGTGCTGATACCCATTACTACAGATTATTCTGGCCTCCCAGTGGTTTTGTGTTACAAAGGTCATGAGCCATGTTCAATATCCTCTCGAATTTCAACCATTTATTTGGTGGTGGATGGCAGGCAAGATAATAATAAGACAACTTTGCCAGTGTTTTAGTTTCAATCTATGAGCAGAAAGGAAATGAGGTGTTTCATTGCTAGAATTTCTGGGAAAAGGCGGAGACAAAAAAAATTGGAAAAAGATACTAGAAAGGTGTTTGTTGACCTATGTATTAATGTTTTTTTTATATACCAAATTGTTTGCTAACATTTAACAAATATGTAGTGTTCATTGTTCAGCAGGTTTTCCTTTTGAACGTGCACTGTAGAGAAGATTTACACTCTACCAGCAGTTAGAATAATCATGTGCTTATTAGAAACTGGTCCTTTTTTTGTTGAAGGGTTGATTCACGCAGAGTGGAAAATGATATTGACAAGTTGAAAATGATTAGAAAGAACTGCAGGGAAGGAAGATACGAGGCAGAAATGAGAGTACAGTTAATAGATTATGCAACAGCATTTTCATTATCTGCTGAGAGCAAACTTACACCAGGAAGTTAATGGCCCGGCCAGCTGTTGTAACTGACCCATGGAAACCTGTACACGGCGCAAATTGAAAAAGAATGGGACATTTTCAAACTCGTCTGACGAGACAAAGCATTTGACGTATTGATATACACATACGTGAATCTGCCACGTTAAAATGGCTTCCGGTTCATCCTTTTCAGCACATTCACTGCAATAAGGAATTGACAGTTTGAACAAGAACAGTGAAATAATTCATCTACCAATAAGAAGATACTCCTGGCCAGATTGTGGCCATTTGAATACCGAGGACAGCAAACGTCTGCAAAGTTCTGATCACTTTAACGGTTGTGCTGCTGTGTCCTGCAAAGACACATTAAAAATTGAACCAATTCTCATCGATAAACTCTTTTTGTATTTCACGAGCTGAAGGCTACACAATTATAACGATTACAAACTGTGAATTTCCATGTTAGTAAGCACTGTACTTCCATGTTGTTGTAGATGAAACTGAGGGCTCTGTTTGGCTGTTTTAAACTGTAAACTGAATGACTGTGCTGTGTGTATCATATAGTTGTGCCATTTGAGCACCAATGACACCACATATTCCACATATTAAATCTTCCAATTTTTCACTAACGATGAATCGTGCATTCGATTCAGCGCCTTATCACGTTATTGAGAGACGTGTCAATGCACCTCACAGGATTTGCTTTGAATTGGATTGACTTTTGTTGCATTTTGTTTTTATCGTACGCGCAACCAAATCCAGAGGTTATCCAAGTTGCCGTGGGATGGGGCAGTGGGAGGTTTTAATTCTTATCCAATTATCAACACTCAATCGCTATCACTATGAACCAAGTCTTCCATATATAATTGCCGATGGACTGTATCATTTATTCCATTCTGTTGGCACAATGCAAATAATACTCGCTAGCATTCAAAGTGAGAATTTGTAGTTTATGTTAAATTTCCCTGCAGAAGCAATGTCCTTGGGAGGTATTCTGATAACTGCGCTGTTGTCATACGATTCAATTCCCCTACCTCCCAAGACTGTAAGGTTGAGGCTCACTAATTGTATCAATTGTAAAAGCATATAATGCTGTAACAGATGGAGTGAGAGCCGGAGCCTGGTCAATGACTGAATGGATCTATAACAGGGCTCAGAGTTCAGTCATTCTGCTCCTACATATGGCTTCTGTGGCAGTGCTAAGTGGAGCAGTGATCCCCAAAGTGAGCCATGGTGTTGTATAACATTGAAGTCCAGCTGTTACTTGGAAAATTACAGTAATGTCTTCATTTTGCCAAATAACCTGAGTAAATATGCATCAAAAAAACATTAATCATTTGTATATAAATCAAATGACAGTAAAAACATTGTTGAGTATATCCAGTCTTGTTAAAGATAAATCTATTTACAGTCAATGTTTGTGATAATTTGTCTTAACCATTATATACAACGCGACTTCACTGTGTGTACTGAAAAAATATTTGTCAGGGCAACATAATGTAGGCTGCTGCTCTTATTGCCTATCCCTGGGGAATCTTGCGTGAGATAAAGACACAGCTCAACAAAAGCATGATGCTTGTTTTCATTGAAGGCTACACACAGCCTGTATGTTGACCAAATGGTCATTCTTCATAGAGGAGCTTTGACAGTGAGTGACGCCAAGCTACATACGTGTAGAGGTATCATCACAGTTGAGGAAAGGAACCCGGGTTGAGTTTCACCTCCCTTTCCCAGGGTTAAGGAGACCAATTTGCCAGGGTTCGTGTCCATCTCTGATAGCGGACTTCTGAGAAGAAGATGGTGGATTGTCTGTGATGTCCTAAACATTTGGCAAGTTTCACTGCTCGGACTGACGCCGGCAGAATTGTATCAGATGAGTTAATACTTTTGTTTCATCCACAAAATACACAGTCATTCCACTTATCAATATATTCTGTGAAGTGCCTGATCAATGCGATAAGGCACTTATATTGATGGCTCAAGCTCCTTATAACAATCAAGGAATATTATTTATTTATAGACGATGAGAACATTTTGGAAAGAATGCAATAAACACAGACAGAATATTCTCAACATGGGAGACAATCATTTATGGAGATAAAATAATGTCACTATGCAGAAGAAAACCCTCTAATTTTCCTGTAAATTCACACTAATAATACACTTAGAAATGACAGCCATGCAGCACTTTCTAATTAGAGTCTGAAGGACAAATGAAGGTCCTCAGTTGCAGAAAGGGCTGATTTGTGTTTGAATCTCTTATCGAGGTAGAACAGAAACCTTCCTGCTATTTTTACACTACAATGATCAAATTTTCTGAAACCCTGAATTACACTAAAATTATATATTCATTATATTTCCTCACAAACTTTAGATCCTGCCAATCACTCATTTGCTCTATTCAACATAATGTTGAGGGATACATTTTCTTTTCTCTTTCTCTGAGTTCTCGTGCTCTGAATGCTGTATGTACATATGCCTGGTGTGTGCTTGGTGTGCACGTGTGCGTGTATGCTGAAACATGGGTCTGGGGGAGACACACAGATACCTGCATATCAACACGCAGGAACGTACACCCACATGGGTACCCCACGCCAGACACACATAAACACGCAGATGGACATTTGCACATTCACATGCACGTATCGCCGCATCGATACGCACACACAGCCGGGCAGACAGCCAAGGAAACACGCACATGGATAAACACGCATGTGTCTTGCAAACCGCTCGACACATCAGCACTCACCTTACAAAGCGAGAGACCTGGGTTTGATTCCAGTCAGGGCGAAACCTTGGGCAAGTTTCCTTACTCCACACACACGCCTAATAATAATCCCTTAAAAGAAACAATAATAAATTGGTCATTTCAATCCACGACTGTTTGTGGGGGACGCTGTTGTGCGCAATTGGCTGCCGCATTTCGCTCACAAATACACAGTCAATTCAATTTACAGTATATTCTGTGACGCGCTTTGAGATGTCTGGAAGACGTGAAAAGTGCGATATAAAAATGCAAGGATTATTATTATCATTATTATTATTCAGGATACCCTGAAGTAATTGGTGCATTCCATTGACATAGGACTGTCTACTGAGGGGGTTTTAAAGTAACAATGACCAGCTCTCATTGATCCGCTGTGAACAACATCCACTTTAAGACACATACCCAGTACTGTACCTGCATTATCAATTTAATTCAGTTTCATTCCAAATAGCAACAGTAGTACTCTTGGCAACTCTGCATCTTGGCAAAATTGAGTTGAGATTATTTCTGCGCAGCGCATTTGGCTTTCTAGAAGATATCAAATATTTATTCCTCCATGGTTGACAAAGCTCCAAAATGCTGTGTCGCATTTTAAAAGGACAAAATGGAGGAAGCCATGTCCCTTGGTACCATTTGCTAAAAATTGCAATTGACTGCCGTGTTCCGTCCACAAAATATAGTCAATTCACTTTACAGTATACGCTGTGAAGCGTCTCGAAGACGTGATGATGCGCCATATCAAATGCAAGGATTATAATTATTATTATAATTCAATTTTAAATCAGACAAACCTCCAGTATATTGCTGGAGGAATAACTACATTATGTTAAACATCCCAAGGAACTATTCAAAAAGAACAGGGAGTTTCTCCCTGTATCCTAGTCAACAATCCCCCAGATAAGATTATGCATTCACTTCATCACTGTTTTGGGGATTCCTGTGTGCAAATTGGAAGCCTCATTGTCCTACAAATATGCTATCTCTACTCTCAACAGTAAATCCCGCAAAGCACTATGAGATACCGTACTCTCCTGACCTGCTGCGTCAAAAGCATGGAATATTCCTATTATTATGTTATTATGTTTGTTTTGAATTGTTATGTATTGTGGAAAAATCCTGCAATTATCCACATGCTACTTGCAATGACACCACTGGCAACAACAATGTGGCCCCCTACTGATTTACCGACAAAGAAGACTTATATGTTTTTATGTAAGACCTTTGAGTTTCATTAGTGAGTATGTGACTTAGAACTAATGTCAAAGGTGTCCATGCTCCCTTCAGATACACAAGTCTATTTAGTGCACAAATAAGCACGGATATAACAGCATGAGATTTGATCATGGCTTTTAAAAATCCATGACATACGTGGAGCTCCTGTGGCTCAGTGGTCAGAGCACCTGTCTTGCAAGCTGGGGTGACCTATACTCGAATCCAGGCAGGTCAGGACGAAACCTTGGGCAAGTTTCCTTACTCCACATGCCTAATAATAATCCCTCCAAAAAACCCACAATAATAAAATTGGTCATTTCAATCCACGACTGTTTGTGGGGGACGCTGCTGTGCGCAATTGGCTGCCGCGATTCGCCCACAAATATATACAGTCAATTCACTTTACAGTATATTTTGTGAAGGGCTTTGGGACGTCGATAAGATGTGAAAAGCGCTATATCAAATGCAAGGATTATTATTATAGGTTAGTGTGACCAGTCATTTCTTTGTAAACTATGGTACATTGTGAAATGTGAGGGAATATTGGTGAACGAGTTTCCATTCCTGTTCGATCTGTCACCGTTTTGTCTTGCCAACTGAAAATGGCATGAACCGGAATGCATCGGATTTCAGTCAGTTCTGAAATAAATGCTGAGGATTTCTGGGTGAAGGTTTGTGTCATGGCAGATAGATGAAAGCAATAGGATGGATTTAAATCGATTACTCCATTTCAACAGCAGAAAAAGGACGAGTAATTTTCTGCGCTTTACATACGGAGACAACCAGACATGCATCTATGAATCCTTAATCACAGAGAGCCTTTCTGTTTTTTGTTCACTCTGCTTGTGATTGGGGGATTGTTTAAAATTAATTAACTAACCAGACGAGGGAATAGATAGAGAGACGTCTCTCGTAAAATTAACGCAAGCGTAATTGGGAAGTCCACCCACAGAGAGTTAGCAGACATTGAAAAATCAATGGGAGATTACTAGTCCTTCTTGTGCATGGATAACTGGGTGAAATAAGCAAATCCTAATAACATTTCTATTAACATTCATGAAGTCCAACTGTGCAAAGGCACTGTAGCACTAGTATCTGCAGAACGGAAGGTTATGGGTTTGGACCTGGCAACCTTTCAACTCTCTGCTACTTCAATCAAGTGCCTATTATTCAAGTTTGAATGAGTGTTGGCGCATTCATTGGCAATGTTTTGTACACAAGTGACTCGAAAATAATCACTGAATTATTTTGTATTTCTCCAGCTTTGCATCTCCTCGGCCGGATGCGTGAACCGTATACTAATACAAAATTGTGGCTTAAAAGTTCCTGGGAAGTCCTCCCGATGTGAAAGGCGCTATACAAATATGTTTTGTTGTGTGTTGCTGTTGTTGGGTGTAGGGGTGGGGTGGGGGGGGGGGGTGGTGGGTAAGAGGAGGTGGGTGAATAAAAGGGCTATTTTTGAGCAAATGTTGAGTTAACTGTTTCTACATTGACGTGAGTCAAATTGATCTCATGAAGCCATTTCAACTCTTCATGAATGGAGAGGTAAGTATGCATATTTAATGAATTTCGGTATCAGGAAAACACGCACGGAACCCATTTAGGGTTATGTATTAGTACATATCACATCCTGCTCTATATGATTGGAAGCAAACATATTAAATGATTTTGCTCCATTTTTTTTTCTATCGCTACTCACGACTGTCGTGCATTCGCCTCGATGACTAATTAGAAGGTAATTAGACTGTCTGCCCCACTGAGGAATACACTGCAGTGAAAGGCTTAGTCATATTAAATGCAACATTTTGGTTGGGAAATGAGGACTGATCTCAGAAAAACGCCAGACACCACCAGATTGCTGCAGCCTCCACTTTCCACCTTTCCTTGGCAACGTCATTGAGAATCGTATCCAATTTAATGAAGTCTGGAACTTCAGTCAAATCTTGAGGCCATAGCGAACGGATGGGGTATTTTCACACTCAATTTCGTGCTAAAGGAAGGATAAATGAAGGGCAGGCAAATTGTGTTGGGCACAGAATTAAATCGTTTTCTGCCTGTTAATATTTGCAATCCCCATTCCAGAGGCCAGGTATGAGCTGGAATGGAGATATCAAACGCTTGTACAGGATTCACTAATCTGAAGTGTATCGATATCGGACGGGAACGTTTTCAGATTCGACACCTGCTGAAACATCTGCTTTTAAAAAAATATTGTAAGCAGAGCAGCCCCTCGTTGTCACTTTCTCATTAAATCTTGGCTTTAATTCCAGATTGCTCTTTCATCCGAGAACCAATCATTGGAAGTAGCAGCAGAACGATTGCGCTAAGGATTACACTGCGCCTATTTGAAACCACATTTCACTTATTGTTTGAAGAATAACCAATAACAAAGGGTCTTGTACACAAACACAATGAAAATGCTGTAGCATTATGCCACAGAAGTCTCTTACATATTTAATATAAATAAAGCAAAAGCATTCGCTAAGGATGTCAATAAATCAGTCTTTGTTCACTGAATAGCATTGTACTAAAGTGAATATAGAATTTAAGGAGTCAAAAACTGCTGTATTACATGTAGCAGATTTTTACAGATTATTGAAAGGAAACCATTGGACACAGTCTCAGTTTGGTGCTAAAGTATTTTGATTAGAGAATGAATGCACTTTTGTTTATAACACTGCATTAATTATTCCATTTAATATTCAGTATTCACGTATAACTGTGTATTCAGCATTAGCTTAGTGGATAGAGGATATGTATACAGCATGAACTTGGGTCACAAGAATGAAGGAATGCATTAAAGTTACAGAATGGATGAATTGTACAGATCCAAATTGCAATAAGATGAATAATTCCAAACCAAATTCAATGCAATAGGAGAGATTTGATTATTAATTCATTAAAATAAATTGAGTTCATTAATTCATTAAAATCAATCCATTACTAATTAAAATGCCGACCTTTCGAAAAACCCAAATGACGACAGCCCCATTCAGATAGCGAGCAGAAAAGGTAAAATATCAGACATACAAGTTTGAAAACAATTTTATGCTGCCTTGAAGTTTTTATTTATTTTTTCCTTGTGGTTGCAATAAAAGTTTTGCCTTTTTTTGTGATCCAGAGGATAGGAGCTTTGATGCAGACTAAAAGCTTTGGGTTGACTGCATCAGAAATGTTATGCAACAGAATCCTACTGGAAAGAGCTCTCGTTGATGAGCTGCTGTGCAGCATTTTTACATATCATTGTTTGGTTACTATGCAAAATTTACAGCCTTAAACAGAACGCCTGTCCATTTTTCTGAACATGTGCAATCGAAAAGCATCCTTGAACCGAATTTGAGACCCGTACGTACAGCAAAATGTCTTGCAAAACATCTTTTGGTCAGAAGTTGCCTGGCGCCATCTTCATCATTATATAAACTAAAGAGAGACCAGAAGGATTCAGAGTCCCAGTGTTCAATCGATGTACATATATATTTAAAATCTATTGATCCGAAAGCAATTTGCTCCAGCGGGTCATCCGTCAATCCTTTGCCAACGGTAGCATGTGTTGTCTCTGGGAAATATCCTTCCAGACTAAATCATCGAATCAGCATCCCGTTCACGACCTTTTGCCTTCTGGTAGATTGCTAATAACCAGTTCATCAACAATACACTTTCAGGTTGTTTCAACAGCTGAAATGAGAATTAAGTGCCTCCCCCCCCCCCCCCACCCACCGCCCCTTTCAGTATTGATGCCATTTCACGACAAAAAACGACTGCAATTTATTGAAATCAACCTATATATTGCTCAGTGGTTGAATAATCGGCATTTTACATTTCGCCAGAATCATAATAGATGTTAAGTTAGAGTTTCCAAAGCCAGCCGAACCACAGAACTAAGAGTCTCGCATAGGTACAGGAATATAGCTATTTGTATAAAGACCCCCCAGACTGTATGCAAGTTAAGGTGACCTTATTTTTGCAGTCTGCAGGTTTGCAGCGGGTTGGCACTGCAATAAGTACGATATTCAATCATGCAAAGTGGTGGCCAAGCCCGTGCGTTCCCACGTTTCTAATTGACGTGGCATTTTTGTAGGTTATTGGCAATGTCGGCGCTTGAGAGGAAATAGAAAACAATTGTGGTAGTGACCAAAGAGGGTGGGATACAATGCGTCATTGAAATGCGTTTCTGCAGAGTCTCCAACAAGAGCCATAAGTGTGTGTGTGTGTGTGTGAGTGGGGAGTTCCATTAGTAAGGGAAAATCATTACTCAGGGAAAATATCTGACTCTTTTGCCGAAGTGGACATTTTTGCGACTTGTAGCTTTTTCTGGGATTTTTTTTAACACCCACCGAGAGAGATGCGCCCTGGGCTTCAAGTCTGATCCAAAGGGTCAGCACCTCCAACGGCGTATCGCTCTCTCCCAACACTGTGTTGAAATATCAGCCTGGATTGTGAATCCAGATGTGGGGCTTGAACCCACAAACGACCTGCTAAAGTCTGGAGCGAAAATCGAGCTCGTTTAAAAACTGAAGGCTGCACATTTAGTAGGTTTTATTTACTGCACAGAACTGACTGTGCATTTCCTTTATTTCCTTTGTGCATTTATTTGTGCATTTATTTGTGCATTTCCTTTGTGCATTTTATTTACTGCACAGAACTGACTGTGCATTTCCTTTATTTCCTTTGTGCATTTATTTGTGCATTTATTTGTGCATTTCCTTTGTGCATTTTATTTACTGCACAGAACTGACTGTGCATTTCCTTTATTTCCTTTGTGCATTTATTTGTGCATTTATTTGTGCATTTCCTTTGTGCATTTTATTTACTGCACAGAACTGACTGTGCATTTCCAGAAACCAGGAAAACAACACTGCGGAAAAATAGCATTAGGTGGTGCGAGGGTGGGGGGGGGGGGGGGGGGGGGGG
This sequence comes from Hydrolagus colliei, assembly GCA_035084275.1. NCBI lineage: Eukaryota > Metazoa > Chordata > Chondrichthyes > Chimaeriformes > Chimaeridae > Hydrolagus > Hydrolagus colliei. The sequence continues at coordinate 2,973,910 of CM068759.1, forward strand.
GGGGAGAGGGAGGCATTCATTAAATCATTAATGCTACCATCAGTACATCTGCCGAGACATCATCCCAGACATTCAGGCGCCCATGGCACTTCCTTGTTGGGTTCTCATTGGCATAAAGGAGTTGTCGTTGAGGCAGCAAAGCGTAAATTGCACGGGGTGTCCCAGCAGATCGCTCTGTAATGGTTCTGCGGCTGCACATTTCCATGTAATTATCCTGGGATTGGGTAGAACCAGCATTTCGATAACAAGAGCGGATTCATAATTTTTCAACCAGTTGAATCTATTGTTATTAATTGGCGTTACGTTAGGGACAAAAAATGGAATTTCTTTCTCCCCCCCCCCCCCCCCCACCCCCTCCTCATTTAGTGGATGTGGGGTAATCCGGTTGACGATGTGACAATACAATATTAACAGTCCACATCTTTGCAGGTTCAAATCAATTTTTTTAATTAATGTTCGTAGAAGCTATTACGACTCTTGTGATTATATATGTAGCTTTCTGCGGGAGTGTTGTTTTTCAGTAAACTGTCCTTCTGTCGGAGTTTTCATTTCCGTTTAGAATAAATGTCTTGCAGCGTTATGGTGCAAACCCATAGATAAGAAAATGTCAATTTAAATGGCGATTCCCCCATTCAGGTGGCACAGCTCTCACGGCAGCAAAAAAGAGGAGGCAAAAATAAACCGTGCACGTTATATAAATAAAAAGTAAATGGTTATGCAGCATGCTTAATGCTGTAATTGTCTCTCGGGGGGTTGGGATTACTCAATGCCTACTCCGGCTTTAATCTTGTGGTTAATATGATCATTCAAACACTTCCTCCAGTGCATTAGAGTTTTGTAACCTGCTCTTAGTCATGTCCCATCTTCTATAAAATCTCTGAAAAAAGTCTACTTTCAGTGATGCATTTCCTTTTTGTTTCCCTGGCGTGACTGGCGCTGCACACACTTAATTTTTGTATTGTGTTTTGCATTGTCTTTATTTTCCTTCCTTCTTTACTTTTCTCTGGTATTCCTTTCTCTCTCTTTGTGTCTTTCCCTCTCTCTCTCTCTCTCTCTCATATCTTTTTGCTTACTTTCTTCAATCAACCCCTGCAAGGCTGCCCACCTTTGAAAAGCAAAATCACACGGATAATTAGGTATTAAAATGGGTACAATCGGAGCCAGGGAAACAGACAAAGAGACAGGGAAGGAAGGGGTTGGAAGTGAGGGAGTAAAAGAAGCGGATCAGAAGAGACAGATAGGCATTGGTGTGTCTGTGGGCAACATCCAGTAAAGGGTAACAATTCCTGGAGGATAAAAAATTTAAACTGGGAAACAGCAGGCGATCAATCACATAGGGCTAACTGGCTTCATTCCCTCTTCAGTATTTCACTCCAATCTGGTGATGAACATGCCATGCTTACTTTGCGCGTCGAACAGACAATAAAAGACAAGACCGAGCAATGTCGTTCAATCAACCTACAACGTGTGACGCACAGACTGGACCGTCCAGCGCTTTGGGACTAGCTCCTGATGTGACAGGCGCTCTGCAAATGTCATGTGTTATTGTAGCGATGATGTTCCCGTTTTGGGGCTAATGGATGCTTTTGTGTGAGTGCGCTTTTACTTACCTGTTCGTTTCCCCGCGTGCAGCCTACAAGGAAAAGATGAAGGAGCTATCGATGCTCTCGCTGATCTGCTCATGCTTCTACACACAACCACATCCCAACACAAAGTACAACTTTGGGGGTGAGTTACGATTCCATACCTGCCTATCTGTGAATATGTTTGTAAGTAACAGTAAGATAACATCGTAGTCTGATACATCGCTACATCTGCTGTGTATCTATGGTTGTACTTATGCGAAATACTTATGCAATTGTTTCTTTCAAATTCCCTTTACTGATTAGATATTTGTGCTATGAACTAAATTCATAGCACAAAATTAAATTGATAAAACTAAGTTCATAAACATGAACAAAATTTAACGCAGTTTCTAAATAGCTGAATATCAAGGAGATCTTTGTCAGAAGGATGTGGGGTGGCCATTAAGTTTGGAAAATGTATCTTAGCTAAAATAAGTTCATGTTTCAGTATCTAACTCAGTGAAATCAACACTGCATTGCAGCACATAGCTAAACTTGCCGGTCAAATGCTGTAACAAATTCTACACAAAATAACAAAAAAGAATACTTTGTGCATTCAGCACTGCATGAATCTCCAGGAGAATGGCATTACTCAAATGACCGCCTCAGTGTTAAATCCAGTTTGACCTTGATTTGAAGTGATGATCAGTGCCATTGTAGTGAATGGTAATAAATGTATTTCCAAACCCCTGGGTTGTATTATAAAGAGAATCCTGTTCGTTTCTCCCAAGGGCACATCCCTTCCAGTCATGAAACCCAAACCTGGTTCTGCCCTAAAAAGGGATTTGAGACATCACAACGACGCGATAAGGCAACAAATCAAATGCAAGGATTATTATTGCATTATTATAAATAGGATTTAACATGCATTTTTAACCAGCACATTTGGAAAGAAAGCCACCTCATACATAATATATCACCGCTCTTTCATATCAAACTACCAGTTGTCGATAGTGTTGACAGATAGTGTTGTCCAAAATGATTCAGCACTTTTGAGGCACTGTTAAAAAAAAGGCTGAAAATTTATGAAAAAGCAGAACAAAATCATTGTGCTTGAAGTCGTTATAGATATATATATATATATATAAAGTCTTGTTACCCTGTTAAATAACTACAATGTATAAGTGACTAGAATTGGCTCTCGTTTGAGTCATCTCAATCAGTTTCCAATTTGCAAACACTCATTGCATTCTTATTATTCTTTTATTCTTACTTGTTACTCTTTACAACAGCACCCGTTGCCTTCGCTCTGCCGGGCCTGGCCTCGTCCTTGTCCCCCGAATCCTCTGTTCCACCGTCGGCGGCCGTGCCTTCAGCCACTACGCCTCGAGGCTCTGGAACTCCCTTCCTCACTCCCTCCGCCTCGCCTCCCCCCTCCTTTCCTATTTTCAGGTCGCTCCTGAAGACTTTTCTTTTCGACCGACTGAACGTTTGGTCACCTTTTTTTCCCCCTGCCACTGGCTCAGCCCCGGGGATTGGTTATTGGGAAGCGCTCTGAGATGCCGCCTGGCGTGGAGCGAGGGAGCTATGTAAATCCGAGTTGTTGTTGTTGTTGTTGTTACTTCTTCAGATATGGAAGTGAAACCAATTAACAAGCGAGCCTCTGGACAGGCCTTTGAAGTGGTTCTCAAGCCCCCGTCCACTGATTTATCACATGACCAAACCCTCTCACCAAAGAAGAAGGAAATGTCTTTGGAGGAACTCCAGATGCAGCTGGAAGCTGCCGAGGACAGGAGAAAGGTAAACCAGATGTCCCTTTAATGGGAAGCTTTATTCCGGAGATATTCATTGATTTTTCAAGGCCATCGAAATTACACGTCTGATACGAAATGCGTCCTTAAAATTTGGTAGAATTTACAATTACATTTTCAAATGTTACGGTGGCAATTTCTTTCCACATGCACCTTGCCTTGTTATTTGCAACCTTGTGAATGTACGGTTGTAATGCAAACACTAACAATAACGCCACTCCAGTAATGCAAACTCCAATCGAACCAATGTATTGTTAAAATCTCTGCCACATCCAGCATCCTCCAATTTACTTCCCGTTTATTAAATTGTAACCCGCCTGGTCTCGGTCTGTTCAATATCCTTTACATGTTACATGCTATGAAAACGTATGACTTCAATATTAATAATCTAATCAGTCCAATTCTAGTCACAATAGACCATGAAGTACCTTTGCTGAACCGATATTTTTCATAAGAGCACGATATCCGAAACAGCCTGGCTGAATGCATTTGGCTAGCACTGCAGTAAAGGCTTATCACTCTGTGGATTTGCAGTCCCAAGAGGCTCAGCTTTTGGAGCAACTTGCAGAAAAGCAACATCATCGGCGTATCGTCCTGCACCGGGCCATTGTGGATAACTGCGACTTCAGCAGAAGCACCGAGAGGAAGCTAAACCAGAAGATGGAAATTTGTAAGGAAAATCGCAATGCTCACATAGCTGCTGTGAAGGAACGTCTCCGTGAGAAGGCAAGTACTGAACCATAGACCTTCTTATTGTGTGATTCCCTGTCTTCTCAGCTGTGTTTGTGAGCAAGCCAATAATTAGTTGGTTACTATTACAGTACCATCAATATTTTTATAATGGGTATTTATAGAGGCAGAGAGAAAGCCTCTCTAAGGGTGGTCATGTTGCCTACAAACTACGATAAGGAAAAACATTGGGTTGGGATCTCTTTGTTTATTCGACGGATTCAATCATTGCGTCTTCATGAATTGGCTTCCATTCTTCACCAAAGGTGGGATAATGGCGGTGAGATACAGCCGCCGCATTTTCCCAATTACATTTGAACATCTGGCAGTTTGCAATCAATCAGGGTCCCCAACTGCAATCTCTTCAGAAGCCAAGGTAAACGATAAGTTAGTATGCCAAACGGGAAGCGTTTTGTGATACTATCAGTGGGTCATTAAAGGCACCATTACACCTGTCTCATCACCATCCCTTGTTGAGCGAAGATGATCCATGGTCGGGAGCAGCCCGCAAATGGGAAAACACACTGGTAATAATAATAGAGAACAACAGTGGGATTTTCCTAACTGTTTTTAGTCTAGCAACACACACTGTAGAAAATGTGAATGTATAACAGTAACACAGTGTTTTGGTCAGACAGCAAGAGTGTTGGTTGCAGCAATTTCTGGAATTCCAGGTTTGTACAAACCAGGGCAGCCCCACCCTACATCTGTGACCTCCTAACCCCCTACCAACCTGCCCGACCCCCTCCGCTCAGCAGGCTCCACGTCCCCCGACCCACCCGCCCCACCATTGACGGACGAGCCTTCAGCCACTCTGCCCCCAAACCTCTAGTACTCCATCCCGCAGTCCCTCCGCCTCGCCACCTCGCTGGCCTCCTTCAAGTCCCGCCGCAAGACCTCCTCTTTGACTGTCCCATCGGTCACTCCGATCCCCCTTACCCTTCACCCTCCCCGTCCCCGATCTCATTCGGGTCTGAAACAATGACTGTCCAGCCCTTGGAATGACCTCCTGACGTGAAAGGCACTATACGAGTGTAATTTTGTTGTTGTTACAGTTGTTGTTGCAGCCTGGTGTTAATGAAAGGCTTACGTTCTTGAAGCCAGGGCTTCAGTCACCATATCTTGTATAATTCCTGTACTCTGTCTAACAGGAATTACATGCAGCTAAGGTCCGCAGAAACAAGCAGCGACGAGAGAAGCTGTCTGGCTAAAGGTCTTCTCCAACACTTCAAGACCATCACTTCAAAAAGAACACCTTGGAAGGAAATGAATCCCACTAATAACCTGGCTATCAAGCTACAATATTTTGTTTCTGAGTACGATACTTCCATATAATAGGTCAAGCTTTTTTTTGCATCAGATTGTTGGTTCTTATTTCATGTGCAACACAGCAAATTGTAAGAAGGCAAAAGTCAGCAGAATATTAGTAACCTAATGACATTCAGAGTATTAATTATTACTAACATCAAGCAATTTATAATCTGCCAATGTATTCTAATACATATACAGTATAAAGACATATTTATTAAAAGATTCAACCTATCAATAGAAAACCCTCTCTAAAAAAAATTGGGGATCTCTTTTTACAATGAAAATGGTTTTTTTCCTTGTTTTTTAATGATTCTTGTCTTTTTTTTAAATGATTATTGATCATTTTAAATCCCTTCGGTCTCAATATTTAACACACGGTAATTGCTTAATCTATGTCCCAGCAATTCAGTGTCAATGGATCTCACAATCATGAGGAATAATTTATTCTGTTTGATGTAAATATCAATTCACCTAAATAAACGGTATGCTATTAATCACAGGTCATCTCATTGAACAAAAAGACTAGTAGTTCACAAAGGTTCAAGGATTTACTTTAAATTGTTCTATTGTTCTATGCACACTATGTCTCTTTCTTTTTATTATATCATTAACCTAATAGAAATAAAGCCATTTTAAGTAATTGCCAAAGAAGTAATCTACGTAAAAGTCACATCTTAAATAAGGCCTATTATTGCCTATACTGTCTTCATCAATGCACAGTATGAAAAGCTTTTGATCCTTAATCGGGCAAACTATTTAGGCGCTAAATACTATGGATTGAATTTCTTAATAAATGAAACAGATTTCATCATAATTAGAATGTGTCATTGGTAGTACTGTATATATTACAGTGATTAGATTGAATAAAATCTTTATGTATCTTGTGGTCACAGTAAGAGGAAAAAGCCTTCAATTTTTTTTTGTGGGTGGTGGTGGGAGGGGAAAATGTTTAACCATAGAAACACAAAAGGTTAAGTGTTTGTATGAAAAATGCCCAGATTTATTGATCTGAATTTTGTCTTATTACTGCTGTAGCTGTGCTGAGTAGAAAATGGTTTGCCAAATATAAAACTGTATGGAGTGTTTTGCTTGATGTGGTTATAACTTTTGAGGCTTCTTTTGTAAATATCTAGTTTTATTTCAAAGGATTGTGTTTGGCAAGATAGATCATAAAATTAATCTGTAATCCTGTTCTTTGCCATCATCTCATTTTATTATGTGCCATTTCACATTGAACTCTGACAGTTTGTATATTTGCCTATCGGACTTGAAACTGGAGTCACAGTAAAGAGCGTAAATGGTGGTAGATACTTTCATCTACTAACTACCTGAGTGTGGCATGTTTTCAACCACTTGAACTAGATCTTGCTGTTCATTGATGTGTTTGTATTTTAATCCTTCAGATTTTTGGGGAGGATCTTTGACAAATCTCTCCTATCTCACACAGTTAAAAGTTATTAGAACATGATCATCCAGACCAGTCATTTTGTGTTCCATCACGTGCATTTTAATGTCAGTTTAAGATTGTTGTGTGTGCAAGATGTGATTACAAACAATAAAAATCCATGATATGTACTTTGGCGCTTTTTTTTTAAATTCGTGTACGTTCCTTCCTGTGAATCCACTAAAAACGCGTGTTATTTTAAAACGAAACAAATCATTTCATGCCAAGAGAAGTGAGCAGTAATTCATTCGTTAATTACAAACAAAACGCAAATATTCCAAACTGCCATTGAATATTATTCAGAACCATTTACCTATAGTGTTCACCTGAGGGACGGGAATTTGAAGCCGCAGTGAGGTCATTTTACTTGTTTTCGGTTCAGTCGGGACTGTATTTTGTTGTCATTAAAAAAAATACGTTATCAAGTGGCTGATAATGCCAGAGGAAAAGTGGAAAAAACTGCGGTATAATTATCTCAAGCAGCATAAAATAATTATCAGAGGCAATTATTTCGATGCAAGTGCATCATAATAATTCTGAACCATAGACAACCTGTCTCCCTGCTATGGCAACAGCCACCCAAGAGAATATCACGAGCAGGCAGAAATAAAATGAGTAAAACTGCAAGGAAGTAAAAGAACTAGGGAGTGCCAGTGCCCTCGGGACTAGTTATTTCTCTGTTATAATGAGCACCTCACTTGCTGACGATGTTTTCAAACATGACGGCATTCACAATTCAAACATTTTTCTTTAAAAAAATATATCTCCCTCGCACAAGATAACAACCTCGAAGGCAGAGGCCTTTGCAATAAAAGTTAGGTTTTGTCTTCACCACACGGGGAAAGCTCATTTGCTCTGGGTTTTCAATGTGATTGACTTGCAGTGTAATACCATTTACATTTATTTTCCAAAATAGATATAAGCACAGAGTAAAACAGGATGAAACCCATATAATAAACATGATTGCTTCTTTGAGAGCTTGTGTATACGCTTGAACTCCCCCTTATTTTAAAAGGCAACAAATCATTTTAAACTTACCAAGAGTGTTTTAGAAACTGCAGTTAATCTGTAAAGCAGCCTCTGTCATGCAATATTTTCCTTTGATCCTGGCTAATAAGTTAATCCTTCATTAGTGGGATATTATTTGGTAGAATGCTTTTCAGTGCCAAGTACAATACTCGCTAATTTATGCTTCAGTCATTAAGGTTATGTTAAAATCTCCTAAATGCCAAGAGCATTTCCATATTATTGGCATTGTACAGAACTTTCAGGGACAATACAATACTGCACTATTATATTACAGATGATATAAAAATCCCTTGTTGCCATAAATGTCATTGAGTTGTCACTTGGCTTCCAAGATATGTCTCCATGGCCTAGAACTGCTCACATCAAGTTATCGTTGAGAACAAACTGGATTTCATCTAAAGTCATCAATGTTCACTTAACTAAGGGGGAAAAAAACAAATAAAGATGGCACCTCTCTTTCTCTTACCTGTTTTGTTTTAATGATTGAAGATTTTGTTGTTTTAATAACAGACAAAAATAATGTTATTCATTCATCATGGGGTTTAAAATTAATCATTTTACATTACCGGCTCTCTGCTATCATTGAACCACTCACAATCCACAGTGAATAAAGATTTAAGCTTTTGTCATTGAATGACACTTTGCTCAAATAATAAAAAAAAACACAAAGCTAACAGCATCTTAGAATGGACTGACAGTGATGTCGATACAGAAACAAATAACAGCAGATCTGGTGAAAGAAGATAGACAGCAAAAAGACAACGATAACAACAATAAAATGACACATATAGAGGCGCCTTCCGCGTCGGGAGGACGTTCCAAGGCGCTGAAGATCATGACGTGGAATCTTATCTGAACTTTGATAAAACTTGTGATTCTGAGGTTCACAAAGCCTGCAGTTTCCTCTCTGAGACGGATGAGGATTGTTGGGGTAAGAGCGTTAAAAAAACAGGATGAAAACAGACTGTTACAAAGGGAACTCAAACATCAAAGTGGGTGGATGATAAACAACAACAACAACTTGCAATTATATAGCCCCCTCCACGAGCAGCAGAGTCCTGGAGTTGCTTAGGTGCAACAGACCTGAGTTTGCCAAGTGGACTGGCCAAACAGAAGAGTAATGTTTGAGAGGGTCACAGCAGTAGAGAGGTGCAAGGGCGTGAAGAGATTTGTAGCTGAAGGGTGAGGATCTTGAAGTCAGTGGAGCCTGTTGAGGTTGGAGGCCGTTAATGCACAAAAAAATTTTTCGGGACAAGGTTGTGGGCAACACAGTTTTGGATGAGCTGGAACTTGCAGATGGTGTAGCCTTCGCAGAAGCTGGTAAGGAGGGCATTTGAGATAACTAGTCTGAGAAAATGAATGAATGAATGAATGAATGAATGAATGAATGAATGAATGAATGAATGAATGAATGAATGAATGAATGAATGAATGAATGAATGAATGAATGAATGAATGAATGAATGAATGAATGAATGAATGAATGAATGAATGAATGAATGAATGATGCCAACTGATTCAGGTAGTTGGAGAGATTCCATAAAGGTTGAGGACATTGGAGCCAGAGGAAGGGGGAGACATTGGCAGGAAGGATGGCTCCCACTGTGTCCATATTTAGCTGAAGAAACTAAGACTCATCTACGACTTGATGTCTGACAGGTAGGTGGTCAAACAACTACTTTTGAGAAGTTCCAGCAGTTCCCCAAATCGATTGGTTCTGTGTTTCTAATAAAACTGCCATTATTATACAAAGAAAGAAGTCAATTCACTTTACTATACAATATATTCTGTGAAGCGCTTTGAGACGTCTAGAAGACGCAAGAAGCTCTACTTCAAATGCAAGGATTATTATTATTAGCATTTAGTTTAGCAAATAGTTTAGCATTTGTGTGCTGAGTGACAGCAACTCCCTTCTCCAAACAGAACACATAATTTATTGACTGTGTATTGTGCAATGATTTCGGAACACAAGAATTTAATAGTCTGCGCGCAACTGTTCACCATTAAATGAGATTTCAAAGGCTTCAAAGGTTGGATTATTTTTTTTCAATTTTACAGTCACGACTTCCCGTTTTCATGAGCTGATATGGCTTTCAAGTTGGATAAAGATTCCCAGATTGGTTGCTCAACGCAAGGAGATCGCATGGATCCTGAAATCCATGTTTAATGAGATTGTTAAATTGAAATGTTACAAGAGAAAGAGCTACCCTGAGACAATTAACCTATTCGGAAACCTTAAATCAGTCCATAAAGTTTCCATTTGGCTCCACATGGCCCTCACAGCAGATTAACATGAAAGGCGTTGGTTTTGCAATTTAGCAATTAGCAACACAGTCTGAATGAAGTAAGAACAAACACTGGTGTGGTGAATACATTAAGCTCTACTGCATGGGAAGATTTGAAAGATGATTTTTCTGTATTTATCAGCATTCAGTTTCTGGCTATACTAGAAAGGCCAATTGTGTTTCATTCTTGGAATCTAAACAAACTGCTTGTTTGTATTCCAGGGATATTTCGGTGAGAAAGCGCATCTCTTTCCTGACAAGGATTTGGGGAAAGTCCTCCGGCAAGTCACACGTTTCAATTACGGTTCACAAAGTGGACGCGAAGACAGGCGACAAACTTGTGAAATTAAAGACAGAAGTTGCTGGGCAGCACGCAGGGGGTCAGGCAGCATCTATGGAGAGAGGAAAATGTGACAAACGTGTGATAGGCTTGGGTGGAAAGGTGCCGACAAAAAAATGGTTCCATTGTGCTCAACAGTTAAAAGACTATATTTCCTCCACACAAATTATACCCTTCAACACATCAAATTAAACACTTGAAATAACATTATGGGATAGAGTTAATGGGTAGTTTGGGACATACAGTATATGCATGCGACCGTCAGGAAGGTGATAGGTGCACTAGATGAACCTTGGTCTTTTCTCTAGCATTTCTCATGTTCTATATAAAAGGGTCACTGGGAAAAGAGAAATTTACATCTTATTATGGTGAGTGTACAAATCCCTGTCTTTCCACCATCTATGTAAGAAACTTTATTGAATCGTAACAATTTTATGGATTGGCATAAACACAGAAACAAAAACATGGGGAAAACTATGAGATGGAAACCTTTTCAAACACAGCGCATTCGGAGTAACAGCTTTGATACCAGTTTGGTGCTAGCTTTAGCTGCTTTAAAAGGCACTATTAATTGGATATACATTATTTACTGTTGAGCTTCTAGTATTGGGAAATGCTAATATAATAGCTCCAATATTGAATTTGACTGTTCCACTGTTGGCACTGCAGAACAAAAATACAATATATGAAATGTATTCAACTGCTTCTGTCATCAAGCTATATGCAATTCAAATATATTTTGCTTCTATAAAGCTAACACTTGAATGAATTGAATTTGTCTAAATGAGATAGTGCTGCTCTTATCGGACAAAATTGCAGACACTTGTACACCCAGTCAATAGCATTTTGATAGCGAGCCTTTCCAGCTCTCACTGAAGCATAATTCATTATGAGGTGGTTAAACACTCACCAGTAAGCTAAGATCTGTCATACTGTTAAGTATAATAATAGCTCGAATAAACTGTGAAAACAAAATCTGAAATAATCAGAAACTAACTAGGGCATATGTGTGCTGTTTTTTTTCTATGCAATGGGTAAAAATGTAAATGATATGTGCTTATTTTATTCTATGTGAAAGGCTCTAAATAAATGCAATCTGTTGTGGTACTTTGCTTCCTGAGGATGGGAGGGAGTATAATATTTCAGACATTTTGTCTCCAATTCTGTTTTTAAAATAGTCAAGATGTATAACAATAATAATAATCCATACATTTGATATAATAATCCTTCCATTTGAAGCCCTTCACAGAATATACTGTAAAGTGAATTGATTGTATCTATGTGGGCGAAACACAGCACCCAATTGCGCACAGCAGTGTCCCAAGTTGTGCTATTCCAGTGTAAAATAAGAGTGAAATATATCCCCAATTTTCGGCTGCTTATATCAAATGGTTCAGGTATCTCTATTGGTCAATTCCTGTTTCAGTCCAGCATTTATTGTTTCTCAATCTACTTTTCAGTGCTGTTCTTCCATCAATCCTGCTTGCAACAAATAAAAACTTACAATTTGTGTCTTTCTACACCAAAACCCCCCAAAATATTCTCCACCCTAGCCAGGATTATTTATGCTTGGCTACAATTTTTACTGACTGTTCTTCATCATTTATCCCTTCAATCTCCTGGCACCATCCCAATGAACTTTAGATCTTAGTGAAGTTCACTAACACAGAAACCGCTGCCGTTTCTGTGACATAAAACAGCAATCAATTCATCCACATCCTACAATTTAACGTGGATCTTAAACTTCACTTGTCACTTCGGTCATTTCAAGCAATTAACAGGATTAAGAATTCAATATTCCTGAACTTGGGACTCCAGTCAATCAATCAGCCAGAAACCCAGCTTCACTGCTGTCCGCAATTGGCTGCCGCATTTCACACACAAGCATGCAGTCAATTCGCTTTACAGAATATTCTGTGAAGCGCTTTGAGACGTCTAGGAGATGTGAAAAGCGCTATATCAAATGCATGGATTATTATCATTATTAATAAATGAAAAATTAAGGTGAAGTGCTCTGGGACATAAGCCACATGTCAAGGGCGCTGTATAAATAATAATAATAATAATTATCCTTGCATTTGATATAGCGCTTTTCACATCTTATCGACGTCCCAAAGCGCTTCACAGAATATACTGTAAAGTGAATTGACTGTATATATTTGTGGGCGAATCGCGGCAGCCAATTGCGCACAGCAGCGTCCCCCACACAAACAGCCGTGGATTGAAAATGACCAATTTTATTATTTGGGGGGTTTTCGGACGGATTATTATTATCAGGCGTGTGGAGTAAGGAAACTCGCCCAAGGTTTCGCCCTGACCTGCCCTGGATTCGAACACAGGTCTCCCCAGCTTGCGAGACAAGTGCTCTAACCGCTGAGCCACAGGAGCTCCACATGCAAGTTATCGTTGTTGAAAATACCGTATTCACCCTAAATTTATGATTATTATAATAAGAATCCCTTACATGTGACGGAGCCTAGTTCACATCTTCTAAAAGGTTTCTCAAAGGGTCTGATTGATGCCAACATACCAGTGACGCAATCACGTCGGCAAGTTGCGCTCATCGGACGCACCTACCGACGTAATGCACGTACGCACTCGCTCACGTACGTCACCAGACAGGCTGACGCACGCTGCGCTGCCCCGCGCGCCTGTACGAACAGTTTACGTCGCCGCCCGTTGACCCGGTTGATGGTCGGTGAGGAGGGGGGAGGGGTTGTGGGCAGGGAGGGATAGGGATAGGGGTGGGAGGGAGAAAGAGATAAAGAGAATTGGGTTTGGCTTCCACACAAGGACACAGGTAAGGGAAAGGGGGGAGCGCGGTGGAGGAGGTGGTGGTTGTGGTGAAGGAGGAGGAGGAGGCCGTCGGTTGTCCGCGGCTTTCGAGATCGGTTCGACGTCGGCCGTTGCAGCCGTCCGCGCGCCCGCCCGCCCGAGAGGAAGAGGCAGCGAGGGAGGGAGAGGGAGGGAGGGCAGGCGGCTGTGCCTGCGGGACGTCAGGACGCCGCCGTGCAACACTTGGACGGACGGAAGACGGCGGCGGCACGGAAGGAGGAGGAGGAGAGCGGCGGCGGCGGCGTCAGTTTGCGCTGCGCCACTGCGTGGCGTCGCGGCGGCGGCGGGTGCCGCCGATCGCTGGGCTGAGTTGCGGTGCGTCGCGTCGGGTTGGGTCGAGTTGACCACCCTCGCCGGCTCAACCGAACGTGATAGGACGCGAGCACCCGCTCGGTGCTTTTGGTTGGTGGACTGGCCGTCAGTCCGCTTTCCCATTGGCTGCCGGTCGCGTCAATCAGTTTGGGGGGGTTGCCCACTGTCCCGCCCTTTCCTCAAGTTAGGTTGAGAAGGAGCTTGTGTGTGTGTGGTGGGGGGGAGACAGTTAGTGCCTTGTGAGTGAGGCCAATGGCGGGTTTTGAAAGAACTCTTCTCAACTGACTTTGAACGATTGCACTCGCACGAAAGCACACCCCTGCTAATGCTTTTTTTAGGAAAAAAAACTCGGTGGAATAGAGTGTGTGTGTGTGTGTGGGGGTCAAGACTGGGCCCACGTGTGGCTTTTTAAAAAAACTTTGAATTTTTAAAAACATTTTAAACAAATTTTCGAGAAATATAAGATGGCGCAGGTACCGAGGCTCTGGCTTGTCAGGCTGCTGCCTCGGCCGGCTGTGGTTTGTCTGGTCTGTCTTGAGACCCGAGGGAGGAACCTGGACTGAACTGGGTGGGAAGAAGTCTTTTCTCTCTTCCCCCCGCCCCTTCTCTCTCTTTCTCGCCCCCCCCTCCCCCCCCCCCCCCCCCCCCACACACACACACAAAGACTGCAATCTCACTCACATCTGCTTTCCTCTCTAGTCGAAAGAAACACCAGCGTTTTTAATTTTTTTAATCATATAACTTATCCCCCCCCTCCCCACAAACACACACACATACAACACACTTGAGAGCCACCACACCTTGCCCTACTTGAGAAGCGTTTTACCCACTCACCCTGGTAGGGTTGTTTTAGTTTTTAGTAGAACTAGGTCGTTGGGAAACTTGTCCAGTGATGGTGACCAAGTGCCCTTTGAAGAAACGTGTACACTGTACACCCCCCCACCCCAAACACTCCCTTAGTGGGACATATTTTATTTTAATGTTGTATGATCCGGGCAGAAAGGTTTTTTTCTCCATTTGTTTTGCGAGCAACTGCATGTATGCAAAAGGCAACTTCACGCTGTTTTCCGCTTTAAAGTAGTTTGGAATCCAGTAGTTTCCTCCCTGGAAGACATTCTCCTTGATTAGCATCACAAAATCAATCGGAAGAGATGTAAGATTTTACAGATGTTTTGTTTAAGCGCATTCGTTGATATGACAACAAAATAGAACAACAGAATTACAGAGCGCCTTTCACGTCAGGAGGACGTCGTGAGGTTTGTGTAAATGCAGGGGACAGTCTTCCGAATGCACAAAAGTAAGAAACTTTTTTTTCTATATAGATGAATGATTCTGCCAAGTAAAGTACTTGGGTTAGAATAGGGAGGAAATAAATTCATAATAACATCATAATCATTGTTTACACCAACTTCTGAAATTGAAGTGGATGGCTTACTTGCCTGAGACAAATAGTAAGGTTGGAAATCCACTGAAATAAATAGAATCAAGTGTGTTAACTCCTGGAGGGTCACGATTAAATTGAATGGGTTACGCTTTTCTTTGCCAGAATCAGCAAGTACCACTGAAATCATGGAAGACTTCGACATGGCTTGTAGAGAAATGAACCGTACCGGCTGAGTGCACACCCAAAGACAAAATAAATTGACTCGAGAAGTATGTCTCAACGCTGTTTGATTTTGTTATTTTAAAATGGCAGCTTTATTGTGTGCTGTGGTTTAGATGCAAACCCAAGCTCAGCGGAGGCTCTGGCTTTGTTGCAGCAGAACAGTTGAGCAGTTTTTTCTCAAATGATTGGAATCTGCCTCGAGTATAATGAGATTTTGTGCAGCTCAGTAGAATCCAGTTCTGTGTTTGCAGTGGTTTGCATCAGTCTCACTACTGTCTTTAACACAAAAAAAAATTGCAAGCTTGATTTTAAACTTGCGCAGAGTGAACAGGAAATATATTCATTTCTATATACAGCATGTGCAAAAAATATTGGCCCTCAAATTGAGCAGGGGAGAATAAGAATAGCCTGGTTTTATGTTTCACCTGAATGCAGACATTTCAAAATGTAAGAAATTGTGAACATTTTGGAAGTTTAGTGCTTTTACCATGTTGAAATGTATGTTTATCTTTAGCTGGGAAAGCAACTGATATCAACTTTGAAGTCCATAGCCATGGCTACACCAGACGTCACTGTTCATGTGGAGGAGGTAGTTGTCGTCACAACACCTGACAATGCATCAGATGGAAACTCAGTTGAAGAAGTTAAGACAGTTTTGGTAGACTTCAAATCCACACAGCCTAGGTAGGGAGTGGTACTCTAATACCATGTATAACATGGGACGTCCTCCCGACATGAAAGGCGCTCTATAAATGTAATATTTTTGTATGGTATTGTCTCATAAGTGATGTGCTTCTGAATTCTGATGATTGATCCAAGTAACTGGGCAAACTGGCAATCAACTTAGTTGCATCGGAGCAGTTGAGGAGGGAAGGGGACCTAGAAATAGCAGACATGAGCTTCCTTCAAATTGTTAACAATTAGTAAAGGTGATAAACATATTGGCGATGGTGGGTGGGGCGGGGGGGGGGAAATACTTTATTCTCTTTCTTCCTCTTTAATTGATCTTCTATGAGTTTAAATGGTAAGAATTTGAAACGACTGATATAAACTTTCAGGAGTGTACATTAATAATTACTGGATATAAATCTGTTTGAAGTTAAATTCATGTGAGATTTAATTTGCCCTTACATTGTGCTTGATGGGTATCTGATTCCTGACATTATGGTGTCTAAAATAGAAAAATTGTTTCATTTCAGAGTTGGTTTCATCAACAATTCACCAAAGTAAATTCAAATTGTAACTACCATTTGCAAACTTTATACAAACTATCAGAACCAGGTGGAGCTCATCAAGGTTACAAGAACTCTCTTTATTAAGCTTGATAATTTTAATAAAGTTACTGAAAGATCCCTTAAGAATTGAAGCCCAATATTGAATAGCTTTTAAAATTCACTTAATGTGACGGCTCTTAAAATAATCTCATTTGATTTGGGATTTTAGTGGAATTCCTTCGAAACTCTTCCATGGTCTACATGATTACTCTAGACATTCTTCTTCCCTGTAGACCGAATAAACAACGGATGCATCAGAGAATGGAGTTGTGCATTTTTAGGATTCTTTTATCTTTTTGAAACCAGATACCAGTTTGACAGTTTACAGGAAGTCTGGTTTTTTTATAATGCTCAGGAGAGTTTAAGAGAAAAGGGAATATCACACTACTCTGATTATAGAGCCAAGCAAATATTGAGAGCATTTAAAGTGATCGTACACATGGCAAGCCACAAGTAAAATTGTGCTATCAACAGTCGTGATCTTGATATTACTAATAGATAATTTCCAACTAAGGAATGTTCATGTTATTTCAAGTGTGAAAGCTACTTAAATTATGCTTACTACAGCATTGTGGCAAATCAGTGTATTGACTGGTGTGTATATAGGTTCCTGAAATTAAGAGTAGAATATGGTACAAATTATATTTCAGCAAAAATGTATTCATGAATACCTGTATTAAAACATCCTAAATTACTTCATCAGCAATATATTTTATCTAGTTTTTAGCAGCAAGTAATAACAGAATACATTACCTAGTATACAGCTGCTCAATGCTGTCAATCTATGGGACGAAAGAAGCAAGAGGTAACCAGTGATAATTGTATGGCAATTAACGTTCTCTTGAATGTGATGCGGATGCATTTAATTTTCAGCTTTATATTAATGATATATTAATTAAATGAAAAAACTGAGAAAATAACATTGATAGAACTACCAAACTATACTGAATTTCAATGAATCTCTTATTAGTAAAGACAATTTAACATAAAGGGACATTTTGTAGCCAAGTACTGTCGTATATCTATTATATCATACAGCTGCAAATGCTGTTCTGTGTTATATATCAAGTTCTGATAGTTATAATAATTATATTGAAATGGATATTGGCATTCAATTTACAAGTTTTTTCTCTCATTGATTAAGCAGTGGAGGATTAAGTGATGACAGTATGGACTCTGTCAATACTCCTGGAACCTTTACACCCTCTTCCACATTGATCCAGAAAGGAGATATTATTGGTAAGGGCCACAACAACATTCATGTGGTCACATTTCTTTGTGTTGAATTCAGGAATAGAATTTGATCTCAATAAGCCACTGTATATGGCTTGATGGTCCAGCTCTAGTATTCTACATTAGAGTTATAGTAATATTATAATAATAATAATAATGGTCACAAGTTGTGGCACTGAAAGAAATAAGGCAGTATTTTGGGGAGGAATGGAAGCTTCAAAGTCTTGAACACGAGTTGTAACTGGAAGCAATCCAAAAACCCATTTTGTAGATACTGGGAAGACATTTTGATCTTATTAATAAAGTGAAACCTTAGATTGTATTAGTCAAAGAATTGTGGAAAGAATATTGAGGCAGAGAAAAAAAAAACCCTACTTTAAGATCTGGTTTCATTGTTTAATCAAAACTAATCTGTTAATCTATTGACAGTGCTTTATTTTATCTTTTAATAATAATAATAATGCTTGCATTTGAAATAGCGTTTCACTTCTTCTAGACATCTCAAAGCACTTCAAGTAAAGTGAATTGACTGTATATTTTGAGGGCGAAACCCAGCAGCCAATTGCGCACAGCAGTGTTCCACAAACAGCTGTGGATTGAGATGACTAATTTTTTTTTGGAGGGATTATTATCAGGCATGTGCAGAAAGGAAGAAACTAGCCCAAGGTTTCGCCCTGCCTGGAAGCGAATCTAGGTTTCTTGCTTGTAAGGTGAGTGCTCTAACCACTTTGCTACAGGACTTCTGGAGGGAAGATGCATTTAAGCTCCAGCAGGCATTACTGGGCATCTTCAGTATCAGGAGTGGGGAAACCTGTTAGAAGAGAAAGCTCTTATGGGTGGGATTCATTTGACCCCTTGCTTTACATTTTACTTTGAGCTAGATAATTAGCTTTTTTCTGTGTTTATAGCTTGCAGTTAGATGATCCTGTGCATTATGGAGTTAAATGTAGTTAATGTACATGTGCCTTATGTTAAGCTAAATGTACTTTTTGGTGTTACTCCTGGTTAGTCTTGGAACTGTAGCAGAAGTCCAACATAATGGAGGCAAGACTGAATTCATGATCTGAAGTGATGCACAATGAAATTTCAAAGACTAAAATCTTCTATAATTTTAGAAACTGATTTTAAAAAAATTGGTATTTTCTTTACAGAGGTGAAGATCGGTGATGATGAAGATAACATGGTGGCAGAAATGATCTACCCCATAACTTGTGGAGAAAGTAAAGCTAATCTTGTTTGGAAGAAATTTGTTTGTCCTGGCATCAATGTAAAATGTGTACAGGTGTGTTGTGTGGTCCGTATAATTGCTTATCAGAACTGTTTATTTCATTCCAGTGAGTAATTGGGTAAAGGGAAATGTCATCCATTACTGGTCTTGGAATAACATGAATATGAACCAGGGTATTGAGGTTCTTTAAAGTTTTAGAACATCAACTGAAATGGAACAAGATCAAATTCTGAATTGTTGTTATTGGAGGAGAAGTTCGGTTGGCATGAAAATCAACGTGGGAGTTGGGAACAACCCAAGACTCAAGGCTGACTTTGTTTTGAATTAATTTCAAATGCAAATTCTTAGCTAGCCAAAGTATACAAAATATTCCTCATGTACAAATGAGTCATTATCTTTCTTCCCCATCCCGCTACAATATTTAGATAACAGAATTTGTCCATTAAAAATCCTGATAATCAAAAATACATTCTGTGCATAATATTCCTTTACAATGATGACAAATCATGGATAACAAAAGTTTATGACAGTACATTTCAAGGAAAAATGCTCTAAATTTTTCATCTAATCTTGCAATATTGCTTTAGCGATAAAACTGAAAATGGAAATCACAACTTGTGATTTTTTTTTAAGACTACCATTGACAACTACATTTGTTTTAATTTTACTTCTAGTTTGACTATCAGCTTATAAGCCCCAAAGAGTTTGTGAATCTAGCTGGAAAATCTACACTGAAAGACTGGAAGAGAGCAATCCGTTTGAATGGAGTCATGCTGAGGTTTGTGTTATGCAGGCCACAGATCTGTTTTCATAAATATGTATAAATTCCAGTTCATATTGGTGGCCATTTTTGGTTCTGTGAGGCCTTTGAGACTTTGCAGCCTGTAGTTAGATGTTGCTGTCAATTATTTGAGTGAATTCCCCAAATCTAATGAGAATAAGGAAGCTTTTAATGAGCAGAAATATTATTTTTTGATCATCCTCCAAAAGATGGAAATATGCCAATCACTACAAAAGTCAGTGACAGCTGAACAGAGATGGACTTGTCATTGATGTGTGTTTTTTTCCCCCCGGATCCCAGCTGTGAGGCTTCACATATAAGCCTCTGCATGACTGCTTCTACACATGGTAAACAGAATTTCTGCTCTCAGATAGGGGGATTTCTTATCCTTCATTGTGGAAGAGTGCTCTAGATTTAAAGGCATATGTGCACGGTATTATTCACCTTTTACTGTTGTTAGCTATCATCACAGTGTAGATGGTGCAAAATGGTCCAAGCACTGATATTATCGTGTTTGGTTTATAAATGAGAAATTGGAATTAGGCAGGTATTACTTTGTGAATCTGTGCTGCTGCTTTGAACAGTTCCTTTAGATAGAGATTAGGTATCAGGCATTCAGCCAATAAAGCATTTGGAGCTTTCCTTGTAGACGTTTTGGCAGCTCAGCCTCAGGCTTTGGCACTGTATGTAGGCAGCTATTTGAGCACTTCTGGGGATACAGCATTCTGTCTGTGTTGCATCGGTAGAAGATTGCACACTTGCCCTTTCTGATTAGTTGTTACAGATAAACTCTCATGCAGTTATCACATAAATCTTGACAGGTCACCCATTTGCTATGATTACTGACATGCATAACCACAACATTAGAATGTGTTGCTAAATGTGTCGAGGCTTCAAAAATACCTTGCTTTGTGTTAGGAAGTCAGCCAACTTGCATCTGATTCTGCCATGTTGGTAACTGAGTACAGCTTTCTGCCCAGTGATGACTGAAACTACAGATCCAGGTGACGCATTAGCGTGAGGTTTGATTCCAGAGCTCTGGCCATTAATCTCTCATGTGAAACCAAAAATGCGCTCACTGAATTCATGACCCTACTTTGTGGGACCCTGGTGTGCACAATTGGCTGGTGTGTTTCACCCACAAAACATGTCAATCCATTATACGATCTATTCTGTGAAGTGCTTTGAGAATTTTCAACCACATGATAAGGTGCTATATCAAACAACAATCATTATATTATTACAGTCAATACCTTCTAGATCTTGCTGAAGTTCAAACAAAAAAAGTAGTTCTGATCAGCTTGGGTTGGAATCATTCGATCATCAGAAAACTGTATATTCACTTTATGAAGACAATTGACAATGGGATGTCTCATGGATTTGGAACATTGTACTTTAGTATCATGTACATTGTATCATATACAGCACTCATAACTGAGGACTTTTCTTTTAGCTGTCAGATGTATCAATAAATTTGACCAGCGCAAGCTGCTCTGTCGGTTCATGATTTACAATTGCCAAAGAACTTGATTGCAATGTGTGTGTATGTGTATGAGGTACTTCCATGTAATGGTGCTCTATTCTGCATGGTACGTGTAGCGTATCTGGGTACTTTTCTGATGCAACATAAACTTTTATCTGTTCTAACAGGAAAATCATGGATTCAGGAGAACTGGATTTCTACCAGCATAGTCTAGTGTGTTCCAATACCTGTCGTAGTACAAAGATCGACCTTTCCAGTGCCAGATCATCTTTGAGCAGCCAACAATCAACTGATTACATCCCAGTGACTCCTGTTACAGCAGATGGTAATATATTTTGTTTCCGAATACTGAGAGTTAAAGTTAAAGAAAGATCATTTTTGTTAGAAACAAATACACTTTTGTTTTGAAATTTTATCTTTCATAAAACTGAATCTCAAAAGACCCAATCTCACTACTGGGATTATATATATTTTTTATTCATATCTAATTATCTTGATCATTTATAACGCACTAAAATAAATAAAAATAATAATGCAGCCATTTGAACTTGTACACCAAGAATGCTATATAATTAGGCTTTTGATATTTTGACATAGCACTTTTGCTGTTTGGAGTACATCTCAAATGAGATGCAAAGCACTTCAAATGAATTACAGTAAACTCTGTATCTCTCCAAGGTTATACTCTTACTGTTACACGAATCTCTCCAAACCATGTTGGTAGGTGAGAGAAAAGTGTGTTCATTTCTTTGTTGGTAAACTTTGGACAAAGTAAGACAAAAAAGGACAATTGCCATTTGCAAGCCCAGATTTGATAGAAATGTATTTGTTTTTAAAAAAATCTTATTCCTGGGGATCAGCCTCGGAGTATCCACATTGAGTGTCAGAAAGCTAGCAGAGATCTTGTATTTATTTGCCAGTATTTGTGCTTCCTTGATGTCATCACAGCAAAATAACAGCTGATTGTATGGTGTTAATGAGTCCAAATTAACAAAACCGCTTCAAAATTTGGGGTGGGTGGAGGTGTGGGTTTCGGGGTGGTCAGAAGTTTATCCTCCAAACATAGATCACCTACACGAAATTTATAGGAGATTTGTCATTGTTAGGTTGCTTTAAGCTGCATCCTGTTCTACTTAATGTTCTAGAAATGTTTTAATTTAAGCAAAATATATTTTTTAATGGTTTAACATGTATATGATATTTTACTTAGAATTTAATAAGTGTTTAACTTATTCAGTACTCTTATGATGCAACAATGCATGAAGGGAGCTATATAAATGCAAGTTGTGATTGTTGGACTGTTCATTTTAATTATATTAAATTTCTTAGCTTTGCACAGAAACGTATGTACATAAGACCACATATATATTTTAATATTATTATTTTATTACCAGCAGCATAGTCTCACTGCAATGGTGATATATGTATTATACATTTGAGGATTCTGTGTAAATTATTCAGTGTTAAAAGAAAGGTTTCATTTGAAATCTAACGTTGCTTAAAGGGCTAGTAATATATTTACACTTAATAGTCAAATCCCTCTATAGGGAAGAAATGAATTGCTCTCCTATTTCACTTTAAACGCATATTAAATCAGCTTCTTAAAAATATTGATTTTGAAAAACTGAAGCATGTTGGACTAGTAGATGCTATTTCTATTGGAAAGCCATCTGTTTCCTCTTTTCTTCTGACAGCTATCTTTGTAGTTTTCCAGTTTTGAATTCATAATTCATTCACATCTTGATTTGGCTTGGCCAAAGACTTTGCCAACTTTACATATCATATTTATTTAAAATGCCTGGTCTATCACAGGAAATGATTATCCATTTGTGGGTAATTTTATAGCTCCTACTCTTGATCAAATAGACAAGGAGCTGAAAAAATTCATGCCAGCAAAACATTTGTAATATAAAGGAGCAAAACATTCAGTTTCTGTGTGGACATGCAGAAGGGTTGAATCCATAAAGCAATGCATGTTTCAACTGGAGTAAAATAAATCATGCAAATACTACTAGCCCTCCCACATCTTAAAAAAAAACAGAAATCAGAAGTTATGAGGAGCTGCTGGTGAAATTGTGGACATCTTGTAGCCCAAATATTCAGGTTTATCATTGCAGTGAAGGAAAAGGATTATCCATTGATATTGATTTTTTTAAAAAAGTCTCTTTATGGTAATTTCTAAGGCTTTCTCCATGTTGTAGCCAGGCAACTGCAGTGGCGTATGTACTGTTCTGATGGGAGGATACATGCCACCCAACTAATGGGGTATCAAGGTACTGTGCAAAATATTCCAATCCAAACTCATTGACTGAATTCAGAATTTGGCTCCCATTTTCTGGACTGCTGCCAAAACTAGATAACTAGAGCAGCAAGATTCCAATACAAACACCAGGGCATAAAGGCATCTGGCAAATCATCCAGTTGTAACAGAACCACAGGACGTTACAAAACAAAAGGCTAAACAATCTACACATCATAACTTTTTGATTATTCCCACCCATGCAATACCATAAATCTTTGTTAAGATCTACCAGTGGCTCAAAAGGCACTTAAAACTATAAAATCTGATACCAAATCTAATATATTTTGGTGGTGGTGAGTGTGTGATGTGTATTATGTACCATAATATTGTAACTAAATTGAAATGAAATACCGGATATAGAAATATAATTCAGTTGAAAAGTTAGTATTAAAAATTGATGAGCAGCACAGTGGCTTAGTATATTTTCTTTGCTGGCAGTTTCTCCTTCAGTCCCCCACCCCACCCCAAAATAAAAGAAATTACAGCAAGTTGCTTTGAGCTGAAGAGCAACATGTCTCAATCATTCCATAACCAAGGGTTTTCTGTTTTAAATTCACAAATGTGTCTTTTTCAGTTAATGGCTCATCAGTCATATCTGCAGCCGAGAGTTGTGAGGAAAGCAGTGAATGGATTACTACAATTGGAGGTACTATGATCTTGTGCTTCTGTTCGTAGTTACTTGGAGACTACCTAATGTAGGCTTATACACTAAATACAAACTGGTTTGGTTCATGAGTGAGATCAGCGTTACCGCTGCTTAAGGGTTTGTGGCTGAATGAAATTTATTCTTTGCAAATTATTTATGCAAACATTTTGGATCCTTTATAATGCTTGGATGCAAAACATTTTCCCAAAATAGTGTATAATTTTTGTTTACTATGTTTTCGATCTGAATCATGCTTTAAATAAAGACCAAATATTAGCTATTAAATTTTATAATTCATATGGGCCTTTGTGGATTGAAATGTTCAAACAAACTTGCAGTTTTCTATTTTCTATAAACAAGTTGAATACAGTACATGAATTAACAATCCCCTCGTTAGCTTTATCAGTGATCAGTTTCAAAGGCTGCAGTGATAACATATTTCACTGTGACATTGTTTTTGCAGTTACATCACAAATATGAATTCTGTCAATAATATCCAACCTTGGGTTGTTTGACTACACAATTGTGGCAGGAATATTTACAACCCGATCATTCATTTTGCCATATTTTGTCATACCACAGAGGACGCCTTCTCACTTTGGCGTGGGCTGAAAGATGCTGGCCTGATGGATGAAATCATACAGGAACTTCAACAAGAGTTGCAAAATACCTTGAAAGTTCTTCACCAGCGACTCCAGCAGCCCCCTCTTCAAGTCAGTGGTGAGCACGATATACAGTTCAATTGAGAAACCTGAGGAGCCAGTGGCTGACACAAATGGAATCCTATCATCGTGCGTACGGGTATCCAAGCCAGATTTAAGCTCGCCACCTACATGCGGAAATTTCTCCTGTGTCTCGAATGGAATGTCCACATTCTCCCTGCCTTACCCCTATTCATGCGTGTTCATTTCTGAGTGATGTTCATGCCAAATTGAAATCCTTTTTTGTATTGGCGACTCACCAATGTTCGTTTCATGTTCACCGTTGGTTGATGTCGTTGATTATGTTTATTAAGATCTGATATGTCCTATTATTCGCTGACACTTAATGCTGAAAGTCTGGACAAGTTTTTCCAACCTGTTTTTATTTTTTTCAGATGTGGTCATTCTGAACAATATTGTACAAAATTTTGGTCTATTGGACCTTGTTAAAAAGGTTTTGACGGGTCATAAAAGTCAAATGGATCGTTCTCGAGAACAGTACACGCGAGATTTAGCAGGTTAGTACCACCATTGCTAATGTAAAACATTTTATTATATCTTGCTGTAAACTCAGAGAATCTGAATTCACTTTGTTATTTGAAAGGAATGTGGAATTTTGCTTGAACAACAAAAATTTGCATTTATATACTACTGGGCAGCATCCCAGAGCACTTGCCAATTGCGCACAGCAGGGTCCCACACGCAGTCGTGGTGATACATTATACCAACGTTAGTTACTGCAAAAGTAAATGTAGTCAATTTTAGAATCTCTAGGTACATTTTATTTCAAATGCAAACATCCATTTCCAAACAGCCAAGAAAGCTCAAGGGCCCACCATCTCTTATGTGTTTTGGGGTTATGTTTCTTTCTAGCTTTGGAACAACAATGTGATGAGCATCGGAAACGAGCCAAAGAACTAAAGCACAAATCCCAGCATCTGAACAACGTCCTGATGAACCTCACGCCGATTGCCGCCACACCTCCTTCCAAACGGCCCCGTCTGACGAGAGCAACGTCGGGACCAGCCACAGTGGCTGCTCACGTGCTCCCGTCGTCACAGCCCACTCAGATCACCCTAACCTCTGGCGTACCCGTCTCTCAACTGACCACCATACCGATCGGGAAACTGACAACAGTGTCTGCCATTCAAGCCTCCACGTTAGGGAAAGGTTCACACACGGCTACGTTTACGACCACAGGCTCACCGTTGATTGGAGGGTACAACGTTCTGGCGGCGTCAAGTTCGGGGCTCCCCAACACAGTGGAAATCCACCCAGACGCCTCCAATCTAGCAGTGCTCAGCAGAGCCGCCATCCAGGATGGTAACACGCTGGTGAAGGTAGTCAGTCCAATCCAGCTGTACACGACAGTTCCCGGGCTCAATACCACTCTGCAAAATACTACGCAGATGGCATCTCTCGGTAACACAATTATGGCTGTGCCGTCTAATGCCCTCGAAACCAGCACATCAGGTGAAGGACATACCACGATACAGGTGACGTCAGTATGCGAAGAGCATGAACCGAAACCGTAGGCTTGAAACATACTGCTTTACGTTCTGTTTAGAAACGCCACTGAATGTACCTCGGAATAAGAATAGTATGATCACAACCAACGTCTGTCGTACTAAGGTTGATTTTTTTAATATATATAAAAAAACCTAAACAGTGCCGCCAAGTGGTGGCAATTGGTTACAAAATGGAAACGGGAATCATGGAATCATGTCTCAACTCTTTTTCAGACTTTTGTCTTAATGACATTTATCGGACATGCTTGGTAGAATTGTTTCTAATGCGTTTTACAAAGCTTCTTTGCACTGTACTTTGTGTGCTTTACTATACCTAATTACACTCAAACCTGTTATAGTCTCGTGGTTGCTTTACAAGAGATCTGTAATTGACTGTGTTATTGCAGTTTTCCTTTACAATAGGTGCTCTCACTGTTTTCTAACAATTATTTGACCGTATTGTGCTGTTTTGGTAATCACATGATTAATATTGGAGAATTTGTAAATATCACGCTGTTGTAATTTAGCGACAGCTTCAAGAAACCCAACTTCTATTGTACAGTTGTTAATGTATTTAGGCTGGAAAAAAAAGTGCAGAAATTTAGGCTTTAGTTATGTATGAAAAGCAAACCAGACAGAATCCAAACAAATGGGTACTATAAGTAAACTCGATTTTTAATAAACAGTTTTAAATACTATGTGCAAGAGAATTGTTGTGTTTTCCATTTTGTGGCAACCACAACACAATACCTTTTTTTTATAAATACAGTAGTGAAAATGTGGCTACATAAATGTGCAGGCCATAAAAATAACTGATGCAACAATGTTTTTCTTTGCAAAACTGCTTCTAAAGGGAAGATATGAATTTCCCATTGTGTGTTTTTTTAACACTTCAAAAAGTTTGTTGCCAAAATAATTGATAGACTTACAAACAAATGTTGTGCAAACAAGTGGACCCAAATTTCTTATGTATCATATTTTTTTTCTCCTTTTTACCTTGAAGGTTTTGAAGACACTATCTGTGTCTTAGGTTTAAAGGTAGACAGCGCCTAAATTCTCCAGTCAAGTTCACCAAAAATTATTTGTGGATATTCAATCACAGTTGAAAGCCATGATTGCTTGTTAAAAGTTCTAAAAAGTTATTTGTGTTGCATTACACTTGGTCGCATGTGTTCTAACTTAGGAAATATTTAAAATACTCTACAGACCTTATATCATGATTCTTAACTTTAAAGTTAATTGTACTTTTTGAATTTTTTGAGCTTTTTTTTTACTGATCCGATTTCCTTCAAATAACAAAGCTTTCAGTTAAATAATTTAACTAACATACTGAGAAATAACGACTTTCATTTAATTAGCTCCCTTCAGGCTGGACAGCATCTCAGAGCGCTTGAAATATAGTAGTTTGAGAAAGGATGTTGTCAGGATCTTTGATTTGAAGGTAAATTGTCTTTTGAATTCCCTAGTAGTGTGCAAAGAAGGCTTTATGGATATTATGTATAACTCTCACAATTGAGAGTTAAAATGTCTTAATTCAAGTCATCCCAGGGAATGCACCAAGATGGTGGGTGAATGACCTGCTATTTGGACACCAGCATTATTGCTATGTTAGAAATTGGAGTAGGTGAGAACAACAGAAGCCAACACAACCTTGTGGATTTCTGCAAACTTCAACTGGGGAAAGTGCGTGAAACTGCACTCAGCACACGCCATCTTGGTGTTTCCAACTTACTCTCAGCCATCTTTGAGTTTACTGGTAGCTTTGTAGGTTACTTTGCGTATCAGAGAAGTTGAAAATTAATTTGAATTTCCAGTCTATTGTCTAGGCCAATAGGCATGAGATAAATGCTCCATTTGCGACTAATAGAATTCTGATTCAACACATTCGTGTGGGGTGAGTCTTAACCTGGTTACAAGACAGAATGCTGTATTTTATGTCTGGAAACAAGTGATGGGTTGGTTTAGAAACCTCACCAGAACAATGAAATCAAGTTACAGGCTTTTGTCCATTCCTTCTAGCTATTAGTTTATATATTTTTATACAGTATACATATATATATACACACACACTCAAAGAATATGGATACATTTCTAATCCTAGTTATAAGTATCTCTCGTGTGCTTTATCGGGATTCAATTGCACTGCGTTTTTACCATTTTGTGAAAGTACCTTTGTTACTATTTTTCAGGAGTGTTCCAGTTTCTCCTTGCAGTGCCAAGTGACATTCGTTAGAAGATATTGAGTTTCTTGGTGCTGCCATTACTGCAAGTCGTTATGAGAAAAGGAAAAAAAAAAATAGATTACAGTAAACTGCTAGGCATACTTAGAATTCACAGTATCCTATCGCCATTTATTTTATTTGTCCTGCTTAGAATATTTCCACTTTTCAAATTGGTCACTTGTAAAATGGGAATACATTTCGGGGAAAAAGACAGAGCACAAAAAATGTTTCCTTTGGTGATACACTTACAAAAGACGCAGGAATAGAGACACTGAATGGGGGGGGGGGGCGGTGGTGGGGAATCCATCCAAACGACAGCATTCTGCAAGGTAATCGGAGGGATGATCGCAAGCATCACAGCATCGTTTCATTCTGGCAGATGTCAGAAAATGCCCCCTTGTAAATTGAATCAAATGTTACTGAGTGATATAAATGTAGCAAATGTGAACACTAGAACTGGATAAATACTATGAAATCACACCAGTGTTTCAGATGAAATGTATTGGGAGAGAAGATCTTTTAATTAAGGTTTTGTAAATAAAAATCTGTAACATTAGGGCTTTTTTTTTTTGCAAAACAACATTGCATTAACAGTATTTGTTCTATATTTGTGCCTGCTGTTTGATTATTTTTGTGCGGTTGGTGTATTGAAGCATTTTGTCTCTGGCAAAATGCCATTTTTCCCCATTTTGTAAAAAAAAACTTTCACTGGCAAACATTGGGCATCTTGAAGTGTTGAAATAATAAAGAGTTTAGGCCTTGCTGCTTTGACAGAAACAATGCCTTTTTTAAAAAAGAGTGGTTGCACAAGGGAAACTGCTTGATATTCACACTCACAGACCTCAAATGTTCCACGCACACATCTGCCAATAGCGATTAAAATTCCATCAAATACTTATTTTAGTTAATTTTCTTCCCGCTTGCTGGTAGTTTGATTCTGTTTATCAAGCAATAAGTAGGAACCTGGTTGTTAGTGGATTGGCAGATTGCTTTTCCGGGGGTAATAATTCCTTGAAAAAAAATTGGTACTCAATCCAAGACTGAGACACCGCTTGTGCGTAACTGGCTACTGCTTTTCAACAACAGCTTGTATTTACATAGCGCCCTCCACACTAGGTAGCGTCTCGGAGTGCTTAACGGGGTCAGAACCTGACTGAACTGGGGTGGCGTGGGTGGGAAATTTCCCTTGTTTTCGAAGTGCGTCCTTGAGACACGTTAAAAGCGTCCGCAACTTACCACCAAAGAATCCTCATACTGAAAACAACAGTTCAGTTTATTAACGAGGCTCAGAAAGTGGGCGGATCTCGACGAATATTACATTACGTCAGTTTAAATTTAAAAAAAAACGCTCGCCCTCCTTTCGCAGTGTTCTTTTATCGCCTCGGGACGTCCTCCTGACCTGAAAGGTGCTATACAAGCGTTAATGTTGTTGTTACAAGTAAACAAAAAAGGGGTGGGGGGGGTGTGGGGAGTCAGCCTGATGTCTGACGCAAGCAGAAACTTTCTTATCACTTACGAATATCCAAGCCAAACCGAAACCAGGAAACTGGTCATTCTTGATTTAGCCCGCTCTCGAGTGTATTTCACAAACAAGTCACATGTTTCTAAATGAGGGCTCTGTTCCACGTAAAGATGGCGCGATTCACCATCTAATCGATGGTGAATCTTGTCGCGGCCATTGTGAAAAGCGCTCCTATCAAACGCCAGGATTATTATTATTATTATCATTATTAATATTATCATATCATAATATTATCATATCACAGAACTCAAATGCAATACCGCAAGACAATCGATGCATTGCTGTTGACTTGCTCTGAGGTCAAATGCAAAAACCTACATTCAAAGCAAACTCTCCTGTGTGTCTGTTGTTGTGTGTATGTGTGACTGACATGGGTTTGATGCTGTGTGTGTGTGTGTGTGTGTGTGTTGTTGCCTTGTGTCTGGGTGTGACAAGTGAGGTAATTTCCGAGAAATTACAAACGAGAATGAAAAGTAGAGGGTTTGTCAGAAGCTGCTCAGCTGAAGGTAAGCAGTGACACACACACACACAGACAGACAGACAGGAGAGTTACAGTATGTGTGTGTGTGTTACAGTGTGGGGTGGATCACACAGACAGCTGCACGGATTCATCAGCCAATAAAACCTACATTTCTTTCTTCAAATTAACAAAAACAAAGAGAAATCTCCCCCCCTCTCTCCCTATTTCGTTACCTGATCTTCAATGCGCTCAAAACCCAAGCGAGGTAAGGTTCTGGATATTGCCAATTGCTTCATTAATATCTCAAATAATGTTATTTAAAGCCTATTTCCTGTGAGTCAGAAAAAAATCAAGCCATCTACATGTGTACGGGAAGTTTGCTAGCCCATTGCTAACCTCTCTAATATAGGTCTTCTTTATAAATGATTGTCTTCGGGTATTTTTTGTGCGTTGTGGGGGGGGGGGGGGGTGGGGAGAGGAGGGTCGTTTCTCGTGTACATTTGAATTAAAATTTTTCCAAAGGAAACACAAGAAAGAGAGAGAGAGAGAGACGTTATTTGGAATATTGGATGGTATGATTTTCAATGCAATTTCTTTCTTTAGAAAGAAGGAGGTGGTGATGATGTGTGTTAGGAAGCGATTGGAAATGGACGCATCAACTGTGCCACAGGCTTGTGTTGGAAGTTTAAAGGGGTATCAGCAAAAAAAAAAGCAAGTTACAAAGATTTTTTTTTCTCCCACCACCACCACCCCACTAAAACTCCTTTTTGGAAGCCCAACAAAAAATAATCCAGCCCCTGTAAGTAAATAAATACAGGGTGAGCAAACCCAAAGTCGTGATACCATTACAAATGTTTTAATAAGTCTTCCTCTAGTGATGATTTAAACATTTTTTTTAAAAAAATGAATAGAGTGGTTCTCAAGACTTTTCGGTTACTCTGTGTAAAGCCTTTAGGTCTCTAGCCTGCGTGAGGGGACGCTATATAGAAATAATGCAAGTTGGTGTTGTTGTTGTTGTTGTTGTTGTAAATTTGATGTTCGCTGAAGGCAACAGCAGCTTGGAATGAACATCTAACCAAATGTCTGATTGGATCCATCAGATGTACGTCAGCCTCCGTACATGGCTGTTGTGAATAACATTGCCGCTGCGAATTGTTTACCTGGAAGGGATACTGGGGGAAGTGAAGAGTTCCGTGTGATAAGTAATAGTAATAAAAATAATACTTGCATTTGATGCAGCGCCTTATCACGTCGTTGAGACGCCTCGAAGCGCTTCACAGGATATATTGTCAAGTGTATTTTGTGGGCGAAACGTGTGGTTGTAAACTTGCCGATTTGGCGGGTGGAAGGTGCATTTATTACGTGCGTTATTCTCCCTTATTAGTTGTGGGATTTACAAACCATGGTGTGATAGTGTAAGTTCAGACCACCTGGTACGGAAATACTGCCTTTGAATTTGACTCTGCGTTCAACAACTTGGCGAATTCTGGGCAATGCGCAACGCTGCGTGGAACAACAACAACAACAAATTACACTTATAAAGCGCCTTTCACGTCGGGAGGACGTCCCAAGGCGCTGCACAGGAAGCGTGTGACCCGAGCTGGGAGGGCAGTGTACGGGGAGGGGTGAAACACGTAGGGGAGGGCGAAAAATTCTGGGTGGAACAAAAGGCACGGTCGAAGAGGAAAGGAATAAATTGAAACCCAGGTGGGATTTCTAGCCAATAGCAGCAATAAAATACGCTCTCTATCAGATAGTGCATGTGGACTGAGAAATAGGAAAACAGACCTTTGTCTACAGTGTGTTAAGTAACAGCAGCACCTCAGGGTAAACACAAGAGAGCAACTTCGCTGACGTATATTGTATCAACGACAAAATATCACTGGAGTAGAGTACAAAGGTTATTCCACAGATAGAGTGGGTTAGAAATGCATCATGTAAATAAATCTCACTTCCACCGTACTCGATTGTCTACCCGACACTTTTGCTCAGCTGACCAGGGTCTGATTCACACCCCTTGTTGACCTCCCTTTCTCCAGTCGGCTGCCTTGCGTTCAACTGCCATGCCCCAAACCTGTGGAACTCTTTGCCTCAATCCCTCCCGACGTGCTCCGTCCGCGACCGTCTTCAAATCACATGTTGATTTTTCTCTTCGATCGTGCGTTCGTTCACCTTTCCTTTCTCCCATTAACCCCCAAACCCACCCACCCACCCACCCACCGAGACACCCATCCAGTTCCAGTTTTGGCTTTAAACCACAGAGCTGTCGAGCGCTCCTTCACACCGTCCCTGACACTATATCAATACAATACAATCTGTTTGATTCACTTTTTGTTCTGATGGCGAATTGAAGTAGCAGGGTGGGGGAGGGGAAGTGAATGAGTGAGTGAGAGAGAGAGAGACTGGAGGGAGATAGAGAGAGAGAGAGTGAGTGATAGCGTGGCAGGCTATGACAGGCTGCTGACTCCACCGTGTGCAATGTGATAAGGTCAGCAAAAACGATTTTTCTTCACTGCTCTCTGTGCAGAAGAATTTCAAAACTTCTAAAATCGGAGAATCTCTCATACCACCCAATGTAGAATAACGTAGCAGAGTTTGCTGCTGCAAGGAGTCATTTAGTCCCAGTGCCTTGAAGAGTTTACAGATATATTGCATTTGCATCCTTTCACTTTGCATCAAGTCACATTGAGATTGTCCTTCCTTGTTTACGGATAGATTTTAAATTACTCTTCCTGGTTTTCATTGCTCTACATGTCTGCTCCTCTCTTATCTGTGCAGCCATCTCCAGCCAGGTAGCCCTCCTCGCTCTGCTAGGTGAACTAATGGGGTAACCAAATTGCAGTATTACTGTTTGAGTAAGTAGATCTGAAATGACACTTAATTTCGACCTGTAAGACCATTTTAACTTAAAACTTTAAGAGTCTGGTCAACTGTGGAAAATTCTTCAATTCATTCTTAACTTTATTCCAGTCCTTACAAAGAACCAGCTTCCAAATTATAACCGAATTGAAGAATTGTCCACATTCTAGTTTACAATTTAAGACAAAATAGTTTTGTTATGCGTTACGCATGAGTTATCTCATGTCATCTCTTTATCCACACAAGTATTTTGGTTTGGTTTCCTTGTTTCTATGGTATTAAGTGAGCTGATATGAATTACAGTTCAATATCCATAACCTTTGATCTTTAGTCATCCTGGTGATTGAACACCATAATAAACACCAGCACAGACTAGTTGGACTGGATGGTCTGTTTCTGTAACGTAATACTTAATTATATGTAAAGAGGCAACACAATTAAATACTATTGCCTGTATTACTTG
Source organism: Hydrolagus colliei (assembly GCA_035084275.1). Lineage (NCBI taxonomy): Eukaryota > Metazoa > Chordata > Chondrichthyes > Chimaeriformes > Chimaeridae > Hydrolagus > Hydrolagus colliei. The sequence continues at coordinate 3,007,859 of CM068759.1, forward strand.
TCGACAGCCAATTGGTAGAAGGAACTAATATTATTTCCTGGATGTGGTTGCTAATTCAGCACAGTTCTTTGCAGACTGCAGCAACAGGAAATGATGCAAAAGCAGTAATTTCATGAAATAATCTGGTGGGCAGATCTTCCCGAATAACAACTGGTGTAACAATGTCGACACAAAGGTGAGTCTGTTTAGAAATACTTGACAGTATTATTATTATTTGTTAAATTGGTATTTGAAATCAGCTGCAACTTTCTAGCAAATGAATTGGTGGAAGGCTGCCCCAAACCAATACCTTGATGAGTTGCCGCATAGAAATGTCTATGTTATCGCAAATTGGGAGCCTATGTAATTGAGAGGTTTCTTTAAATCATCGGGTTAGGTGTTTAATGTTTACCGTGCAATTGCTTATTGATACTCTTTGATCCTGTTGCCCTTTTGTAGATTTGTTATTTCAGTTTTAAAAAAAGTTATCACTCCTGTCGCTGGAGACTGAATTATGTCTATTTGTTCTTCTCTAATATCCCTTGTTTTGAAATTGTGTTGCTGTTGCGCTGAATCTATCAGCCAATGTCAAGTCACTTTAGTGAATGACATACTGTCCAACCAACTGAACCTTTGTACTGTAATGTAACCTCTAATCAACTGTAGTATTCTGTGAATATTTCCATGTTCGAGAACCGAAAGTAGTACTTTGTTTTTTTTACAGTACAGCATATGTAACGCAATGAATTTAAGTGACCAACATTTTTCTGCATGTGTTAGTTGTGTAGTTGATTCATAATTCCCAAACCAAACTTGACATGTCATCAGACTGACATTTATGTGCATTTAATTTCCCAACTCCTTTAAACAAACATTATCTTCCTGTGTTGGGTTACCCACATTACACACCAGGGTATGATTGAGATCACAAGCACATCATTTCCAGAACGCTGGGAGTCTTGCTGTATCAGTGAATGACAACTCGCTAAAGATCTATCTCATGGTGAGATAGTAGTTTTTTTTAAAAAAAGGGTTTTGCTGGTTTCGTAGCCATCGTTCCTTCCTCATCTCAGATCTCTTAGCAATGTCATCCTCCTGAATAATAGACCATTAACATCTACTTCAACTTGACCTGGCTCTCACATCTCTGCTAAATCGCCAACTCCCTGAACTGTACAATGGAACCTAATTTGGGACATCCTTCTGACGTGAAAGGCGTTATGCCAAACAAAGGGATTATTATTAAATGAACACCACGTCAAACCATGCAAACACTCCCTTATCACAGTGCTGTAGGCCATCGAGTGCTTAGTTTGAATGTGGTAATTTCCCAATGGCTGCTTTCTTTCTTAACCATTTTAATTAAGCCAAATGAGGGGAACAGGCCAAACAGGAAAGTGAGTGAACTGAGAAAATGTTTCCGTAAACAATCTCATCAAATCTTGCAAAGACAGTCTGGTATGGGGAAGTGGTTCTAAGATGTAAGTGAGCGAAGAGATTTGTTGGGATTTTTGAAATTAATAGTAAAAGACAATGCAGCAAAGATTGGTTATATTTGCATTTATATTAAAACAATTTGTTTTAAAAAATGTCACATTGCAGTATCTTAGACCCATTTTCTCCACATGCCAATTATTTATGAGAAGAAGCATACTGAATACTAGCAGGGTCATTCCAATTATTTGTTTGTAGCAGTCTAATACAAGTCAGAGTTGATTGCTTAAAAATAGCATGTTAACGGGTTGTGTAACTAACTATTTGTCTTCTAATTGTCTGTAAACAAAAAACATTTTTGGCTTCCCGCATTGGCTCAGTTGGTAAAGTTATCACTGCCCGTGACATAATGACTCAGTAATGACTTGCTCTCTGCTTCTTCACTTACCACAACAACAAAAAACAGCTTGCAGTTGATATAGTGCCCTTCACGCGAGACAGAGTCTGGGGAGTGCTTGCATCCATGTGGTATTATCGCTTGCGCCCATAGAACTTCCTTTGAAGCTCAGACTAGTTAGCACTCATTTTCATCTTGGACGTACTTGTCGATCTAACCCCCACACACCCCACCCGGCGACTATCCCTGAACGAGAAATGCCGGCCCTGTGACAATAAGTGGTTACCTGAGTTTCGGGCCGTGTTTTCAGATGGCGATAGCATGACTCATGTTGGCTTTAGGTGCGAGCTGGCGTATTGTTAAGACCACTTATTCTGGGTGGACCAGATAAACATTCGGTTACCATCTGGCATGGGTTTGTACTGTGACTCCTAGTTTGTTATTCTTAAGTGGTGTGACTGATCGCAGGTGGTAATAATAATAATAATAATACTACTAATAATCCTTGCATTTGATATAGCGCTTTTCACATCTTATTGATGTCTCAAAGCGCTTCACATTATATACTACGAAGTGAATTGACTGTATGTTTGTGGGCGAGACGCGGCAGCCAATTGCGCACAGCAGCGTCCCCATAAACAGTCAATGGATTGAAGTGACCAATTTTATTATTGTGTTCTCCGGGAGGGATTATTATTAGGCGTGTGTGTGGTGTAAGGAAACTTGCCCAAGATTTGGCCCTGACCTGGCTGGATTCAGGTCAGGGCCAAACTGACCCTGTCAGGTCTCACGCTAGTGAGGCGAGCGCTCTAACCCAGTGAGCTACAGGAGCTCTGCATCAGGTGCTCTGATCAGGCCACCTAGAGTACTGCAAACAATTCTCCTCACTGTGGCATACAAAAAAAGAGCTACCCAGTCCCCCCACCCCCCCCCGCCCCCCCCCCCCCTCCCCCTAAATTATATTAACAGCATAATATGCTGGAAGGCTGGATGAGTCAAAGGGATTTCTTCATCGAAACCCCTTTTGTAATTGCGTGCTATTTAGACAAACTGAGCCTGCCGTATTGAAAAGCTGTTTTTCCTGCTGCTAATGCTGTACACACAGACCAATGAGAGGGCAAGACAATATGAATCACCCTGGAGGCTTTCTTATGACACAACCTCTTACGAGCAAAGCAGCTTTACTTCTGGCAGTAAACACTGCGTTAGGGGGAGGGCCCGGCAGAGGGTTGGAGGGGTTGGGGGGAAGTGATGGGAATACGAATGAGATGGAAAATTATAAACAGACAGTGAATAATAATAATAATCCCTGCATTTTGATATAGCGCTTTTCACGTCTTCTGGACGTCTCAAAGCGCTTCACAGAATATACTGTAAAGTGAATTGACTGTATATTTACGGGTGAAATACTAGACAGTCCCGTCCCTCCCCCCCCACCCCACCAATCTGTTGTTGTCAGTAAATGTGCTTCTTGTCCACTTCTCCAAACCATTAATATACACTGCAAAAAGCAGAGCCATTATACTTCCAGAAATACGTAATCTACGAGTACAAAATAATATTCCCTTCTGTGTGAGTATTACAATAATAGTGAACCTGCCTGCGTTCCGCCTTGTTTGTTGGCAGGAGATGTGAGACGCCTCCGTTATAACTCAGGAACAGCGGCGCGATGGCTGGTGACGGACCAATGGAAACCGAGCATTAGCGAAGTCTTTCGTGCACCGAGCCACCCCATCTGAGAATGAGGAGACTGGAGGAACTGTGCAGGCTGGTGGACTTGCGGCTCGTTTGCCCGCAGTGCTCCAAGAAGTCCAACGAGAGTACCTTTATCCTCAAAGACGTGAGCCACAGCTGCCAACGCCACCAACTGGTGGCCAGGAGGCAACTGAACCGAAATGGCAAGTGGAGGTTGATTCGGCGACGGCCGGATTTAGTCAACCCCTCGCGTTACGACATATGCAGGTACTACGTGGAAGGCTTCGGCTGCACGAGGCATAAGAACCGTTGCACCTTCGCCTGGAGCGAAGAAGAAGCCCTCGTCTGGACCTACGCGAGAAACCACAAGATCCAACAAAACGACCTGAAGACCTCGGTGGCCAAGACAACCTCAGGAGGCGAGAGGACGCCTTCCGGTAAAACCGTTGCGAAGCAGCAGCAGCAGCAGAGCGCAGAGGAACGCATCGTCGGGGAATTTGAAGGGCAGTTTGTGGAGCTGTGCGCGGTTTGTTTCTACAGCGTACCTCAGCAGATCGTCTTCCAGAGCTTGGGCGGCCGCTGTGCCTGCCCGCAGAAGCACGGCTGGAGCCCGCTGTTGGTGCACATCCTCGCGGACGGCAACGGCATGAAACAGTGCAATGAAATTCGTCCGTCGAAGCCTTCGGTCCACATGTATTACTGCAAGTATGTAACCAAGGGGCTGCTGTGCCGCCACGGCCACAATCGCTGTAATTTTGCCCACAGCGCCGTCGAGCTGGCGGTCTGGGAGGCGGAGAGGTTGACAGCTCTGAAGCGTTCCGTTTTGCTGGAGCTTTCCCAGCAGCAAAGTCGGTGCGGTCAGCCGGAAGCCAAGTCGGTCGCCGAAAGCGGGGTTCAGTTCTACTGCCGCATCTGCCTGGTGACCTTCTCGTCCCGCGATGGGTTTCAAAATCATTGCGCCTCAGTGGAACACGCTCAGATGGTCTTGGAGGACAGTACCGTAGAGTGGAAGCATCGGAAGCCACCTCTTAAAGCCCAAAAATACGAGTTGTGTGTAAGGTAAATACCTTGACAAGATTCAGTGACTTGGAGGATGAGTGGTGAGGGACCATAGTAATGGGGCTTGTGATATATGAAGTATGCAGCATAAGATGGCGCACAATGTGTGGTCAATTTAAACGGATTACACTAGTATAGTGTGTGTGTGTTGTGTTGGTGTGTATGTTTGCCAAACGCGACTAGAAACCTAGTCGGTGTGAATCAGTTTAGCCCATGAGCACTACTGTGTTTATATTTATCCAGCAACCTTTAGCTTGGAGAGTCAGGAGATTCTTGTGGATGGATATTTTTTACGATTGATACTAGCGGTGATCTGAGTATCGATGACACACATGTCAACACTTTCAGCTTTCTGTAGGACTTTCCTAAGCTGAGTAAATGGTCTGTTCTCAGACCTCAGCTGAATCAATCAAGGTGTAGGTGAGATCATTGCAGGCTGATCAGCCTCTCTTTCCCTTCCTGCGTTGGAAAGGCAACTTCGCTTTACTCAATGACCTCCATAGCTGCCCTAAGTATATATGTGGTTATATACATATATATATGCAGTGACTGCTCAGTAAATACCTTGTTATTGTGGCGCTCGCTCCAGCATTACGTGGACTCGGGAGGCAAATGAACCCAGTGAAATTCTACAGAATGAGAAACGATAAATAAAATCCCGAATGATAAATACAATGCCAAACAATGTGGGGTTGGGAGGGACTTGCCGCGTTTTTCTTGTTTTTTTACACAGGAGGTTTTTGATTGAGCATTTTAATGGTTTATTTCAAAGGAGAGATATCTGTGAGTTCGGTGACAACTGTGTGTCGGCCCACTCTCACGATGAACTTGAGGAGTGGATAATGCGATCCAAGGTTACCCGGAAGCGGAGGAGAGCAGCAAAGAACCACGGTCTGGTGTCCTATCAGGACAAATTGCTGGAGGAGTACAAGAACTGCGGGAATGAAGTATTGATTGTAAGATATTTGGGTTAGCTAAGACGTTTCTTAAACCCTCGTGGAATTTATCATTGTCTTTCTTCCTCCCAAAAAACGTTTGGGGGACTTGTGGTGGGAGAATTAAGAATAACGGGGGGGTTCGTTAATACACCAGCGCTGTGATAAATAATCCGTGCGTCTCATGTACTGCTTTTCACGTCTTACGCACGTCTCTCAAAGCGTTTCACAGAAAATGCTGTGAATCGACTGTACATTTGTGGGCGAAATGGGATAGCCGATCGCGCATAGCAGCATCACCACAAACAGTCGTGGATTGAAAATGACCCATTTATCATTGTTGATGTTGTAGATTATATGGTAGATTGAGAATAATCGCCATGTGCCGTGTGAGAGAACACAATTCAATCCTGATTGAATATTCATTCTTCTGTGCACTACCCATTAAAAAACTTACCAGATTGTGATTAGGAGCAGGTATTGCCCCTTGTTCCCATATCCAGTGATGATGAGACTGACGTGAGTTATTTGAATCAATTAATTTACCCACTGAGCTGTACCGAGAATCTCTGCTTCCCTGTCCAGCTCTGAGAAACAAATTCTCACTTGCAGATGCTTTCACTGTGGATTCCTTTTCAGATTTCGGAGCAGATTGAAGGAGTAGCTGTTTCATGCGACAATGAACTAAGAATCCTTCATCACAGTAGAAAATCTAAATTAAAGTGGAACTTCCAGATACGATCACAGGTACACATTCCTTTATTTAACAAAACTTTGTTTTTTAACAACAACCTGCATGTCTTGGAACAGTTTACAGGGACCAGGTCAGGTGTAGGGGAGGGGATGGTGGCAGAAGACGCAGTCTAAGATGGCTCTTAAGACTAGGAATGTGACACAAACAGGTTTGATCATTGAGTCCCAGATTTATATCACACTATGAGTGTGTAAGTTTTACTTTGTAGGACACTTAATGTTATATCCTTTCACTAGTATTCTGTGAAAAATAATTGAATGCCCTGGCAAGTGCGTGGAATAACAGTATTGCAGAAAGATCATATTCGGTGGGTGTGCAACGATGCTTTAGAATTCGGTCAGCCAGCCACCTGTCAGATATTTATTTATTCATTTGCCATTAACACTACATTTATTCAGCCTTTGTCTGAATGATTCAAAAGTATTTGGGAGCAAATGGGGTATACTGTAATGGAGTTATCGTATTTGTAATTCTGCTTGATGGCATTGCAGCGTAAAACTGCAGCTACCCATTTCTTTAAACCGACGTTTGAATGGAACTCGGCCAGAGCACGCTTTCTGCAAAAGCATTTCACTGAAAGAGGGACACTGAAGTCTGTATGCTTAAATGTCGCTTACTTTCTCACTGTTGTTGGTGAGAGCCAAGGCTTCGGGACTCCAGAGTGTGAGTTGGGATACAGCGGGAGATTAACCAACGTTAAACGGCATAGCTTGTCATTAAGAGCATTAGCGTATGTGCTTCTCCTTGCTTATCCAGCTAGGGCTTTGGCTAGCAGAGTTAAATAGAGCTTTATTTATGTCTAAATTTATTGGATTGACTTCACTGAACACTTGGAAGGAATATTGCAGTTGGTATTCAAGCGCTCTGAGACTGTACTCCACGTGAAGGGTGCTACACAAGTTGTTGGTTAAGTGAGGGAACATATGTCAACTCAGTCTGAGCTACATTAACTGAGAACACAAGAGCTAAAAGGATGCGAAGCCTCCCATCCAGTCTTCCCATCCATTTAAAGTCGGCGTTTAATCCAAATGACATTTTCCTATTAAGCAGCAGCTGTAATGCTTTCTGTCCATTCGCTTCGGATTATCGTACAGGTGCGATCACCTGTGGAGGGTTGAATCGTTTAAAAACTCCAATCGTGGATCTGCGCAAAGCATGGATTTGGCATACATTGTTATGACCATTTTCAATTCTAAGATACAATGCTTAGTTCGCACACCAATCGAACAACAAAAAACTGCCTTTACTGTCGATAGGCACGAGATTGAAGTGAGACTGTTTTTCTGCACAGAAACCCCTGAAGTACGTGGTGTTGCTGAAGAGAGAGCCTGGGACCACGTTTTGCCTGGAAGGAGAAGGTTTGCTAAAGAATTGCTCCAGTGCTGAGGGCACGCAATTCCTGACGGCCGAAGCCTCCTACCTCGTTGGCGTCTCGTTTAAAGCCACAAACTTCGGAATCTACGACCAGTGGGTTGTGTTCGATTTTGGCGGAAAGCCCGTGCTCGTCAGGAAGATTTTCGTCAGCATCGAGAACGCTCCCCAAACACCTCAACATCCCCCCAGTGAATTCCAGGTCGTGCGTCTGGACCGGTGGCACGGCGGCAACCGAAGGATAGTGCCTTGCACGGAGAAGTCCGAGTACGAGCAGCTGATGCTGCAAACGTACAAGCCGCCGTCAGTGTCGCTCGAGTACAAAGTCAAAGACGTGGCCAAGATACCCGTGACCCGCATGAATTACAGGGAACGAATGCACGACTTCCTCTTCCAAGAGGAACAAGCAGAAACCAATATTCTCTCAAGGTATGTATGGTATGCCACAAGAAAGCTGATCGGAAGGTTTAGCTAGTCCAATCCTGTTCTAGTAGGATGTGATGGGCAGGCAAAGAGGAACTTACCTTTGGTCGTGAATAAAAATAGGCCTACACAATGTCTTCTGAATGTGTGTGTGTATGTATAGCATATATTTATATATGTATATTTAATTTCACAGTCCTATTTAGGAGTTGCTGAGAACATATTTGACAGAATGAGGAGGGGAAGTGCGAGTTGGGTGGGGTATGCTAATAATAATAATACTAATAATCCTTGCATTTGATATCGCGGCTTTTCACGTCTTCTAGACGTCTCAAAGCGCTTCACAGAATTTACTGTAAAGGGAATTGACTGTATATTTGTGGGCGAAACGCGGCAGCCAATTGAGCACAGAAGTGTCCCCGCAAACAGTTGTGGATTGAAATGACCAATTTTATTATTGTGGTTTTTTTTTGAGGGACTATTATTAGAGGTGTGGAGTAAGGGTAGTGGGGGTGCTATATATATTTTTAAAAATTGCCTATTAAATAAAGAACAGTAACACAGAAAGTCCTAGTGCGTTACTATATTGAGCATCATGTATTGATTTATTTTTGACAGACTCAGTCAACGGGTGACTATTTCTGTCACTGAGACATTGAACGACACGCTCGACGGACTGATGATTGCCCAAAACGGGGACCTCTTTGCAGTAGTGCCCCTACCGATCGCTCTGACCCCCGATACCAACGAAGGCTTCTTGTTCAAGAGGGCAGTTAAAACCGCCCTCATAGCACCGGTCCCTTCCTCGAACAACGTGGTTTACGAAGTCGCCGTCATTCACGAGGCGACGACGGAAAATCACGTCGCTCTGAAGCTCTCGTCGCGCTGCCACACCGATCTCGCCTTCCAGAAGGGCAACAGTCACGCTGTCGAGATCCAGTTCCAATTGCAGCGGATCCTTTTCTGCTTCAGGCACCAGGCGGTGGACCTGCTGCCGACCGAGAAGATTGTTTTTCCAGATGTTGTCGCCTGTTCCATTCCTCGTTACGCTGGATTCATTCCGATCGGTAACCAAAAGCAACGGGCTGCCGTGAGCTACATCGCTGGACAAACCTATGGGGACAAACCTGCTGCGCCCCTCCTCATCTACGGTCCGTTCGGAACCGGTAAAACCTTCACCTTGGCAACAGCGGTAGTGGAAATATTGAAGAAACCGGGCACCAGAGTGTTGCTATGTACAGACACAAACAGGTGAGCAAATGTGTTAATGCATCATTGAATAATAATTCTCGCATTATCATGTTGTTGATCATCTGAAAGTGCTTCACAAGCATTACTGCTGGGATGATCGTAACCCTAGGAGGCGATATTTGACAACAGTAAATAAAATTAAGCGGGGATCACGTCAGATTAACAGCTAGTGCTTGCTTTATATCGTCAAATGCCTATTTAAATTATGCAAAGTATTGAAAACAGTATTAAATGTAATAGCAATAATCCTTGCATTTGGTACAGCGCTTTCCACGTCTTCTAGACGTCTCAAAGCGCTTCACAGAATGTTACTGTAAAGTGAATTGATTGTATATAGGTGGACGAATTGCGGCAGCCAATTGCGCACAGCAGCGTCCCCACAAACAGTCGTGGATTGAGACGAGCGATTTATTATTGTCCAATTTATTTATTATTGAAACACAAAAATATACTCCACTGCCAGCACAGAATTTTAAGCCTCCCTGAAATGTCTTTATGGGGCGAAATGGGCGAATTGAATTTCGCCCACAAATATACAGTCGGCTTTCCTGCTCTCCTTCCCCCTACCCCAACCCCTCGCCTTACCCTCTTTCCCCCCTAACCCCACTTCCATGACAGTTTGTGGCACACTGTTGTGCGCAGTTTGGCTGCCGAGTTTCGCCCACAAATATACAGTCAATTTTCCTACTCTGCTTCCCCCTACCCCGACCACTCCCCCCCCCCCCCTCGCCCCTGCTCCGGTCCCTACCTGACTGTTCAGCGCCTTAGCACGTCTTCCCGACGTGAAAGTAATTTGGATCGATTCATTGATGTCTTACCTTATGTTATATTTACAGTGCAGCCGACCTGTACGTGAAGGATTATTTCGATCGCCACGTGTGCTCGGGACACCCTGGGGATAGACCTCTGAGGATCAAATACGCCAAGCAGGACCCCAAGCACACCGACCCCAACACCAAACAGTACTGCCTGATCTCCAACAACGCGTTCTACTACCCCGACAGAAGTCTCCTGGAATCGTACCGGATAGTCATCACGACCTGCATGGAGGCGAAGCTCTTCCTGGAGCTGAAGTTGCCTCTGGGGTTTTTCACGCACATCCTGATTGACGAAGCGGCTCAGATGTTGGAATGCGACGCCCTGATCCCCTTGGCCCTGGCGGACGCCGGCACACGCATTGTGCTGGCGGGGGATCACATGCAGGCCACGCCCAAGCTCTTTTCCGTGGAGAGCGGCCGGCTGGCCGACCACACCCTGTTGAACCGCCTGTTCCAATACTACCAGAAGGAGAAGCACGAGAGGGCCGCCAAAAGCCGCATCATCTTCAGGGAGAACTACAGGTCGGTCAAGGAGATCATCGACTTTGTGTCGAAGCATTTTTACGTGGGGAAGGCCGACGCCATTCTGGCGAGCGGGAACGTTCCCAGGCACCCTACCTTCTACCCGCTGATGTTCTGCCATGTTCACGGCCTCTGCTCTTTTCACCCTTCTAAAATTTCCTGGTACAACGACATGGAAACGCTTCAAGTCGTTGAACAAGTGCAGGCTGTCATCAACGATTGGCCTGCGGAGTGGGGAGCGCTGGATCACACAACAGTGTGTGTACTGTCTGAGGGGACCCAGGTAATTATGTGGCAAATATTCCTTAATCCTAATGTTCCGCTCGGGTCCATCGATATGGACATTTTCTGATATCGATATATCGGTTTGCCCATATCGAAATATACCGATATTTTTTTGTCCTGCGCATGTGCGCGCATTTGGAGGTTCGTGCGCATTCCGGTGTGCGCACGCATTCGGATATTGACGAGGTAAGTTGAAGAAGTCCGCATTATACCGATATAACCGATATATCCGATATATCGCTGGACACGATATACTGATGTTTGCGATATACCAATTTTTTTTTACATATCGAATTTTTCGATATACCGATATATTTGAATTTCCAATATCGGCATATCGATATGAAAAGTTATACCGATATAACCGATATATCGCCGGACACCATGTTCCGCGCATACCAGATGGGACATCCTTCCAGGCGATTTGTTTTCAGGGGGCTGGTTTGTGTTGAGTTATGTTCTGTGATATTCATCTCGTGTGAATCTGGATTCAGTTCAAATCGAGTCCCAATGATGCTATGGAAACAATGTTAACTCACACTATGATTCAACAGACCGCTTTTTTCTATTTTGACAACTCTCCCGCATTCTACACGGATGCGAATTCACTTCAGCATTCCCAAACAGATAAGACTGCGACATGTGGCAATCCAGAATTCTATTGTTCTTTATTTACAAAAAAAAATTTGCATGTCCAGGTCCAGTTGGTGAGACAGAAACTCCGGAAATGTCGGCTGGGATCAGTTGCTGTGGAGAATGTGAACAATATTCAAGGTAAGAACATTCATTGCCTGTCGAGCTGGTTATCCAATTAATGTCAGAGTTGCCTGTTGAAATAAATCTATGCTCAGGGACTGAGAGAAGGATATGATAACTGTGCAGTTCTAAAATAAATAAACTACATGTCGTTCACCCCACCCCCACCCCCCCTCCTCCATATTACAATTGAACTTTCACTCCGTCACAAGATTGGTTTTGGGATAAAAGAGACCCTTTGGCTCATCCCTTCAGAACACCCAACCCCTCCTGCTCTCCATCACAGCATCAAGTTGTTATTTTACCCAAAAAATCTTGCTATCCTGGCCTCTACCAGGTTTCCATGGTAACCTTTTCCAATCATTGATTGCTCTCCGAGTCGAGAAAAAAGCTTCCCGAGTGAAGGTACAGTATCTGTGCTGAAGTTTGGCTTTACAACTTGAAATCCTATGTCCTCTTGATCTCCTGTCTTGTGGCGTCGCTCTGGTTTTCCTCTTTCTTTAACAATGACCAATATCCCCTTTAAATTTTTTTATAGACCTCCGTCAAGTCTCTTCCTCAGTCTCCTATCAAAAGCTGAAGTGCCCTTGCTTGATTAACCGATGCTCGTGCATCTAACGTCTGGTCAACTCGCTTATGTCGCCGTGACCTGACTTGAAATATTATGCAAGAGTCCACTGTTTGACGTCTAGGGTTTCAAACTCTACTGATTTCACAACATAGTGCAGCAATCTGCATTTGCTTTGTTTACACGGGCACTGTGTCTCTATTCTTTCGAAACTACTTCTACATTTTGCTCACGCGCCCTGTCTTTCTGTTTGCAAACCAGCCTATTAAACCGTTGCTTCATTGCGCTCTCGATCATCTTCCTCCTACCCCTCCCTTCACACCATCCTTGGATGTGCTTTGAGATGTCTTTGAAAGTTTCCTCAACATGTAATCTAATTGTCAGGTGGCTCAGTTGCCAGAACTCTCACCTACAAGTCAGAAGGCTGCAGGTTCAAGGCCCACGTTGGGATTTTGAACTCTCTCATTGGGTGGACGCTCCAATGCAGTTCTGGGTGGGGGGTGTGTTGTATTGTTGGATGTGCCATTCTTTAGATCAGATGTTAATTAGACACTATACCAAATGCAAGGATTATAATAATTCTTATATAATCACAGGTAGCAAATCTGCTCCAGATTCTTACTTTCAGTCACTGAATCAATCGGAGTTGAGTATGCTCATTCTCTTATCTTTCTCTCTCTTGCTCCTATCAAGACTTATCACCTTTTTCGTAATGCGTCATGTGAAGTGACGAACTTTGCTTGTGTGTGCCAAATCTCTTCAATTGGCTCAAGGCTGACAATTTAGTGGCACTATTTGTGAGCTGATTTACCCGAAGGGGTGGAGGGTGGGATGGGGGATGTTCTTGTGAATTTGATAAATTGTGTCTTAAGAATACTAAATTCACGCAGACTTCTTTTCTTTCTCTGTGTGTGTCCCTCCCTCTCTCTCTCCCTCTCTTTCACTCACCAGGAAGGCAGTTCAGAGTGATAATTATCTCTACGGTCCACACTCGTGAAAGCAGCGTTTCGTCAGACACCGTCATTGACTTTTTCAATGAATCGCGGGTTTTGAACACAGCCATGACAAGAGCCCAGTCTTTGGTTATAGTTGTGGGCGATGCCGTCGCTCTCTGCTCTGTTGGAAAGTGCAGCAAAATATGGAAACGATACATTCAGGAGTGCATTGACAAGAGCAGTGTCTACCCGGAGGATCTGTCAATGGACCACATTAAACAAGCCATCGCTGACACCGAGAACTGGGCGTCCATGGACGAAGATGATAGTGACAGTGACTCATGCGATTCGGATGTCGAGGTTGATCCAATACTTCAGGAGCTCTTGGATGAGAGCAAGCATGTGACTGTAACAGTGACAGAGGAAGGCATGTTGGACATTGTGAAAGAAGAGGAAATCGTTCACGGGAGAAGGAGCGCAGGAACGCTGGGGGTCTCTGTTCCCTTTTCGAGAAGAAGCTCAAATGTACAATACACCGATCATCCGTTACAACTACTGGAGACACTGCTGGCATCACAGCCAGAGAAGTATAAGCACTGTGAGATCGTCATGGAAAAATTCTACAAGGGCTATGCCATCTCCCTGGACGACAACCATTCTCAGCGCATTAAAATCGAAGGCCGTCTTAACTGTGGGAAGTCTTTCCCCGGCGATCAGGTTCTAGTTGAGGTTCAGAACTCAGACCATTGCGACAACGCCACCATGAGCGGAAAAGTCATCGGCGTGTTGAAGGAAGGTGACTTGCCTCGAATCTTTGTCTGCACGGTGGATGAATTTGATTCACAGGTAATGGTGCCCGTGAACCAGTGCATAACAAAAATATACACTCCGGGCCACGAAAAATCGCGCAAAATAATTGCCATTCGCAAGTATAGAAAAGGAGGAATTGTGACAACCAGCACTCTCCAGCTCACGGAAGAAGTAAGGAGATCTAACCTCTTCGTTGTCGAAATACTGACTTGGCGTAAGGAATTTTATTTCCCACTGGGAATGGTGACCAAAGTCCTACCCGCAGCAGTCACGATGGATCAAGGGTTGAAAATACTGAATTTGGAATATCAAGTTCCCGACAACTACCCGAAGGAGGTGGCCAAGGAATTGGCCAAATGGAGCCAGCAACCCCGGAAAACATCGGGAGAAAATCGGAACGACTGTCGTGACTACTCAACATTCACCGTCGATGCCAAAGATTCGAAGGATCTCGACGACGCCATCAGCGTGAGAGATTTAGGGGAATGTTACGAGATTGGAGTCCACATTGCGGACGTGGCGAGCTTTGTGCCCAGAGGCAGCGCCATCGATGTCGAGGCGTTGAAGCGCGGACTGACTTACTATCCTCCTTGCAGCGAACCGATCCACATGTTGCCACCAAAGCTCAGCCAGGATCTGTGCAGCCTCCTGCCCGGGAAAGACTGCAAGGTCATCTCTCTGTTTCTTCTGGTACAGAAGGAGACAGACAGAGTTGTCGAAGCTAGCTTCTCACTCTCTATCATTCGGTCTAACAGAAAGCTGTCGTACGAAGAGGCCGAGGATATCATCGGGGATTCCGGTGGGAGCGAATTGAAGTTTGACACGTTGGAAGATTCCATCGCTGCCGCCTTCCACTTTTCCCGCGTTCACAGAAAGGGCCGCCTGCAACAGGATTGCTACTACGAGAAGCCGGACGAGCACAGACACCCAGGGAAGAGACAGTCACATCAGATGATTGAAGAACTCATGATCATGACGAACAGCTACGTCGCTAAGTTCCTGACCGACAAATTGCCGACGCAGAACGTGACACCGTTGCGATGCCAGGGTTTCCCTGCTCATCAACAGGTGGCCAACCTGGAGGGGAAACACAGGCGTGTGATCCCGCTTTCCCTTCACCTCTCCCATCACATGGACATGAGTCAACAGTTCCAACTTCCGCCCGGTCAGAAGTTCCAGATCCTGACCGCTCTGTGGAACTGCCTGAAAGAGGCCGCCAAGAAGAACGACATTCACAAGCTGGCTGACTTCATCGCGACCGACGATATCCATCCTCAGCTTGCGCCAGTGGCGCTCGAGCTCAGGAAACTTATGCTCAGATCCTTCTTTGTGCGCTCCAACTCGACCGCCGTGTCCAAGCAGGGCCATTACTCTTTGAACCTCGATTCTTATACGTGGGCGTCATCTCCCATTCGCCGGTATTTGGACATCATGATCCAGCGACTCCTGACCACCGCCATATGCCAGAAGAACCAAGAGTACACCCCTCAGGAGACTGATAAATTGTGCCATGACTTCAACCGAAAGAATGGGAAGGCGTCGGCTTACGAAAGGAAAGCCCAGAGCCTCCACTTGGCGTTGCGGCTCAACGATCAGGTGATGCAGAAGCTGGCGTTTGCGATTAACGTCGAACCACAAAGCAGATTCTTCAAGATCATGTTTCCCTTGAACAGCGAGGGCTTGCTCGACCTGCACCTCATCCACTACAGATCTCTGCAGCTCGTGGAGCAGCCCATATTCGACGAGAGCAAGCAGTCGATGACCTTGGTGTGGAAGAAAAGAGTCTACTGCCTGGAGACTAACAGGAATGCTATTCTGCCCCCGAAGCAATTCCCCAATCCGCACGTCACAACCATCAGTGGTAACGAGTGGCAGAAGATTGTTGAGGGGGTCAAATCGGAGCAGTTTGGCCGAGTGGCTGCCCTTCTCCTGCAAGAAGGCCGGAATGTGCAAGCCAGGAACAAGGAAGAGTGTTTCGGGAAGATCGTGGTGAGCAAGGCGAGTAACTTGACCGTTTCGCATTTTGTACAGATGTGCGTGGACCTGAAAAATGGGGATGCGTTGCAGTTGCAGCTGGCCACGGAGGTCAAATCTGGTTTCCTGGTGCCGGTGATACAGCTGTTGAATATAACGCCGACATTCGAGATTTGCGTCCAGCACGCGGAGAACCCCATCACGTGCTTCGCCAAATACGCCTCCGAGCCGCCCAGAAAGTGGTACAGAAACGCGAAGGAATACCGCACGGTCTGGCAACCCCTGTGTGAAATGGAAACGGCCTCCAGCGCCGCCGCCGATAACGAAGCCGTCATCATTTACGACGTGAAGATAACGTGGAGTGTGGACAACGCGGAAGGAGGCAAGCCACGGGGCTCGTTCGTCGTTTCCAAAAAGAATCTCGCAGATTGGCAAGTCGCCATGGCCTGTCTGACGCAAAGCTTTTTGTGCATCCGGTGCAGGGATTTGAAAAGAAACGCGCAAGAGGATCCGGCCAAAGATGTGGGGCTTCTTTGCCAAGGTTTTAAGGGCCTTCACATGTCAGAAGAACCTCTGCACTGCTCCGAACTGAACATCAATCCCGACACCTACGTCTGGGTGGCTCATGCTGTGACCACAAAATTAGAAGACCCATCCGAACTGAGTAGGTCGGCAAACAATAAAGTCGAGTTTACGGTCCATCAAATGTCAATGAATACTATCCCAAGGGAGGTATTCCAGAGAGGCACGAAGTTCGTGGTGGAGATCATTTCCAAACTTCTTCCTGATATGTAAGTACTGACGGTCGATACAACTGGATGCGAATGGTTTTCTAAACCATTTCAAACATTTTGGGGGCCTGATTTGTGAGTGCCACAGACAAATGCACATTTACTTGCTGACTTGGGTGGAATGGGGGATAACAACGGTAATAACAGTATGATTTGATACAGAAGTGCCATTGGATGATTTGAAATAAAACTATGTGGCCCCCACATTGTTTTGGTTTGGGTTTCTGGAACGAAGGATGTTTCCACTGCACACCTCAATGAAATGACCATCTATTCAGTCCTTGTGGTCGGAGGCGACAGGTCTGTTCCGATCGAGCTGAAAAAGAATCATCAAAAATAAATAGCTATAGCAACAGATTACCAGGTGCTGAAAGGTAGTAGCTATGTGCTTAACCCAGAAATATTGCCAAGCCCAGCCACGCTTATAATTTCCTTTTGAATTTTCAGACGTAAAGAAGATGCTGTTTTGGATCTTGCTTATTCTTCCCGACTTGTTCAGTGTATTGGACTGGGCCAGAAGATCCCTTTCAAACGTAAGAATGTTTCTGTTCTTGTATGAAAAATGCAGAACTTCCAGGAGACTCATTTCTTTTGGGGGGGGATAAATTTGGCCATTTTTTTTAAACAAAAATTATCATTTGGATTCTCAGAGGCTCCGCCTTTCCAATATAACGTTAAAACCATGTTCCTGTCCACCTGTTCAGGGTGTTAAAGATTCCATGACATTATTCAAGGAGCTTTTTCCTGGGATCTTAGCTAAAAGATCTCCGGATAAGTTACTCATTTATGTCATGACTGTTTACTGTGCTCAACAAGGCGGTGCACAGATGCCAACAAATACACAGTTACTACATTTAATATCAGTGATCTGTGAAGCGCTTTGAGATGTATTGGTGTTATTAGTGCTATGTCAAATGCAAGGATGGCTACTATTTGTTTTTTTTTTTGTCAAAATGCCACAGAAATACAATCATCAATATTGAACCGGGACAATTATGACATCCCAGTGACTAAAAGATTGTTCCCGCCACTTAATCTGAGTCAGAACCAAGCAATAAACGAAGCTCTCGGGAATCCCTTCACTCTCATTCAAGGCCCACCAGGTAAGAAAATATCATCTAGCTGCAGAACGCACAGTGAATTATTGTGTTGAAATTTGTAAATTATTCTGAATCCGGTTGTTAAGGCTATACTAAGACTTACGTAATGCCAGGAATATCAGTGTCTGTCGGCCTACTTGCCTGACACCCCCTGTTTCTCTATGTAGATATTTAATAGTTCTGTACATTTACAAAGGTGGTCTCTATTTTGCAGGAACAGGAAAAACTGTGGTTGGTGTTCACCTTGTGTATTGGTTCTTTAAGATGAATGAAGAATATGCCAGCAAGAAGGTTTCAGGTGGCAGGCATGGAGATTGCATTCTTTACTGTGGACCTTCCAACAAGTCTGTCGATGTTGTTGCTGGTAACATTCTTACTTCTTTGCGAACGTTCATGTCATGCTTTGGCGTGGTGCGATTCCAAATTAGGCTTAGCTTGCACAGTATAGCTGTTTGGTCAAAACTCCCTCTACTCTGCCCCCATTGACTCAATCCACAACGCCAGTAACTCTCCGTTCTATCACAATGTGATTGGCAATTTAACGCTCCAAAATGCCTCTATCTCGAGCAGTGCAGCGAAGTGGTTTAGGCCCCTTCGAGATTGTCCCTATTTACTTCTCACGAGCACAAACCTTCATCGAGAATAGGAATTCACCCAGTCGATCTGGGCTAGACTCACGTTTGAGAGGAGAGTGTTGCTATTTCGTTATGACATCCAGTATTCTGAATACATATGCAGGGATACACCATTTTATTAAAATAATAATAATAATAATAATCATTGCATTTGATATCGCGATTTTCACGTCTTCTCGACGTCTCAAAGCGCTTAACGGAATATACTGTAAAGTGAATTGACTGTATATTTGTGGGGGAAAAGAGGCAGCCAGTTGCGCACAGCAGCGTCCCCACAAACAGTCGTGGATTTTAACTATTTAACGTAGCAATTAACCATGGGAACTTAATGTGCCCAATAAAAAGCTCAGTGATACAGGAAAAGGTGTACATCTGAATATGATTCTTTCTCATTGGGTCGATTATCAGTGAAATTGTATTTCCTCCGTTGTAGAGTACTTGCTGAAATTCAGACCACACCTGAAGCCACTTCGTGTTTACAGTCAGCAGATGGTAAATGTGGATTTTCCGTATCCCGGGTGCAACCTCATAGTTTCCAAGAAGTCTCTCAGGGAAGGAAGGCCCAAGTCTAACATTAGGTGGGTGTTCAAAACAAATTGGGTTGAATTGGTTCGGTGTACAATTATTCACGACAGATGCACCGTCGTTTCACGTGATACTAAATTACCGTAAAGCGCTTTGAGATGGTTCGACAAGACGGTGAGGATTGTTATTGTTATTGATGTGATCAATAGTGGCCTGCTTTGCTGCATTTTGTGATCACCAAGTATTCTTCAGCGCAACTGACGTGCGCAGCAATGCAGATATGAAAGTCCCATGAAAAAGAAAACTGCAATTGATTTGTATTGATTTCACTTCTTTCAAACATCTCAAACTCCTCATAGGATTTACGTGTAAGTGTGACTACCCATATTTTGAATCCAATACCTCGGTGAATTGGCCGATACATAGTGCATTGCATGTTGCTTTAAACAGAGGCTGCTGACTGACTGACGGCATTTATTTTGTTTCAGTGCAATCAGTCTGCATCGCAAAATCCGCGAACCAGCAAATCCTTTCTCAGCAGAATTGAAAGCTCTCGATGCACAGATTCAGAGCAAGGAAGAAATGACAGCAGACGAAGTTAAACAGTGAGTCAGAATGTGTGAGGTTTCGGTTGCACATTGTTGTTAATTAAATGGAATAATCCATCACCTGCTGATGCTGCAATGGCGCCTTTATGGATGCCACAAAGAAAAACAGTGTGCAATTACTTACTTGGAAAGTAAATTGACTATGTTTTTTTTTTGGCGGGTGGGGCGAAACGCGGCAGCCGATTAATCGCGCACAGCAGCTTCCCCGCAAACAGTCGTGGATTGAGTGACCGAGATTAGTTTAAAAACAGTTTAATTCTGTTAGCGCGTGGTTTTGAAGTTGTGTCTTGACACATGGCGTTATCTTCCAGGTATAATACCGTACTCAAGCAAGCACAGAAGTATGAACTCGAGAGGCACAACGTGATCCTCTGCACCTGCACCTTTTCTCCCAGCCGGTTGCTGTCGGAGTTGAGTGTGCGACAGATCCTGGTGGATGAGAGTGGCATGTGCACCGAGCCCGAGTGTCTCATCCCCCTTGTCAAGCACCAATATGCAGAACAGGTCAGTTACTTTCAAAAATAATATTGACGCGTGCATTTCATATAGCGCCACATCGCTCCGTCATCGAGACGCCCCAAAGTGCTATCGATTTCAATCCTTGCTTTTCCATTTCTGGTTACCGTACACTACGGTTCCTTTTTCAGTCTGGTTGCTGTGATAGTCTCTTGTGACTTGCAGCTCTCTCTCTCTCTCTCTCTCTCCCTCTCTTGCGACTGGCAATGGCAGGTTTTTGGGCAAGTCCTCCTGATGTGAAAAGCGCTATACGAGTGTAATTTTTTTTTCTTCATTGTTTTTTCACGAAAGCCACTGTCTAAATGCCAATTATTCTTATTGATGCCTTTTTTTTTAACCCCCCACCCTTCAGATTGTTCTACTTGGAGACCATAAGCAGTTAAGACCTATTGTCACCAATGAGTACTGCAGACGCCTGGGTATGGAGGTATCTCTATTTGAGCGCTATGTTTCGCGGGCTCGAATGCTCGACGTGCAATATCGGATGGTAAGTATTTGCGTTGCCTGCACCCTTATGAATATATTTCCTGGTAACTTAATAGACGAACATCGGAAAATATTGCGGGAGAAACTCCAACCTTAATCTGTATTGTAGCTCAGTGGTTAGAGCAGTCGCCTTACAAGTGTGAGACCTATGTTCGAATCCAGACAGATCAGGACGAAACCTTGGGCAAGTTTCCCTACTCCACACGCCTAATAATAATCCATCCTACCAAAAAACACACAATAATAAAAATTGGTCATTTCAATCCACGACTATTTATGGGGATACTGCTGTGTGCAATTGGCTGCTGCTTTTTACCCACAAATATACAGTCAATTCACTTTACAGTATATTCTGTGAAGCGCTTTGAGACGTCGATAAGATGTGAACAGCGCTATATCAAATTCAAGGATTACTATACAATATATTTGGAAAAACTCTATTTCGAAATAAGATTTTCTCTCAAGAAATGTCGAATACCAGCTTCGGAGCTGAGACCGAGCTCCACAATTTGATGAATTTCCGGATGCAATTCTGAAATGCTAGGTAAACGTAGTGAATCCAGTTGCTCATGAAAGTGATGTTATTGTGTCGCCTTTCCCCCCGCCCAGCACAGAGAAATCTGCGAGTTCCCCTCTAAGAAGTTTTATGGAGGAAGACTGAGAACTGGCAACCAGGTTGATCACAGACCCCCGAGTATCTTCTGTCACCGTGGGAGCAGGAATTGCTCCACGCTCTTTGGACACTTGATGGGAAATGAAATGTGTTTGGTGGTGTCAACTGAAGAAGGAAACGAGAATTCCAGAGCCAACAAATTAGAGGCTGAAAAGGCTGTAAGTAACTCGTGTGGAGTCCTGCGGTTCAGTGGTTAGAGCACTCGCCTCGCAAGCGAGCGAGCCGGGTTCTATTCCCGCTAGGGCAACACAAATGTTGGGCAAGTTTCCTCACGCCTCGGTTTAGCTAGCGGTAAGTAGGATTGTTAGTCGATTAGTGGATCACTTCTCTGGGGATAATAATCCTTAACAAAATAATAATAATAATAATTTGGTCGCTCAATCCATGACTGTTTTGTGGGGACTCTCCTGTGCGCAATTGGCTGCCGTGTTTCGCCCAGAAATATACAGTCAATTCACTTGATAGTATATTCTGTGAAGTGCTTTGAGATGCCTGTAAGACAGTTAAAAGCGCTACTGTATTATCAAATGCAGGGATTATTATTATTATAAGTATGTTGCATTGATGCTATAGGTTGGCGAGGTTGTGGGGAGGGAAAAATAAGGAATATTTACAAAATATACTTTACAGTATATTCTGTGAAGCGCTTTGAGACGTCTCAAAGACATGATAAGGAACTATAATCGACGGCATATCCCTCCCTGTTTCATGGTCTCTGAAAGCTGAAGCTTCATTCTCTTCCCGACGAATAGGTTCATATCGTGAGGCAGCTAATCCATGCCAGGGTCAAACCAGAAAGTATTGCAGTTTTAACACCATACAATGCACAGGTGCAGGAGATAATTAAGTCTCTCAACGTTGTCCGAATTACAGGGGTCACTGTGTGTACCATCGTCAAAAGTCAAGGTAACTAATGTTTTTTGATTCAAATTGAATATATTATATATCGAAGCGCTCTGAGATGCCGTCCGGCGTGGAGGGCACTATTTCAATCTCAGTAGTTGTTGTTGATGTTTTAGAGTGCCACCTCCTGATTGTATTAATAACACAGAAATGTGGAGTCCTGTAGCTCAGTGGTTAGAGCACTCGCCTTAAAAGCGAGAGACCTGGGTTCAATTCCACAAATATACAGTCAGTTGACTTTACAGTATAATCTGTGATGCGCTTTGGGACGTCTAGAAGATGTGGAAAGCACTATATCAAATGCAAGGATTATTATTATTACCAATTTATGCTACTCGAGATAATAATATTAATCCTTGCATTTGATATAGTGCTTTTCATGCCTTCTACACGTCTCGAAGCGCTTAACAGAATATACTGTAAAGTGAATTGACTGTATGTTTGGGGGAGAAACTCGGCAGCCAATTGTGCACAGAGATGCCAAATAACCTCCTTCTTTAATATGAGCATAATTCCTATGATCGATCGAATGGTAAGAACATGAACAACAACAGAACCCACACCTCCCCCCACACCCACAATATTTGCTTTTATTTACTTACAGGAAGCGAGTGGCGATATGTCATTGTGTCTGCAGTTCGCTCTCTTCCACGCAAAGACATTGACGTTAATCCTTCCAAATCCTGGCTGAAGAAACATCTGGGTTTCATCACTGATCCGAACCAAGTGAATGTTGCACTAACAAGAGCTCAAGAAGGACTTTGCATTCTAGGTGAGTAAAAAAGGCCAACACTTCAAAGTTTTTAGACAAAAATACTTGACAAGAACTGTACGATACATTCCAATTTACATTTATAAATAGTGCCTATCGCATGATTGTGGAGTCCTGTAGCTCGGTAGTTAGAGCACTAACTTACAAGCCTGCGATGTGCGTTTCGAATCCAGGCAGGTCAGAGCGAAACCCTGGGCAAGTTTCCTTACTCCACATGCCTGATAATAATCCTTCCAAAAAAAAACCTATAATAAATTGGTCATTTCAATCCACGACTGTTTGTGGGACACTGCTGTGCGCAATTGGCTGCCATGTCTTACCCATAAATAAAGTATGCAGCCAATTCATTTTACAGTATATTCTGTGAAGCGCTTTGAGACGTCTAGAAGATGTGAAAAGCACTATATCAAATGCAAGGATTATTATTATTATAATGATTATTATAATGACGCCGTTTCCAACCCCCACACTTTTCTGCCTTCGCCAGTTCCCATTTGACTACTTTCCCAAAGTGTACCCTGTCTCACTGTCTCACGACAGTGTCATAATCCTCCAAATTCTCATCACATTTGGGGGATAATAGGGTTTCGCATTTCATTTTAAAATGAAAAGAGGTTCGAGGTCGGTCAGTTGGGCGGCATTTACTTAGAAACCGATTGACCAAAATAAACAAGCCCCAGTTCTGATTGAAGGGTTATAGAACCGAAACGTTGACTCTTTTTCATTTCTCTGTGGAGGCTGCTTGACCTGCTGAGTTTCCCCGGCGACTTCTGCTTTTGACCAAAATAGTTGATTGTTTCAAATGTGCAAATAGTCATTTCGAAAGCAACCACCCGCGAGCGAGGGTTCATGGCTGTGCCAATGGAACCCAGTGCTGCCTTAACAGTGCTGGGCATCGATGGAACTCCAGACTGATGACCTTTCTAGCTTACTTAATTCACGAGGGATACTTTCGAAGTAAAATCAAAAGAGTCATGCTCATTATGCTCAAGAATTACTGTCCCATAACATCTGTTCAAATACCCCAATTAGAATGAACTGGTCATCTCAACCAATGCCCTGGAAAGTACTGGCTTCATTGGGGGGTATTGATGACAATAAAACTAATCCTATTATAATAACAATGATTGTAATAATTTGGTACAGCACACTATCATGTCTGTGAGATGTCTCAAAGCCGCTTTGCGGAATAGACTGCAAAGTAAATGATCTGTGTATTTTTGCGGATGAAACGTCATAGCCAGGTCTTCATAGAATCATAGAATGTTATGGCACAGAAGGAGGCCATTTGGCCCATCGAGTCTGTGCCGGTTCTTTGACCGAGCAACTCACTTTCATTAACCCCAATCACCAGCTTACTCCCCATAACCCTGCAAACCCGTCTTCCCCAGATACCTATCTAGTTCTCTCTTAAGAGCTGCCTTCCCTCAGCTTCTTTGCTAAGTTCTGTGGAACAAAATGCATTGCGATCAATATGTTCACCCTTTTCTTTGATGCGACGCTCCGGTTTCCCGAAAGGCAATGCAAATGGAAATCCAATCTGCGAAATGCAGCCTTAAATCATTCTGCTGGAGGATTACTGACACCTAGAGGAAGAGCAGGGTTGGTGTGTTACATGTGCTGACTGCCAGGTGAAATGGTCTGAAATTTGCAGTGTTTTTATCATACATACTGCAAATTTCACCCGTAAAGCTGCGCTGTATAATGTTTTCAGTTGGTTTGAAATGGTGTTCTGTTCTGTGTTTTCTCACAAATACACGTTTGCCAAAACACTCCAGATCCCGTGAAGAGCTTCGAAACGTTTCAACAGTCGTAGGATGATGCTCTGATTCTATGATGCTTCTCACTCACGCCTCTGTTAAAGTATATAGACTATTTCAGGGTCGGTGATGTGGTTTTCTACGGTAGTTTATAAAATGAAACAAATACATTTTCGATTATGTTCAAGGGTCCATCAACAGTGGCAGTTGCAAGCACGTAGTATGGTTGTGGACATTGTGTAAAAAAAAGATGAACTAAACGAGCATTTTTCTTAGCATTTTATCTATTTTTTTTAGGAAACGAACACTTACTGAGGTGCAGTACTCTTTGGAAGGATCTGTTGGCGCATTACAGGGAGCAGAACCGACTGGTGAAGGGTGAAGATATTTCAGTTTTGACGGGATAGTAAATCCAAGCTGCGTTCCCACTTCTATTTAGAATTACACAGCACACAGCATCAGAACTGCCGTTGTATTTTAATATCTGTGAGAAACATCCAAAGACCCTATTAGGGTGCAGGTCTGTACTTAATTAATTGCAGTTTTCGTCTAATTTTTACACCTCTACTTTCAGCATACAAGCACACAAATCCAAAGCCATTTTTACCGTAACAATTACCAAAGTGAAATGCATCCATTTATCCGACCCGTGATCAACACAGGTTGCAGAGGAGTTGGGTTTTAGATTGTTCGACGCATTCAGAAAGAGATCTCTGCGATCCAATCATGTACGATATTTTAACACCCAATTCTACGCTAAAACAAGTCAAAAAGATTTGTTGTTTTTTAAAAGGGACGTGTGCACGTGTAACATTGATGCTTATTTTTTGCGATGCACTTACAGTACTTTTGTTCTGAATTCGAGGTTTACTAATAGCGGCATTCCTATTTTTGTAGCCATTTTAGAGTTCATAATGTTTCGAATGTCTTGTGGACCAAAAAAAACAATGAAAATATTTGCACTTGCCACTGGATAGAGAGCACAATATTTTATTCACGTCGTACTCAAAATTGCCTTTATGGACACTTTTAAAGGACCAATTTTACTACTGTACCACTGTATAGCTTCACTTTTTTTTTAGAACTTTTTTTTAAAAAAAAGAACGATTGGCCTCGTCCATTTTGGCTTCACGCATTCCTGCCAGCAACGAGAGCGTTTGGATGACTCCGTTGATTCCTTTGGCAGTGACGTATAAATAAGATTTTATTCCATATGAAGTTCTGGTTTAGGAGAGGTGGCCAAGTATTTAGTAAGGGTCGCTGAACTAGAACCCGAATCTCAGCATTTTTGACGTTGTCTGTGAGTTTGAGTGCCTTTGTGACACAATGGGTATCTACCACAAGAGGGCCTTGGTGAGCTAGCCATATGAAAATAGCGGAGATTGCTCCAATCATCGGGACTGTTCTTGCACACACACGCTTCATTTACACAGCTCCCAAACTAAGCCCTGGATTTTTAATTCCTTTAGAATTCACCTCCAATGGCTATCTGTAAAGTTAACTATTTTTTTCTTTCTTAAATGTGTTGTTTGGCCATTTTATTGCCTGGTTGTTTATCATCCTTAAAGTCTTTCTCTGCTTTTGAGAGGATACAACTTTTATTTTTTTTGCACGATTGCTGACTCTTGTTCTTACCCAATCGATAAACAAGATTGCTGTTTTTCTTAGAAAGCCCTAGGTAAGGGGATCAGGCAATTTCTTTGATACAAACATTCCCACTGTTGAGTTAATTGAATAAATATTGTAATACCAAACTTCGAGTGGAGAGGAAGTGATATAAAGCACTGGTAGCTTCCTTTTCGCCTTCAGGGAGAATTCGTATTTTGCTAAGACAATCAAGTTCGCTGAAAGAATAGTTACACATGTGTGAAAATTAAGGTAACCGAATGGTTCCTTTTACGTTCATTGACGCAACTGGTAGATAGAGAAAAAGACAAGCAATGCAAAATAGAAAGTGGTATTAGGGTTTGGACTTTTATAGGTAAACTTATTTTCAAAATCTACACTCTGTGTATAAGTTATGCACAGACTCTAACATTGTTTGTGAATGCCAGAGAGTTTTCTTATCTACAATGCTATTTCCTTATGCTTCTGTGAAACTAGACTCTCATGATATTTTTAATGAAGTGATTTTTGTCAGTGAGTGTACCTTTCCTTTGTTTTGTTTTTGCTTCCTGCCAACTGTTTAGATTCAGACTGTTTTACAACGTAGACAAATTTTAAGCAAAGTCTTATTTTTATATACAGTACTTGTTCTTTAAACAGAGTGTTTTGGGCCCAATAGTGAGCACTTTCCACCATCGATCCTTTTCCAGAATCTCTGGCTCCTTTGTGTTGAGACCATATTTGCTATTCTAGATCTTTCTGGAGGCAGATATTCAAGATTTCTCTTGAAACGGGTGAAATTGTCTGCCACAACCAGCAGGCTTGAGGGAGGGACAATCTCGAGGCACAACCTAATTGAGTCTCATACCTCCCTCACGTTGTAGAGCTAACAACAGTCCACTTGCATTTAATCTAATTTCCTGATGCTTTCCTGTTCCTAACATTGAGTAGCAATAATTAGAAGAAATATAAAACCCTTCATTTTACAGCTACATTGTAATACGCACACAAATTAGTATTGGATTAATTTATAATTCCAAACATCTTTCAAAAAATGAGGTTTAAATAAGAGGAGACTTGGTGCGAATATGAGCAAGGAAAGAATAGAATAGAATAGAATAGAGGGTTTTGGGAAGGTTTGGAGGCTCCTGTGGTGTGTAATGTCCTGATTTCCGGTTAATAAGTGATCAGAATATATGTCCCATTCCACCTGCCTTCTGATTTTATTTCCTAAGAAGGGACAAATAAGTTTTGACCGGCTTTCAGTCTGTCATTCCACCGAACCTGGAAATGCAAGAGAAAGCGAGAGAAAGAGGAGGGACCGGGGCAAGGCCACTAGGTTAAGGAATTGTTAAATTATTAATGCATTCATGTCACTTTCAAACTATACTCCTTGAAGGAATGGATTTATAGCAAATTTATTATATTTTTGGAGACAGCAGTATAGAAGGTATATTTCTCTTTTTAAGTTGTGATGAATAGATTCTGAATGTTCTGATTTTACCTGCACAAGTCTTTTTGGGACTACCCTCTCAATGTGTCTCTAGTCTGAACATTTTCACCAACATGTTTAGTTTAACAGGAGAGGTGTATGGCATCTGTGTTTTATATTCCCTTATTCTAAAGTATCAGGTTAGAATATTGTGCTTGAGATAGGTGTCTACAAATCAAAGTAAAGTGTTAAGTGCCATTATAATAATTTGAGACTTTTAAATGAAGTTGTTTTTATGATAAATTATTCTCTCTTCGAATTATGTTTTTATCAATTCTGTTTATTAAAGATGCCATCTTTATTTTGCACAGTGTCATGTGGAAACGTTAATGAAATTGTGCTAACGTATGTTTTGTATTTGAAAGTAGATGCTGTGCATGTACTGGTTAAAATACCCAATCTCACACCAGAGTTGTATAAATTGTCGAGTCCTTTGCTCTCAAGTGCTAAACGCATTGCACTGGAAGTTGACAGTCATGTCTTAATAGGAATAGAATCCCAAACCATCTCAATTGTGTTAAATATATATATATATATCTATATATCTTTAGCACATTCTTACTATGAAAATGTGAATTTTTTTGGGGGTGGGGGGCTAATAAAATGACTACATTTTACAATTTTGTAAAAACGATTGAAGAATAAATGTAATGTAGAGAATTCTGATTTAAGATTTATCTTGTGGGTTAGTTCGGTCTCACACTGGCCAGTGATATCATCAAATAAACTGTCAGAAGACCATATGAGTTTGGCACAATTGTTATATTTCCCTCTGTAAGCTGGTGAAGATCTCTTCAAAGAGATCTCATTTGTTTTGTGATACACTCTTGTAATGTTCTCGTATGCAAAGGACACGGCCATTGATGTGATTATCCTATAAGAGCACTGCCCACATTAGGTCATCCTCGTTGTGTTTTAATTGAATTATGCTCCAAATATAAAGCAGCTCAGTGGTTAGAGCACTCGCCTTACAAGCTTGAGACCTGTGTTTCGAATCCAGGCAGGTCAGGGCGAAACCTTGGGCAAGTTTTCTTACTCCACACGCCTACTAATAATCCCTCCAAAAAAAACCTATAATAAATTGGTCATTCCGATCCACGACTGTTTGTGGGACAGCTGTGCGCAATTGACTGCCGTGTTTCGCCCATAAATATGCAGACACTTTACAGTATATTTTGTGAAGCGCTTTGAGACGTCTAGAAGAGGTGGAAAGCACTATATTTCAAATGCAGGGATTATGAGTTTTATTAATAAACGTTCACACACCTCAGGAAATGTGACTTCTGGTGCTTTGTGAATTGACAAACATTTCAAACAGCCTTGGCTGTTTGTGGGACTTTGCTGTGACTACGGGATTTGCCTACCAAAGACACAGTCACTTCACAGTAAAATCACGGAAGGTGCTTTGTGACATCCTTCCAACGTGAAATACGCGGTACCAAGTGCAAGGCTATGTTCTTATGTTCATTCACGTATATTGAGAGCTGTCGCCACAATGAGACACTGTGACAAATGTTTGTGGAAAGCAGAATGCTGTCAAGTTTGTTGAGAAAATGAAAAAAAAAAGAACCACTTTACAAAATGGAAATATCATAACGATTTATGTCCGGGTTGCAAAACACAAAAAACAAGCTGTATGCGTTCCAGGTTTACTTTGCATGTCACACACAGACACGTGCTTGCTTTATTTGGATGTATTGAACATAAACGTAATGTCACGGGGGAGATAAATGAAACGAATTTGCAGCAGAACAGTTCATAGTTTTAGAGACAATTTTCTATTTGTTTAATCGGATTCACAAACGTTAACCACACAACAGACAGAATGCATTGACCAATTGATTTAATCGACCTTTTTTGGACTCCTGTTGTGAACTTAATAGCAAAAATATCTGTACATTCAAAAAACAACAACGACAACACAGTTACAGTTTAAACGGTACCATCCCCACTTGGCAAGTTTGTACTTCCACATGTAGTCTACCATCCCTTTGGCTTTTTATCTATAGGTCGGAGATCTCTTCAGAGTAGGCATTGGCATCGTCATCTGATCTGACTGAAACTCGGAAATGGCGCCTCAGAAAGCCTCCGTACCTCTTTTGGTTGTCCCATTTGAACCGTGGCCTGCCGACTCTCCGCATGAATCCCCCGTATCTCTTTTGGAGTTCCTCCGCGTCCTGACTTTCCCCATCGCCCGGTTCCGCGCTTCTCTTGCTGCCGAGGCCTTTCGTGAAACCTCCGTGGTGCTTTGGCTCCTCGGGGCTGTGGCCGTTTTCTCCCGACAGGTTCTCGGTGGTGAGTTCCCACAGGCCCTTTTCCAACGCGGGGGCGTCTCTTTCCACCAGCGCTTTCAGATACTCTCCGTACTTCTGGAGGGTTCTCTCCTGGTCTCGAGCATCGTGCTGGGCCAGTGCGTTGGCATAAAAGCCACTCTTGTCCAGCTTCTTCAGGAAGTTCTCGTAGGGCTTCAAAAGATCACTGTACTGTTTTCCGTGGGCCGTCGCTTCACTCTCCCCTTCCTTTTCTTCAGCGTTTGGGGCAGTGAAAGCTTCATCGTCGATGCCCATGATGTCAAGCTTGTATGCGTGAACGGCTTTCACACATTTTTCCCACTCTCTGGCGGACAGTTCCACCCCTTCGCACTCCAAAGTGCAAATCTGAGGAAGGGCAGAAAAGGGGGCAAAGGTGATTTCAGGACAACTACGACGACAGCCGGTTCAGTATTGACCACGTTGTGGGTTACGTAGAATATAATGGCGTACACCCGGTTGTTAGTTGATATCGGCAGATTGCTTTTCCAGGAGTAACCAATCCCTTTCCCCCCCAAAAAATGGGTCACTCAATTCACGACCGTTTGTGGGATGCTGCTGTGCGCAATTGGACTGCAGCGATTCGCCCACAACAAATGCAGTCAATTCATTTGACAGTATATTCTGTGAAGCGCTTCGAGACGCCTCGAACACGTGATGAGGCGCTTTATCAAGTGCAAGGATAATTCTTATTATTCCTACTACTCATTCTCGTACCAGCGGTAGATCTGCATGGCTATAGGAATGCACTTCTGATGCATTCATATCACGTCAATTTCTCTTAGCAAATGAGGGTTGGACACGAGCACAGGTAAATACGGAATGCCCAATTTATCTGATCGCTGCAGTGATCTAAATAGGGATGTGCTTAAGAATAAATATGTGTTTCCTCCCCTCCCCACAAAAAAAATATTACTGTAGTTGGTGCAATTCACTTACCAGAGGTTCGATGGAACTGTCCAACATGGAACTACAGACTGAACACTGACTGGTGCAATCAGCCTGCGCAGTGTGCAAGGAGGTTAGTGTGAACACCAGCACAAACACATTCCACTGCATCATCGCCAGAAACAAGGGCGGGGGGGCAACCAAGTCTCCTGAATATCTGAGAGAGATGAATAAATAGCAATAGTAATTCTCATCATCGCAACCTGCGGATTGGATTTGCCACAGCTACAGATACCAACAGCAACAACAAAATTACACTTGTATAGAGCGTTTCTCGTCAGACGGTATCCACACAAAATCCTGTTACCCAAACAATTCTCTACAACGCACTCACCGACCGACCGACCGACCGACCGACAGCCAACAACTGAAACATGTGGAAGAATGATCATACAGTAATTGTGTTTGGGAGTACTGTGCTTCATTCACTGCAGGAGAGTTCACAGGAGCTTGTGGACACACCCTGCAGGTTTTATAACAGTCAAATTAGGGTTTATCATCGCGTATCACCTATTCATTTCCCACCGCTCCACCACACTGTGGCACTCACAGTCTGGGTTTGCATTTGAACTGCGGGAGATTCAGATTTAGCTGAAGTTACTCAATTTCGAGTCCCGTTTAGAAACTCTTTCTTTTGCCTCACCCCCCCACCCCCCCACCCACCCACCCACTCCCAAGATTTGCTTCCAAATCGCAGCCGAATCAAAAGATCTCTCACAATTTCTGCAGCCCTTTTTAATCGAATGTTATGTCATCAAAAATAAAAAGTCCTTTCTGCCTAAGACTGGATTGTGGGCTGGAGAGGGAGAATCAAGGAGTCATGCAGCTCACTGGTTAGAGCACTCGCCTCGCAAGCGAGAGACCCGAGTTCGATTCCCGGCCAGGGTGAAACCTTGGGCTGAGTTTGATAATAATCCCACAAGAAAAAAATAATAAAATCGGTCACAGTGTCCCACAAACAATCAACGATTGTTTGTGGGACACTGCTGTGCGCAATGGGCTGGTGCGTTTCACCCATAAAAAGTATACAGTCAATTTATTTTACAGTATATTCGCTGAAGAGCTTTGAGACGTCTTATTGTCGAATTCGATTCACTTTACAGTTTATTCTGTATATTCTAGAAGATGTGAAAAGTGCTACATCAAATGCAAGTATTATTATTATTTATTATATAATTGATAAAATTGATAAAATGCGTGAATCTAAACGACCTTGTATGCCTAGACTGAATCTTTAGGATCTATACACCTGAACAGACACGATGTGTGTAAATGCCACACAGGTACCTAGTATGTGCACAGGAGAGAATCAACACAAATTCTACATAAAGTGAATTTATATAAAGTGACCACCACAGAATTCTCCATTCTTCCCGATTGCATCGATTACATACATTCTTTATGTCCCAACTACTGTACCATTATCTAAATTTTCCAAACACAGAGGCGTACATTGAGTACCGAATAACTTCAGGGATGGAATGAATGAAAAGGCTGATCCTGTGAGACAGGTGATGTGCAATGCCTGGGTTAAAAAACAGAAGTTTTTCGGTGTTGCTGTCAAAACCTCAGTCAGTCTACAAACCCAATATGAGTTCACAATAAATACCTACCAATTTCTCTCCCAATACCCTGTCCCTAGGAATTTTTTTTGTTGTTATATACAAATAAGATTCCAAGCATCTTCTTTTACTCAAGGGACATATTGATTACAACAGTGTACAGAATTATCCGGGCGTTGTTATAACTGAATGGATCTACATCGATCAATTGTGACAATACACTCTTGTACGCACCTCAGCGCCAAATGCAGCTGGGTGTACGTCTTAACCCTCAACACACGATTGAGACTGGCGAAGCCGGTCGCGGTCGACGAGCGAAGACGCAAACGTGAAGAACAGTTTCAGTGCGATGTCTTGAGATTGATAATAATAACAGTTCTATTCGAACACCTACAGCAATAAAAACCACACACACACACACACACACACACAGAGAGAGAGAGGAAACGCCACTTGATTAGAGATAAATGTTAACTTACCTAGATATCAGCCAGAAATTAAAAAAAAACTATCAGTTTTTTTTTTGAACAAGTGTTTGCTTTCCCCTGCAGACTCCAATTGCTATTCCATGAATACCTTGACCAACCGATGTTGGGGTGCCAGAGGCTGATCCAATCTGATGGGTGATGAGTCCTGGTCTCTATTTATTTGCTTGTGTGTGGGGGGTGGGTGGGTAGGGGTGGGTGCTGTTGTGATTCATGCGACATGCAATATAGGTTTGTTGGGAGCCAATGGGAGTGCAGTGATAACACTGATCACATTAGTTATATGTCAAGCAGCCCCTACAACAAACATACGCTTGAATGCCAGCCTCTCAGAGACACGCCAAACCCTCTCTCCATCACTGACTAATGCAGAAAAGCCTTTGAAAATGTGATCAGCCCTAAGTGAATGGAGGGTTTCAAGATTTGTCCAACGTTGTGAGAAGCAATTTGTCTTTTAAGTTTGACTTTTTAGTTTTATTGTTGTGAAGAGAGAGGGGTTCCTGTAATATGTAATAATAATATTAATATAATATAATGCACAGAATGCGATTGCAGGCTCCAGGTAACGATTCTTTGGTTGATTAAAGTTATTTTCTTTAATTTTGCTGGAGGCTAATAAAAGATGGGGTGGGAGGTGGGGAGGGAATTTATATTCAGGTCAAACTGGATTGATTCTCTTATTCTTCCTTTGTGTGTGTGTGTGTGTGTGTTTCTGTATAACATATGCATACAATCACTTCAGTCAAACCCACAGAGAAGACTAACTGTTAGTTAATGTGAGAGACAGAGAGACAAACACACCCTAATATCTCCTTCACTCAAGAGACATTGCATCAAAGCAAGGTAGGCTCATTTTTATACCTTTTGCTGATTTCTTAACACAAGTAAGTAGCCATGGTATAAAGCAAACGAACACAGCGAATTGTTGCTACATTAACAAACACACAGACATCATTCTGTCGTCTCTAAACCAGCAGAGTTAGTGGCGTTTAATACTGTACTGTAAATTAAAGAGATGTGGACGCCGCCAAAATAAACACCAAATAATGATGTGCTGAGGTATATTTTAATCCGGGGTAAAGTTTGCTCTCCTCTTAAAAACCTTTTTGCTTTGTTTTATTGGTGCTTCGCTCTGTGTACATGCAGCTGTTAATTCTACATTTCGAGGTGAATCTATGGAGGGAATTTTTTTTTGCACTCAAGACTATTCTCAGGAACTGATTGGCTTTGATTATCTCTGGAAACACTGTGTGAGTGGAGGTAACAGTCCCTAATGGCTTAGTGGAAAGGAAGTTGTCCCATCTCTTGAACTGAATACAAACTGGAGTACTATTTGCCTGTCATCATAGGACTAGAGAAAGACAACACTTGTTTTTTTACACCCCCATTTGATTTCTTCCGACCACAAGACCAGCCCTGCACACTTCCATCAGGCATCACATTGGTTCTTAAATGCGTCTCAAGAGTTAACTTTCAACCACCACTCCAGGTTACCAGATAACCCGCAAGAGTCCTGTAGCTCAGTGGTTAGAGCGCTCGCCTTACAAGTGCGAGATCTGTGTTCGAATCCAAGCAGGTCAGGGCGAAACCTTGGGCAAGTTTCCTTACTCCACACGCTTAATAATACTCCCCCGAAAATAATTGAAACATTGGTCATTTCAATCCACGACTGTTTGTGGGACGCTGCTGTGCGTAATTGGTGCAATGGCCCACAAATATACAGTCAGTTCACTCAACAGTATACTCTGTTAAGTGCTTTGGGACGTCTGGAAGACGCGAAGGATATCATATCAGCTGTAAATCATTATTATTAATAATAATATTCACTTCCAGCTGTTGCTTGCTGGAGTCTGTGCCAGCCTTACTTTACGTTAAGTAAACCCATGCCCTCATTTTACGCTGCTCCAAAGCATAAGATACCATCGCCAATAATAAGTGAAAGTGCATACCGTAAATACCCGCGTATAAGGCGTACTCGCGTATAAGACGCACACACCACTTTTGACCTTTTCTTGGTGAAAAAAAAGTAAGCATTTTTGATGATATTGCCGGCAGAACGGAGGAGAGACAGGTAGGTAGGTAGGTAGGGAGAGAGGGAGGGAGGCAGGCAGGCAGGATGGGAGGGAGGCAGGTAGGGAGGGAGAGAGGGAGGGAGGCAGGGAGGGATGGAGAGAGAGAGGGAGGGAGGCAGGTAGGGAGGGAGAGAGAGAGAGAGGCAGGGAGGGAGGCAACCGAGGGAGGGAGGGAGGGAGGGAGGGAGGCAGGCTGGGTTTGGCAGAAGGCAGGCAGCAGGCACAGCACTGAAGTCCGCTGCTGCTGCCGCTGCCCAGGCGGCCGAGGCCGAAGCCCCGTCACCCGCTCCCCCCAACCCCCGCCAGACACTGACCAAACCCCGGCTGACAGCGCGCCGGCCGCCCCTCCTGTTTACTGTATTTCCGAGGCTCAAAATTTATTGTACCTGCGTATAGGGCGCACCCCCAACTTTCGAGATCTTCTGACGTGCAAAAAAGTGCGCCTTATACGCGGGTATTTACGGTAAGCGAAAGTTAGAGAATACAACAAATAGACTCGGTCATTTTAAGATTCTGTTCATTACTTTGCTAATTGATGACGTAAGTAGAGTAACTAAAGTTCAAAACAGTATAAAGATCATCAAAGGAATTCAGTGTCTAAATATAGTGACTATAAACAAAGTAATGAGTGAAACATTGGAAATTACAGTGTACTCTAATTAGATTGGTGCCTGTATTTCTTTAGAATGAGGATTTTTTTAAAAATCATCAGATTACAGAGAGTATAGAATGATTGCAGGTTCTAAACAGAAATCTTCCAGAGTTATTCCTATTCACAGGCAAAGTATGAGGATATCATAAAGTTTCGTAACTCAAGAGAACCCCTGATTGGATAACCGATATCATTTTTCAAGCCATTTGGTAAGTATTATCTGAAAGGCATCAATCTTAGTTACTTGAATTATTTGTAATTGCTGTTTTGCAACATGCAATAAGTAACATACATATCTGAGAGAAGAGAATTGAGGGTTGAAGAGAGAGATTATAGAGGGGGAAGGATGGAATGGAATATAAACTAGCCGACACAGACTAGTTGGGATGAATGGCCTATTTCGGTGCTCAGAGTCTAAGTAATCTCAGTGTAATTTTAATTCTTAGGAACAGTTTTCAGGATTACATTAAGGTCTTGTATCCTGAAAAATTCAAATCTATTGCAAATAGAGTGATGCAAGCAGATATATAATCTTACATGACATGGTTGGTAAAACACAATAAAAACATTGGAGAATATAGGGCTGGAAAAAAAACTATTGTGATCCACGGAGCTGATCCGAGAGTAAAATAAATAAAAAGCCTAATCCACTGCTCAAAAAAAATCACTTAACATTAATCTAACTCACAGGGAACACAAGGATGACTAATATAGGAGATAAGATGCATCATTATTATGGTGTAGTAGAGATAACTTCACCGTGTATCTAACAATGCTGTGAAACAGTATTTGATGCTGACTTTGGGAATGGAAGTGGAACATTGTACCATTTCCAGCACTGATGTCTTTCACTTTGACGAGTAAAATGAGCAAAAACATAGTTACTCATTTTTAGTACAAAATTCATGATCATTCCCCCCACCACTCCCCCACCCCCCGGCCGAAAGATATGGTCTATTTAATCTGTAAATAAGATTTTTAACTGTGTTCCTCTGTTTAAATCATTCCATAATCTCTATTATGCTGTTTTAAGTAAATCATTGATTCATTCGTCATTCATTAAAAAACTTTGCTGCATATTTAGTTACATTGCAACTCAAGCTCTTCTGAAGGCCAGCACCTCAGTCAATGCTACAACAACAATAAAATTATATTTGTATAGCGCCTTTCACGTCGGGAGGACGTCCCAAGGCGCTGGACACCTCCAGAAATGTATTGCATTATCACCAAACGCCCTAGACAATGTGAGCAGAATAATGTGACACACAGGGCTTGAACCCACAAACTTCTGACTCACGGAGAGGCATCCGATTAAAAAAAGAAACCCGGACTAAAAATCTGCGTTTCCTGGAATTTTAAGACAGCGAGATAGCAAAAGATTGAGATGCTAAAATGGTGACTCACATATCTTAAGTAGAGAGCAACTGTTTCAAACGGCACATCACAAAGGATTCGTTTAAAAGCTGTCAAATGGGTGAAAAGACAATGTTTGAGACAGGAGCTTTGAAATCATCAGAAACTAATAAATGTGTGGCAGACTACTATGTCAACAAGGAGGTTGAAGATGTATTGAGTGGAAGGTGGCTTAATGGTTTCCAGTAAGAAAACATACAGGTGCCACGTCTTATATCTCTCTCACTCCAACTAAATTTGCAAACGTCAAGTAAGATTATATATGAAGCTTTGTACAGGAGCTACATCATATTATACTACTGTATATATGTATATGTGAGATAACATTCCCCCTAAATTAAACAAATTGCTTATTAAAAATAATATAGTCAAAATACTAATTTGAAAAAGATTCGAAAAGTTAATGTGGACATATGTATATCCTTATGAACAAGTACTTTGTGGAGCAGGGTGGTTTCAGCCTTATTTGGATTATGGAATAGCAATCAGCAATGGAAGACTCCTTATACATTAATATATTAATATCCTGACATGTTGACATGGTTTTCTCTGGGAGTCAGGGAAAATTGTTAGATTTTCTTTCTCGTTTACTTGTTTCCCTTTGGGAGATTAACTCAGTGAAGTTGGGGGTTGGGCGGGTGTGATATCACAACGTAGATTGAATATGGTCTCACAGCACTATTGGCTTTTCTGAACCACATGTGTGTTTTTTTCCGTTTGTGCTAACTTATGTTTTCTTGTTGCTTCCAAATCCCACTATCAAGATTTTCTATCTAAGCCTTCACAAAGAACTCCAGCCCGTTGAGTATATCTGAAAACCTGTGCAAGGCATCGATAACCAGACTAACAAACGACAAATATTGCTTGGGAGTAATGCCTTTTGCAATCTCACATTGCTGTTTGTATGAACTATGTGTTCCATTATAGTTAACAATAACACATCTAAAGTTATCAAAGTGCAGTAATTTCACGGAGCCCTGGCTACTGATCACTCCCACTGATAATTTCAATATGATTGTGAAAAGGGGAGGCCAATAACTAGTCCTAGTGATCAATATTGTACATATCTATGCATCACACTAAGTTGTTTTATTTTATCTTTCTGAACCATTCACCCTGTCCGACAGGTGGGCAAAAGGTGGTTCAGTGATTCCAGGGAAAGAACACTGATTGCTAGCCCAATGTCTATCAATTGCTGATTGAATTGAGTCAGCCTTCACAAGCTGATTTTCACTGCATTTGGGGTATATCAGTCAGTCCACAGAGATGTCGTGCTTTGCTTTGAAACACAAGCTGCCAGCAGATCTACTTGCTATGTGTGCGTTTTCTGTAAATCAATCAGTTATCATTGTAACGATTTTTCTAAACTACTGTCCCGGCAGGAGAAAGTGTGTAAGATGCTCAAAGTATCTAAACGATGGAAACAACGAACGGTAATACCTCTTAAATTTAAAAGGAGCCAATGGAAATGCATGAGAGTGGGCATAGATGTCTTGATAGAATGATTGAGAACATTGAAGGCAAGAAATTGAGTAAAAATAACAGTTTATCGTGTTTCTTCACTGCTAACTTTACCTGGCTAGGTGATTGTATCATATTTCAATCCCTGTATCTCTGATGTGCACAATTGGCTGACGTGTTTCACCCACAAATATACAGTCAATTCACTTTACAGTACATTCTGTGAAGCGCTTTGAGATGTCTAGAAGACGTGAAAAGCGCCGAATCAAAATGCAAGGATTATTATTATTATTATTTATGTTCCCCAAGGACTGATTGATGTTTATCAAGTCTTGGTTCCACAAATACAAGTTACTGTCTGTTTCTACAATTTGTTTCCTAGACGTTCAGAATTAGTGTTTTTGAATGTGCAGTGAAACTCAAAATATCCACAATTATAACAAGTTTAAAAACAGTGACATGTTTATTGAAACCTGCAGAATTACCAGCTTTTTTAAACACAAAGTTTGAATGTACTGGATATTTTAATGTCAATTCATGTTTGCACCTTCTGGTTCTTGGATCTGTAAAAAAAAAGATTAAACATAAATGAACGAATAATATGTTTAGAAGATTTAAAAAAAATCCAGCTCTTTTGGTTCCCATGGATATTGTGAACGAAGTGAACATAATGAAAATGTCTATTATTTCCTTGTGACAAGCCTACAGTACTCCAACTGTCTTGTCAAGGTTACTTCAACAATTGTTTTTATACATGTTTTTTTCACTTGTGGTAACCTTGAGAGATTTCAATTGAACAGAGGAACTATTCAGAAAATTCACAGATTAAAAACGGAAACCTGATGTTGGAATATTACAATAGACCAAAAGATCATCACCGGTAACAATTATCTGTTATTTGAGATTCACTGCAGGAAAGATAAATCCAAAGCTTTGTAGGTAAATGTAAAAACAAAATGGATTGAATTGACTTCAAATTTAATCAGGAATCCGAACAGTCCAGAAAGAAAGGGGAGCTTATTTTGATACTTAAGTTAAATAGTAGAGGTGAAAAGACAATATCTCGACACACAGTGCCATGCAGTCAGTCACCCAAGGAATAGGTGTAAGCAGTGCCTATTCTATGTATCCGTCATCTTTTGCGTAAATTCACACGAATACAGAATTATCAAATCACAATTTGACTTATTCTTCACTGTATTTATTTTGACATCTGCTTTGGCTGAATCTCTGTCACTTTGCTGTGTTTTAGCCCTAAATTCTTGAATTAGTGCCTACATAAAGTAAATTAGTTCTGACTGATGATTCTGACTGTTGCTAAGTGATGTTTATGGTACAAACCTTTGCTGAGGCGTGGATTACTGGATTCCAAAACAGAAAGGGCTTGTACATAATTTATTTAAATGGCACAAACTATCAGGTTATTGCACACACATGTGCTTCGCAAATAGCACAACGTGTCAGTACTCACCTTACAAGCGAGAGACCTGGGTTCAATTCCTGGTCAGGACGAAACCCTGGGCAAGTTTCCTTACTCCACAAGCCTGATAATAATCCCTCAAAACAAAATTGGTCATTTCAAGCCACAACTGTTTATGGGGCACTGCTACGCGCAAATGGCTGTCGTGTTTCGCCCCAAAAATATACAGTCACTTCACTTTACAGTATATTCTGTGAAGCGCTTTGAGATGTCTAGAAGACGTGAAAAGCACAATGTCAAATGCAAGGATAATTATTATTATTTTTGTTACTATTAACCATCATCTTGCGTTAATGCAAACAAACACCAGGGGGCACCAATGAATGATTTAGCAACTGATGAAAATGCTTGCAGAATCTGAAGATTAGAAATTGCCTAAAACAAACTCAGTTAGGAGACAGCTACAGACTAGTCATATATTTTCTGTGTAATGTGTGCATGATTGCTTTTCATAGTACCTTCAAACGAGGTGCTTTGGATTTGGCGTTTGTCAGTAATTCCAATGTAAGATGCTGTTCCACAGCAAACAAATTGAACCAGATAAATTGAAAAGACATATAACAGGGAATGTGACAACATGTTTGTAACGGTTTCAAAACAGCAAGCAGATATTCCTTGGTGGATTTATTTTCGCAGAGGACAATGCCATGTCTTCGTAGGAACAGATTTACCTCTAAAATATTTCTCTCGGAGAGGAGTCAGCAAAGGGCTATTTCATGTAAACGTTCGAAACAATCTGAAGCTCACTAGAGATTGTTGGGAGCGCGCTGCTTTGTTAAACTTTGAGAGGTTACATACATCCTGTCAGCCTGTTCAGGTAGACATTGATCGCAATGACACTATTTGACAAGAGAAAGGAGTTTCTTCTGCTGTTCCTGGCTAACAATTCTCCCAAATAAAATTGGTCACTCACTTTATTAGCTGTTTGGGGGGAACGTTCCCTGCATAAATTGGCCATTGTGTTAGCCTACAAACCTCTACTCTTTATGATATATAATTTGAAGTGCTTTCAGATGTCCTCCCAGTGTGACCGGTGCTATTCCAAATGCAAGAATTATTTTTGAATTGCTTCAGATTAGTTTTCATGTTCCAGTTTACCAAGATAAACAACATAACTCAACAGAAATCTAAACCTGTTTTCTTAGGCGGCATCTTGGTCAAGTAATTTAATATACTGCAGATAAATACTTCCATTCTGGCAACTCACTGATCCCCCTCCAAAATTAATCTCTAAATAAGACCACATCTAACTATAACTGAGCAAGTAGGCGGGTTAATAATACAATAATAATAATCATGCTTACATTTCAAAAACTTAAGAGTGTTTGGAGGAAGGATACATCACAAAAATGTAGAGTAAATGTTCTGTGAAGCGCTTTGAGTCCTCTCAATGATGTGATAAGGCGCTACTTCAAACACAAACATTATTATTATTAATTTGCTGTGCAGCGTGCACTGTGAGCAGTTCAGATACATCGGAGGGGAGAATGTAAACAGTTTAAAATGTACATTCATTAAAAGGCTGACAGGGGAAGAGAAAAAACTATCTTTTATTGACAAGGAAATAAATAAACT
Organism: Hydrolagus colliei; assembly: GCA_035084275.1. Taxonomy (NCBI): domain Eukaryota; kingdom Metazoa; phylum Chordata; class Chondrichthyes; order Chimaeriformes; family Chimaeridae; genus Hydrolagus; species Hydrolagus colliei. The sequence continues at coordinate 3,049,648 of CM068759.1, forward strand.
GGATGTAAATTGCTTGGACAAAGGCAGACAGTTTAGTAAGCCGGACAATCTTTCCTGAAAATCTGAAATGAAAGGATTTATCTCTCTGATTAACTGTTATCCTTCATCCTGGATAATCCGTTTATTATTCTTGCCCACATAAATTGTAAACATTAACATGGCAAGAATTTGTATTTCAAAAAGAAATGTTAAGAAATATTTGAATTGGCCTCTGCTGGCTACTCGCAGATATCTCCTGTTCATTGCCAAAGAGTCTGTTGGATAATGGTATCTGAGTAAATGGTGCCTGAGTGGAGATAGAGCCAACAAAATCGTCTTCTCCCAGAGTTAGTTGAGGGAGAGTGGTAAAGGGCACTTATTACAGGACAGACACCAATAAATATTTCCTTATCCAAAGGGTAATTCATGACTGGAATAGACGGTCAGGAATAGGGGTGGAAGCTGGGTGCATGAACTCATGATAAACTGCTACACGCTGTCTTGGGAGGATGGTAAGGTGGGAAGAGAAGTATGAGATCAAATGGGCGGAAGGTCTTTCTTCATCCAAACCAATCTTGTGCTGCCAAATAGTGCTGCAATCAGACAGAGGTTTCACCAATAATACGTTAACAGTCAATAACTTGTACCAGTTCATATATTTTATTCCTAGGCTGCCTGCGCAACTATGTTCTGATGAGATAAAAAGCAGTAACCACAGCAGTAATTGGCCTCTGAAACCTTGTGTATCTTTTCTTCCATTGAATTAAAGTTCTATGATTCTATGATCCTCTACAGCAGTGAAGGGAGCCATTCGTCCCCTATCATGTTTTTTTACCAGCTCTTTGAAAAGACCTATCCAATTCGATCCAACTCCCCCGCTCTCTCCCCATAACCCTGCAAACTTATCCTCCCAAAATCATTGCCTGATGGGTTTACAAGAACTAACTATTCTTAATGAATGTAGCTATGGAAACTGATGAAGATATTTCATCCTAACTGAGCTGTCTAGGTTTAAAATAAATAAGGGACAGATTCCTTCTTATTAATGAAATACACACACAAAAAGTCACATCAGAGCAAACTGGAGTTGCCATAATAGAGACTTTTTTTTCAATTTGAAATACAAATTGCAATTCTATGCCCAGGTATGACAAAGAGCTAATAATATTCTTCGCGCAGATGGTTAAAAAAAACATAAATTAGGGCAATTAAATGATACTGGAATCCAAATAAAACAGAAAATCTAGGATTTCTGTGCCACTTCTAAGGCTTACTGAATCATGGTCAGAGTAGGTGTACAATCAATAGATGACAACATCAGTGACTGTTGTAGAAATCTGTCTCTGGGACGCCGTCTGGCGTGGAGGGCGCAATACAAATCAAAGTTGTCGTTAGCTGAAGAGACTATGTCAAAATCACCTCAAAGTTACCTAAATACTGTACTTGAAAAGCATACATATATAATAGATATATATCGCATAGTCTGATATATAAATCGTATAATCGCTTAATTTGTGCTTCTGCCCAAGTTCCGTTAGATAGTTTATATTCTATGGAAGTTTCACATCACTCGTACGTTGCAAAAGTCATATCAAATATATGGTATATATATGGTATATATATGGTAAATATATGGTATATATATGGTGAATATATGGTATATCCCACTTATGTGAGGTGTTCTGTAATGCTTAGAAGATTATGCATAATTATCTCTGCATGTCTGTTGTTTTAACAAGCTACCATATTTTCACTAACTTAAAAATAATAGCAGCAAAAGCATTAGAGTATTTTGAAAGAAAATCTTTTATTCAAAGTATTCAAGGAAAATTAAGTTGCACGATACAAACAGATACATGTTGCACTCGATTCCTGGTAGCTGAATACGCCTGATGAAAGAATTTATACAATAACATACAATAATTTATTCTTACTGTGCCAAACGGAATGAGATGCATAGTTTCATTAGAAAAGATTTAATCAGAAAAGATATCCTCCAGATTTTCCTCCAGTCAAGAAAAGCAATGCAATGTACAATTCAATATAAACTAGAGCGAAGCAAATTTTTAGATGTGTGTTCAGAAAGCAAAACAAAATTCAATGAGCTACTGATCTTCAATGCCATCTTTTTTTTCAATTAGTCATGTTTCCATGAAAATCAATTTCTAAGAGACCTTGGAAAATGGACTTGAAAAATGTGCTTGTTGCTACAATACCAATGACGCATAATGTCAAATGTTAGCAAAAGATGAAATGGATAAAATAGAAATGTGATACAATACACGTATGAAGTTGTTATTCATTTGAATATGATGTACCTGTACTAAGCTTTTATTAGTTGTTTTACACGCTCATTTTAAAAGGGCACCAAAGCCGAAGGTTTGCTTCAGAAAATGAACAAGAAAATTATTATTTGGGTTTTGTTAGCTACTCCTGAAATATTTGCCATCAGAAGCTGTCAGATCAATTTTTGTAGAAGTGCAGGAAAATAAAAATGTTCTTTGAAAGTTGTCACGGCTGATATAAAAAATTATATATATATAAAGCGACCACATGTGGAGTTCGCGTCTCAGACCGCTTAACGGTGACATAGTGTAACACTGAGGCAGGGAAAGTGGGGAGGGGGGAAGGTGACCGTAGTTGACTCCTTAGTGGCATCTCTGAGGCTTGTCAGGCGATATCCATCCATAAATGTGGTTAACGCATTTCTTCATTTGGAGGTGTTTTGTGCGGAATCCTCACAGGGTTCCTCAGAAGGTACTGTAATTTGTGAAATCTAAAAGTACGGTGCATCGCAAGCACTTAACTGCTGCATTCTAACTCCTTGCTTGAGGGGAAGAGGCTAGATGGGTTCATCCAAACCGATCGTGTGACTTGCTAGTAAACAAGCTTGAACATTATGACAAGGGACCCCTTTTTCTCGCTTGGGAAATATAATCAGTGAAGCGAGACCAATGTCCTGACCAAGGATAATTACCAGGTCTGCACACATGACTCACTTTTGCTCAGCTGCCTTGTCGGAACAGAACAAATGTTCTTCCGAATGCAAATAAATAAAACAATAAGGAAATTGATCACTTCAATCCGCGACTGTTTGTGGGACTCTGCTGTGCGCAACTGGCTGCCGCTTTTCGCCGATAAATATACAGTCAACTCACTTTACAGTATACGCTGTTGAAGCGCTTTGCGTCGTCTAGAAGATGTGGAACGCGCTATTTCAAATGCAAGGATTATTACTGTTTCAATCTCTGCACAAACAGACCTATGGAGGGCAAAGGTGCTGTAGCACAACACAGGTCAGCCTTACAGCCTGGTATTTTATTTCTGGTTGTGAAAAAATATTATTCTGATATAACAATGCTTGTACTTGATGTAGCACATGCAATGTTGAAATGACTTAAATTGCTGTTAAGGTAAGTGTAGTGACTGTGTCGTTGTAGGCCAACGGCAGCAAATAGTGTTGTTTTGCAACTGGTTGGTTCGTGAGAGTAGCTAAAATTGACTTGTGTGCCAGTTTTTCTCCTTCCCTGCGGAGCAGTGCCTGCTCCAGATGGCTTTACAGTGACTGGAAGCTTGCCACATGGAGATTGCATGTGAATCTGTATTCTTACATTCCACGGAGCAGAGTGTTGGGAGACTACTACTTGGCAACCTACGGGAGAATGTGTTTGACTTACAGCGTGGTACTGTTATACGTACGTCGAATCCAAATTACTACTGGTCCAGTGCTAAGGACAGCTGTGACTTTCAGTGCTGGGTATACATTCATGTCTTTATCACATCCAGGCTCGATTTCCCAACTCCTCCCTCCATACGCTATAGATGATCCAGAACTCTGCAGCCCGTGTTCTCTACCGTTCCAAACTCTATGACCCCCATTCTCGCCTGACTCCATTGGCTCCCTATCATCTAGAGGATTGAATTCAGGATCCTGGTCCTCACATTCAAAGCCCTCCATGGCCTCGCCCCACCCGACTTCTGCGACCTCCTAACCCCCTACCGACCTGTCGGACCCCTCCGCTCAGCAGGCTCCGGCCTGCTCCATGTCCCCCGACCCACCTGCCCCACCATTGGAGGGCGAGCCTTCAGCCATTCTGCCCCTAAACCTCTGGAATCCCACAGTCCCCCCGATTTGCCCTCTCATGAGCCTCCTTCAAGTTGTGCCTCAAGACTCTCCTCTTCGACGGTTGGTCACCCCATCGGTCACCCCAAATCCCTCCACCATTCCCGTCCCCGACCCCAGCTCGGGTCTGAAACAGTGACTGTCCAGCGCCTTGAGACGTCCTCCTGACGTGAAAGGCACTATATAAGTGTCATTTTGTTGTTGGTACAGTTTGAGTCTAACCTGTAGCATGACCTTTCTGGAATAGAACCTCAGTCGACCTGGCAATGCAACCCAGCAACTGTTTTTGACTTGTTAATTGCTGCCTCGGGGGAGGGGCGGGGAAGGGGAAGGAGAGTGGGAGAGGGGGAAGAGTTAGTGGGGCAGCCGAAGGCGCGGTCGAAGAGGAAGGTCTTGAGACCGGCCTTGAAGGAGGAAAGGGAGGAAGCGAGACGGAGGGGCTGCGGGATGGAGTTCCACAGTGTGGGAGCAGAGAGGCTGAAAGCCCAGCCGCCTATGGTTGGGAGGTTAGAGCGGTGGACGCGCAGCAGGCCTGAGTCTGCTGAACGGAGGGTGCGGGCGGCTGATAGGGAGACAGTAGGTCAGAGAGACAGGCGGGGGCCAGGCCGCGAATGACCTTGAAAGTGAGGACGAGGATCTTGAATTTGATCCTCTGGGTGACGGGGAGTCAGTGGAGACGGGCGAGGGTGGGAGTGATGTGGTCGTGAAGCCTGGTACAGGAGAGTACACGAGCTGCAGAATTCCGAATGATGTGCAGCCTGTGAAGGGAGGAGCTGGGGAGGCCGACGAGGAGAGAGTTCCCGTAGTCGAGCCTGGATAAAGACGTGGATGAGAGTTTCAGTGGCGTAGGATGGGGTGAGTAGTGGCGGAGTCTGGCAATATTACGGAGGTGATGGAAGGCTGTGCCGGTTATGGAGCGGATGTGGGGGAGGAAGGATAGTTTGGGATCGAACAAGACGCCCAGATTCCTGATTGTCTTCGAGAGGTGGAGAGAGCAGCCTTGAACGCTGATGTTGTCAGCGCCTGAGGTGCGGAGGCGCTGACGTGAGCCAATCAGGACGGCTTCCGTCTTGTTGACGTTGAGATGTAGGAAATTTACCCTCGTCCAGGACTCAATGTCCGACAGACATGCAGTCAGAACGCCAGTCCTGGAATCGAGAGTTGATGCGGATAGGTAGAGTTGGGTGTCATCCGCATACATGTGGAAATTTACCCCATGTCTGCAGATGATGATGTCGCCCAGGGGGAGAGTGTAGAGGGTGAAGATCAGGGGGCCAAGGACAGAGCTCTGGGGAACGCCGCATGTAACTGTGTGGGGGCTGGAGGAGAAGCCGTTGGAGGAGACGAAGTGAAGGCGGTGGGAGAGATAGGACCGGATAGGACCTCCGGTTATTCAGTTCACGGCTGTTTGTGAGCATGTTTGCACTTTGAGATGGCTTCCTGATGTGAAAGGTGCTATATTAAAAATATGCCCGATTATAAATATGCAGTCGTATTTAGAAACTATACTTCGAACTGAACGTGTAGCAACTCATGTCTTTATATACAGTTATTTAACGAATAAATGTAATGTTATATAATAACCTATGTGTATCACCCGATTGCATCCTTCCCATAGATCGTCAGGTCCAGTCATGTAAATGACACAGATTACTTGAATTTTGTAAACAACTTCAACTCAATTTGTACTGGCAGCAGCTGAAGCAGAACCATACTTAGCCATAAATTGTGTTTCAAGGGGCTTTAATTGCCTATTTTAGTGAAATCATTTATTCAAAAGGAAGCTGCTATTCTTTGGTTTGCAAGAAAAAACCCATGTAGTTTTATCCTCAAATGCTTCCAAGTTTTGCGATCTCCTATTTGCAAGAGTGTCTACATGCTTTGACCCCTCCTGTATTAATCAATCAAAACTTATATTTATATTGTGCTTTTCACGTCGAGAGGACGTCCCAAAGCGCTGTACAGTCAGGTAGGGACAAGAGCAGGGTGGGGGGTAGGGGTCGGGGGAAGGAGAGTAGGAAAATTGACTGTATATTTGTGGGCGAAAGTATGTGGCTGACGATCAGTTGAATTGACATGAATTGACGTGCCTTTCACCTTGTTGCAAACATTACTCCAGCCACACTTCCTCCTCTGTCATTGAAAGAGTGGAAGATTATTTACCCAAATCATATTTGCCTCCTGCTTCCCCAATACCCTTTCTTATTCCTTCTTTGCAAACGTCTTTCAAATACTTTTGTGGTCTCAGCCTTAAAATTGCAGCTACTTTACTGTGAGTGACTTTTTTTTAATCGACTGATGATGAACCCGTCAAAGTCAGGGAAACAAACTGAGGCTCGGAAAAGTTCTGGAACTTACTTACATCACTTGAATAGATAAGACGAGTTGTGAACATTTACCTAACATCTGCAGGAATCAACTAGGAAATGCCTGATTTTGGGGAGATGAGTGGGAATTTCTTGCTTGCAAGATGTAAGTTCTTAAACCAACAAAACAATACTCATTTGGCTCTCCTTAAGATATACATTTAATATATATATATATTGTATATAATATATGTGAGGATTCAGGTGGTATTGTACTTTTCAGCATGTTTGGTGGCACCACCTTTTAGTTTAAGCCTCTGGCTTTTCCAAGCTGTAGTAATAAATCACTCGGCTGTTTGATTCTGCAAGCAGAGTACAGTACAGTACGGTATATTGGTAGCTTAGAACCTGTTTTTCTTGTGATAGAATGCCAACTCATTTTTTTCCCACAGATTCTCAAAGATCAATAAAGATAAATAAAGAATTCATCTATACATTTATACCACAGGGATGAGAGGCCTAATCATTAGAAATAAGACAGGAGGAACTGTTTTGCTTAAACCTGATTATAAGTTGAGCATGTATGATAAATTCCATTTTATTTTGCATCAAATCCAATTTCTATCTGGTTTGGTCAGTTCTGTCAAACATCTAGAGAGTTTCAGTTTGAACTAGTTTACTGTATTTCTGAAATATGTATTTGTAGATGCAAAAACATGTTCAAAAATCTGATTAAACGTGTACTGTGTTGAGGAATTGTAGAAATTACAACACTGAGGGCATCAATTTGTACCTTAAAATTCTAATATTACACTAGCTATGTGTTGGAGCTATCTACTGTACTTCAATCCCAATTCCCTGATTTTTCATTTTATTTTAGAATGTTCCTTTGCAAACATTTAACAAGTTTTCTTTAATAGCCACTTGTAGCAAAGCATGAGATCCTTTGCACAAAAAATGTTGACCTCCCCTAAAGTCTCATGTAACTCAATCCTTATGTAACTCAACATGTGGAGTACAATTCGTCCCAAACGATTTCAGTTCACATCAATTTTTAAAAAATTCTTCAATGGAGCGGATTTACGACCCGATGAAACATTGCGTTCATTAATTACTGTGAAATAATTACACAATGAGATCCTCCGTGAAACCAATCGTTTTAAAGGAATGTTTGGTAATGCCACACTTCGAGGCACAATCTGTGTCAAAACACAGCATCTGCGGAGGCTATTTTGGACAGCTGTGAATGCAATCTGGATGCTGAATGTAATGGATTAGCGATCGATTGCTACATAAGAGGATAACATGGGAGGTTGGGCCTGGATTCTGAGATGCTCTCCTGTTTACTTGCACGTTATGAAAATAGACAAGTTTGCCGAAGGCTGTAGGTGTACAGTTCCCTGCAGTTAACACCCACATAATCACATGCCACAAAAAACTCGCCTTGAACGTAACCAGGGGCAAATTTTACTACAGTATTTGCTAAACAGAATTACAGCCTAAAATAGTTTGCGCACGAAGCCAGTTGAAACTCATTTTAGTCCAGGAAGTTGATTTTCCTGGAGTGATATATGAATAGAACCGGCAAAAGTACAGTAGTTCAACTCTAACGATGCCTTTAAAACCGTGAATTCATCTTTGAATGGTCAGTTGAAAATGGGTATTTACATTTCTGAGTTACGTTTGTGCAGCTGCAAATATTTTTTTCTGCTACTTCTACTGTTATAAATCATTCTCAACGTGTGTATTTTTAACGTGTCTTTTTTCGGTCTAAGGAACACATTAAATAGAGTCACTACAATTAACCACACATTTCATTCAATTTCCCATTCCAATTTCATAGTGCTGACAATGTTTGAAGCCAGAACACGCAGTCAATGCAGTGTAATACAGTCCGTACTTGGAAAGGAAAGCAAAACATTATTTAATGAAAACAATAGTATATTATCAATGCTGGTTAAATAAAATGCTCAGGCAACATCTTCTTGGGCTGGCAAACGCAGCATTAATTATTGTCTCCTTGGTTTCACACAAGGCAGTGCAGTTGGGTGACTGATAGGTTTAGGTGATGGGTAAAGAATTTATTAAGAAGGCAAGCAATCATTTACTTCTGAAAGGACTAGTTAAAGTGCTTTCTTTTTGCCAAGTCTCTCACCCAGCTGAAGGCACGGACTCTCTCCAGACAAGTGCCAAGCCTTTTCTGCTACCCTGCTAGGTGCATTATCTTCATGCGTGAGTGAGTGTTGACACATGGCACCAGTGGCTGCCCATTCCCTAGTGGATCGATTATAACATCCTTGACCTCACTTTCGAATGCCTCCACAGCCTTTCGCCCACCCTATCTCTCCGATCCATCGCTTTGTGTCAGCCTGGCTCAGTTGGGAGCACTCTCGTCTCTGAATTCAGATGTCTACACCAGGACTTTGAGTTCAAATGGTCTAGCATGACAATTTAATGCAGTTAAAAAAAAATTGCTGGGAACACGCAGCAGGTCTGGCAGCATCTGTGGAGAAAGAAAAAGTGAGTCAACGTTTTGGGTCCACAACCCTTCGTCAGAACTGATGCAGTGTTGCAGTAAATGCAGTAAATCATTTGATTCGCTTTGAGATGTTTCGATGATATAAAACACAAGGACTCGTGTTGCATAACAGCATACGATTCACAGGCCATTTGTCAAGTGATTTAACCTGTTGGCTATCATTTACCGCATTCGATGATCTTAGCTCTTAAGTGTCTGAACGATCCCTTTCTTACAGAAAAGAAAATCTGTGTATGAACTCATTTGAACTGATGTGGTCGGATAATCTTTTCCTGGGGCAAATGTGCTTCTGCTGCCAAACCATCATGACTGCACTAATCACTTCTCTGAGCGTGTTTAAACAGCTTTAACCTGACTTGATTTATCATGACAAAATAATTTGAATGTGCGACTTTTTAGACTTTTTCGTTCCATTAGCAGTCTTTCGGAAATGTGCGTTGTGTAAAATTCGCAACTTGTATTTTCTCAGCAAAAGTACTTGTGACGCACACGATTCTAAAACCTAAAAAGACGAGAGCAACTGATTTTTATCAAAAAAGCCAAAGTGATTATCAATTTATTTTTGTTATAGCACCAATCTACCGCACGAAGATTGCAATCTGACTACCCATAGATCAGTGTCAACCTGTCAGAAAGCAAGATTAATGCTTGATAATAATAGAATAGGCAATAAAGATGTCTGAATCCGTGTTACACAATGAAGGGTATGAAATTCAGTAGTAAATGTTAGTCAATACATTTGGCTAGGAAGAAAATTATTGACTAGATTATTTTTTGAGGGTGCCTGTGGGGGTGCGGGTGGGGAATAAATTGTGCATCGATTTGCAAGGAATTAAATTAGCTGGAGTGTTGAGAACAGCATTGCAGGTAGGATAATCTTAGAATTATTGAGGGGCCAGAGTGGTGTTAGAGACAATATCTCCAGTAAAAATCCTTTCATTTGATACAGCGCCTTAACACCCAAAGCGCTTCACAGAATGTACTGTAAAGTGTAGTAACTGTGTATTTTGTGGGCGAAATATCTTTCCAGTAATAATACCGCAAAACAAGGCAGCAGGTGAATACTCCTGCCACCCTCGCTCTCCATGAACGCAAATGACCAGAAGTATATGGACTGACCAGCTACAGCAATTCAGGATAGTCATCGGAAAATATTATTTTGGATGGAGGCCAACTGACGACTGGAAGATTTTCCCATGTAGAAAATAGTTGTAACTTCGTTAACAGTTCTATCATGTTAGGCTGAATAAATCCTTCAAATGTATTCCCCCACCACTCCCCCCCCCCGACAATGGACAATGATGGCAACAAGGCATTTTTTGCTTTCTTCACAAGCAGCAAAAGAAGGAAAGAGAAAATCCTCCAAAGGCCCCACCAAAAAAAACGTCGATGGGAGTAATTTGTAATGTGTGTTTTTTTTACAAAAAATGTAAGAAGTCACACTGATTGTAATCCTCTTTCAACAGTAATGTTTTGGGCAGGTTCCTCTACACAAGAGCTCAAAGTGGGGGGGAAAGTGATGGAGAGATCATTCAATACACAGCAACATTACATTGCCGCTTCTGTTTTATTTGCTTACATCTGAACATATTTTCCATATTACAGCACATGAGTAACCCCCCACTTTCTTTTTGTGAGGCGTCTGGTTGGTGATGGTTTAATTGTTTTTGACTGCCTATGGCTATTTTTCCATCAGGACCATAAAAGTGACTTCATGATTTGGACGTACTGTATTTTAGACAATAGCCTTATGTGACTAACAGAAAATATTGAACATTCTGCTATTGCACTTTTAATATTAGAAATGCATTTTGTTGAAGCAAAAGTTCAATCTATAGGACGGTTAATCAGCAGGACGGTTAATCAGCATTTTATTGACGCCTTCACACTTTAACTTTTATAGGAAGAATTAAGTTGCTGCCCTTTTAAATGTACTGTACTTAAAAACAATCACAACAACATGGCATTGGTATAGTGTCTTTCACGTCGAGAGGAGATAGTTTCACTTTAAAATTGTACTCCCTGGTCTCTTTTCATCTCTTCCTTTGAACCAGTGTTGTTATGGTATGCAGTTGCACGTAATGTACTTTGTTCATTTCATCTGTTGCTCGTTTTAATATCTTTGTTTTTTGTATAAATGTTCATCTTGGTGCCGTGCGGCAAAATGTCAAAACCTTCTGGGTATGTTACTGTTGCAATATCCTGTGTAAGCTAGACATATATTGAAATGTATGAATAAATATTCTATGCTTTCAAGTTGAACGAGAATTTCCTAAGGCAGCACGGAAAATACTTAACTAGAATTGACCTCATGCGCCAAGTACTTTAAAGGAACTGGTGAGATGATGACCCAATCCATCCTTTTATCGTACCTGCTTTTTCACAAAAAAACAAGTTTGTTTAAAAATAAACAAATTAACTGTCATGAAATGACAATACACTCTTGTCCCAATGGGCAAGTGCTCAGTATTTCAAAAGACTGAATCCAGTATTTCAAAAGTTGACAAAGCCATAGGAAAACATTGAGAGAAATGAATGCATAATATCGGATTCACCGAGTTTTGAAGTTTCATTGTTTGCTTGCATCTCTCGTGGATTTATTTATCTGCAAATATTTCCGCACATTGCAAAGAACAGGATCCAATGCAGATTTCAATGGGCAAACAATCCAATCCAGAATGCAATGTACGAAGAGTCCAATGTACAATCCTGCTGAAAAATATTCACAGTGTATTTGAAGCTGTGAAGCACTTCACAAGATGTATCACAAATGTGATAAGGTCCTATCTCCTATAAGGAGGAACCTGGTTGTTAGTTGCATGGGGGATTACGTTTCCGGCGGAAATAATTCCTTCCAAATAAATAAAAATAAATTGGTCGTTCACTCCTTGCATTTTTGATATCGTGGCTTTTCACGTCTTCTAGACTGTATCTCAAAGCGCTTCGCCTGAGTGTAGTGTAAACATACATTCGGGCTGTATATTTGTGGGTGAAACGCGGCAGCCAATTGATTTGAGACAATTTGAGACGTCGATAAGACGTGGAAAGCGCTATATAAACGTAAGGATTGTGATTATTATTATTATAGCCAATTGCCACACAGCAGCGTCCCCCCCCCCCCAAGACCCCCCCCCCCCCCCCCCCCCCCGCCCAACACAGAACAGCCGTGGATTGAAAATGACCAATTTAGGTCAGAGAGTAAATTCCTAGAAAATCTGTGCAGTCCAGAGCCCTCAGTCGCCCCCCCCCCCCCCACCCTCTGGGCTGAGGGGAGGGGCCAAATGAGAGGGGAGGGGCCAAATGAGAGGGGAGGGGCCAAATGGGAGGGGAGGGGCCAAATGCATGGGGCGGGGCATAGAGCGTTGCTTCCGGTATGGGCGGGACACGTGAGACGGGCTCTGGGCTCTGATTGGTTGGGCTGTGGAGGAAGGGGGGCGTGGCAGATAATTAAAGCTTAATGAATGAAACAAGAGGGTGAGGGGAGGCTCAGAGAGAGAGAGAGAAAGAGACAGAGAGAGAGAGAGAGGAAAGGGAGGAGGGA